>OU015501.1:47456556-47911556 GCA_907164885.2 Dolomedes plantarius
GGCGGACCCAAACGGGGCGTAAAGCTTTGTGTCATGCAGTCAACAACGGTACACGAGTGGACCTGAGGCTCCGAAAGCCCGAATCAATGACGGTCCGTTGAAGATTCTGCACGCTGACACTTGTTGATGCCCCATTATTGAAATCCGCAGCAATTTGAGGCAGTGTTGCACGTCTATCTCGTTTAAGGATTCTAGTCAGTCGTCGACGGTCCCGTTCTTTCAAGGTCTTTTTCCGGCTACATCGCTTTGATGTTTTAACGGATACCAGATATTCACGAGTGTAGCGTGGTCGTCCGCGAAAATCGAAATTACATCGCTATCTTGGTCCCATCTCTCGTGCGCCGACTACGACGCCACGTTGAAAGTTACATAAATCGTGATAACCTGCCATAGTAGCAGCAAGAACAGATTTAACAGCTTCGCCCAACACCTGTTGTCTTATATAGGCTCTGACAACCGCATCGCGTTACACTTGCATAGTCCCGTGCGCCCAGATTTAGTCCTATGAGTGTGTTCCATTTAATTTCATTTTCAGTGATTTTCAGTTCTTCCTGTTTAATGTCATAAGACACCGTGAACTTTAATAATGCTATTTGTGAACCCACATTATGTCTGGCGCAAGAGGATTCCGCTAGCATAAACATTGTCACGACCCCTCATGCTCTGTTTAGGGAGTACATTAAGACTCCCGCTTTAGATTCCGTCATAGACGAACTACATCATTATCAATTCACTGTAAATAAACTGTAAATATTTGTTCTTTACGATGGTTGTTTATTACTTTACGACTGAGGCTGAGTAACTCCAAACACCCCCATATATATATATATATATATATATATATATATATATATATATATATATATATATATATATATATATATATTTATTTATTTATTTATTCAAGTGTCAGCATGTGAACTGTTCAACGGACCGTCATTGATTTAGGCTTCCGGATCTTCAGGCCCATTCGTGTACCGTTGTTGACTGCATGGCACAAAGATTTACGCCTCGTCTAGGCCCCCCAGCACCTCCATTGCACTGTTGATGACTGGAAACACGTTGCATCGTCTGACGAGTCTCGCTTCCAATTGAATCGGGCGGATGGACGTGTACGAGCACGGAGACAACCTCATGAATCCATGGACCGTATATGTCAACCGGGACTGTTCAAGCTGGTGGAGCCTCTGTGATGGTATGGGGCATGTGCAGTTGGAGTGATATGGGATCACTAATACGTCTACAGACGACGGGTGACGGGTACATAAGCATCCTGTCTGATCATCTACACCCATTCATGTCCATTGTGCATTTCGAAGGACCTGGACAATGCGACACGCCTCACCTTCCGCCCCACTTCGAGAGTTGCAACCTAGTGGCTCCAAGATCACTCTTTTTACTTTAGATACTTCCATTGTGCACCTAAATCCCTAGAAATTAACATTATTGAGCATATCAGGGATGCCTTGCAACGTGCAGTTCAGAAGAGATCTCCACCCTCCTCGCACTCTTATGGATTTGTAGACTGCCCTGCAGGATTCATGGTGTGAATTGCGTCCAGAATACCTTGAGGCATTAGTCGAGTCCATGATACGTCATGTTCTGTCACTTCTGTGTGCTCGTGGGGGGCCTACACGATATTAGGCAGGTGAACCATATTTCTTTGGGCTCTTCAGTATATATATATATATATATATATATATATATATATATATATATATATATATATATATATATATAAATATACATGTATATATACATATACATATATATACATGTATATATACATATATATATATATATATATATACATATATATATATATATATATATATATATATATATATATATATATATATATATATATATATATATATATATATATAGACCGTAAGATGGGGTTACTTTGTGATGGACTTTAAGCTTTTTCCTATGCCAGCCGATCAGTTTTAAAAGTTGCCTAAAATAAACAATTGCAAAGCATTGGTACATCATTTCCCTACGTAGTAATGTATTGCGCTAACCCGGATCTTTAATTACCATTGAGAAATTAAGGTTCAAATGTATCACAAAGTAGCCCCACGCGGCGGGGCAACTTTGTGATATGTGTGTTTTCGCCTTGAATTCCAAGAGGAAAAATTACTTGACACAAAGTTAAACAGTAAAATGCTTACTAAAAGCTTGATACCTATTACAAATATTGGATAGCTTTATCTATATCTTTACATCGAATTGACCTCGGGTGCCCAGAGCAGCCATCAGTTCTTTGAGAAGATGAGGAAATTCGTCCTTCGGCATATTCTGCTCCTTCAGGTAGTTTTTTTCCCAGATAGTGAATACTTCTTTCTCTCCGGTGGTATCTTAGACAACAAAAAAAAAAAACGCGACATCGAGAGCCTGGAGGAGGTGGGTCGACTTTGAGAGTTATTTTGTGAGAGTGTCAGTGTGTCACAAAGTAACCCCGTCACCTTTCGATATTTAGGTTATGTTCTCATACTTCTCGGAAATATCACTACAGAAAAGGTATATTGACCCACAATCTAATAAACATATCGACAATAAAAAATAGTTACTTGTGGTAGTTGGTTCTATAAGGCGTTTGGCCTCAGCATAAGGTTCCGAAGTTTGAGTCAACAGCGTGACAGCAGGTTTCAACAATACACTGGCCACCGAAGACAATTGACTCCCAACAGATTCGGGCACTGGCTCCTAAAGGAGTCTATATGTCGGACAAGCTGTTGGCGCTGCTCTTTCCTTTCCCAGTATCACGGACACGGCGCGAGATCGAAAATCCGAAAGAAGTCTACGTATGTGTCACAAAGTAACCCATCCTACGGTGTATATATATATATATATATATATATATATATATATATATATATATATATATATATATATATATATATATATATATATATATATATATATACATGTATATATATGTATATATATATGTGTGTGTGTACATACACAGAAGGTCGTTCTCACTTTATGGAAAAGATTTTGATTGTTAAGTTTTATGTATAAATGCCGTATTTTTTGCAGCGATTTGCTTCTATCTGATAGCCATGGTTATTGACAATAGCTCTAACTCGAATTTTCCCTGAAAGTAAACTTTCTCTTTGTATTGTCATGTCAATTTTACCCCATTTCTCTTGGACAGTTTTCCAAAGTCCGTTCAGTGTTCTTGGATGTCGTTTTCCTAAGGCTCGTTTTAATAAACCGAAAGCGCAAAAGTTTATTAGAGAAGCGTCAGGTGATTTTACAGGAATTTCGTTAAAAGGCATACACTTTATTCCTGTTTCTGATTCTTTCTTTGCTAAATAAGCAGCAGTTGATTTAGACGCATGACTAGAGGCTTTGTCCATATGAAGCTCAACTTTATCAATGCCCTAACCATATAAGGTTGGAATTTCTTCTTCAAAAATTGGTTCTAAAACTTTCTGCTGATAGTAGAGTGAATTAATTTTGGCTTTACTTGAGACTTTTTTGATTTTTAATTTGCCGTTCTAACAAAATCCTGCAACTATCATGAATCCCTTGGGGAACTTTTCTCTAAACTGACGAAGCTATTTCGTACGGTCATTCCCGTCGGTTCAGCAATAGAATATTGATCTTTTTTTATTACAATCATTTAAATTCACCCATGTCTCATCGAGTGGTACCACAAATTTCCATTTTTCAGCAGCTAGGGATTTTTCATATAATTTTCTACAATTTGTTCTTTTTTCAGCAATATGCTTTGGAAAAGCAGACGAACTTTAGGTTTAAACTTCTTTTTTAACATCAAATCTTTATGAATGATTTTACTTTCAGTGCCAGAAGACATTCTTAGTTTCGATGCAATGGATCTTTGAGTCGGCGGATTTTCTTTCAGGACCAGAGACTTCACTTTCGTGATATTTACATGCGTTCGAACAGTCTTAGGATGAGATTTCGCGGTCATGTTTTCGTTTTTACTTTCAGTTAGACGTTTTTTCACTTTCAAATTTAATATATTATAAATACCTTTTTCTTAAATGCCATAATCGCGATTTTTACAGCGCTTAATTATTTGTTGATACGAATATTTCTCCTCGGAAAGCGCAGTTACGTAGCCTTTGAGTCATCTATCAATTTTAGGAATCCTTTTCAAAATAAATCTATATTTTACATTCCAATCAAAACAAAACAGTAGCAGACTATTATTCTGAAGTTGCCAATTTTTTATCTCAAAATGCAAATGGCAAAAATAAACTACAAAATCGTTTCCATAAAGTTCGAAAGACCTTCTGTATATATACATGTGTGTATGTTTATATATATATATATATATATATATATATATGCGGACTTAGGTTACATTGTAACTATTGTTCGTCTTGATGAGTACTGTCACGTCTCTTAATTTGTCTACAAAGTTTGCGAACTCTTTGTATACATATGATATGTATATGTATGTATGTATGTGTGTGTGTGCGTGTGTCTAATATAATAAAATATTTTTCCTATTAGAATTCAGTGATAGGAGTTCAGTATCCCTTTAAGACAGCTGAGATTAGTTTTACTCGTGTAGTGGTTGCTGAAAACGAACTTCTATTTTTCTCATGACTCGAAAAAGGTGTTAGGCATGTGTTTTATGCACCTGGAACCAGAAATAAGCGTTGCGAAAATGTGTTTGTAACATGGGATGTGCGTGTCCTGTTGAATGTTTCGATGCGTTTTAAGGGGCCTTTCTGGAACAACCAAAGGGCCATGATATAACAACAGTTGGATCTTCGCCTTCGTTAGAGGAAGTCAGGTTTCCCAGTTGAAGTCAAACGCATATAAGTTTGCTGGTGGAAAAAACACTTGAGGAAGATAAATTTACTAAAATGCGATCTCATTTTTATGCGTCATGTATATTTGTTTTGCTTAGACTGAATGCACTGAGATTTTCACCAAATGTTTCACTTAATATTGATTCGGTATTCGCTTGTGCTTTTATTTCTGGGGTTATTTTTTTCTTATTTCTAATGCAGAAACCTGTGTACAAAGTCCTTAGGTAAGATTACAAAAAAGGGGAAATAGAAAACTGCAAAAGAGAACCAAATGGAAAATGCATAAACAAGCTAAGACGAAATTCTCATGCGATCGCGAGACTCCCAGTAACGTCTGTACTCAGAACACCTAATTAAGGCAGAGCAGGATATGATGTGCTGACCGTCCATGCTGTAAAGAGGGCATAGAGGGCTAGAAAAAAATGTCATTCTATTTAAATACATAGCCAGGCAATTTCTAGGGTTGTGGAATTTCTCTATTAGTCTTTGTTTGCAGGTTCTTTATGGTTCGCAACTCATATATCCTTTTCTGTGTTTTGGGAGGATTCACGTCGTTCACGAGATATCTATAGCTAAGCGCACTCTAACAATTTTGCTATTCTGCAACCTTGGTTACACTGGCCAAAACAGATGAGTTATTAAGGTTTCACTCAAAGAGCAAACTGCGAGCAATGAGTGCTCTACTTTCAATCCGCTTACATTCTTGAGTCTCAGGCTATAAGCTTATGATTCAGATCCCTTGCGCTTCGAGATCTTTTCCTGAACTAGATTATTTTGAATCCTTTTTCATAGCTCGTGACTTTCAAGACTTGGTCAACAATACTAGTTCAGTCACTCGTAAATGCTAACTTGGAAAGCTGGTTACGTAAAAAATTTAGCCCCCTTTTTTCTTTTTACTAGGCATTGTCGGGTTTTAGCTTTGTTTCCACTTTACTCCATGATTTCTAATCTCTTCTTCTTCTCGTGTTGGCAGTTCCACTTTTCGCAGTTTCTCTATTGCGGAATGACAACCCTCCCCATGCGCTATTTGTCTGCCTTATTTGCTTTATGGGCTTGTGGTGGCCCTCTGGTACATCGCGCTGAATTTCGGTGCTGGATCGAATGCTCAGATTTTCGGGTGTTCGGATCGAATCCCGGTGTCGTGCCTCTAAAATACCTCCGTTTGTGTCGTCCCTTCATAGGCGGTAATGCTGGTCCGCCTATATGGTGCCCCCATAATAAAATGGCCAGAAAAACTGCGGTGAATTATAGGCGAATGTCTACACGACAAGTGCCTCCTGTAGAAGAAGACTTATTTGCTTTACTTTTGAGGAAGGAAGCTGAATTCGTTTGAAACGAGCCTATTTAATTGTTTATTATAGTTAAACATTAAGGTTTTTCTATTCCCTTATTTTCCAATTCATTACAGCAGAGAAAAAAATATTGAATTATTTTTCTTGAATTATTGATCGGCAGGTGGCAAAATCTCCATTTTGACTTATTTGCGCCTGTCCTTCCAGCCTCGTCTCTTCTATAAGTTTAGTACTGTCGATTCTGGCCAATTTCGGGCATCATTCGGAGAGAAAGAACAAAATGGAGGAGCATGTTCAATGAAATGGACGTAAACAATCGTAACCAAATCATAACTATTTTACTATCTAAACAAATATTCCCATTCACCTCACATACTAAAAAAATAACGGAAGAACATTACTTTATATTTCATTATGTCAAAAATGAATCCAGAGGAGTCTTGACAGCAGCTTGCCGTGTTCAATGGTTCTAACCGATTTGGATCAGCGTTTTCTTCAATCAACTTTTTATGTTACCTGTTTCTTTTGCCATATTTTTCTGATTATTGCGAGAAAATTCTTCTCTCTATATTGTGTGAAACAAAAAATAGTGCAATACTATGACTCTCAGTGGTTGCAAGAAAAATTTTAAAATTGAGAGAGTGACAACAGGCATCTCAAATAAAACATCGATGCAATGGAGCTACGCAATGGAGCTACGATTAATCTTGAAATGGAGCTACGATCAAATCCAGCTCAAACATTCATACGTTCTGTGAACACATATAATGCGTACATAGAAAGTGTACAATATCTCACAATCCATGTTACTAACATTTCAAAAGGAACATGTTACTAACATTTCAAAGGATAGCATACCGTTTTCTATATTCATCTACTCTCCAAAATGAAGTTGGATTGGTCAGTATTATATCATTTTTACTTTCATCTCATGAATCAAAATAATGCCCATGTAAAAGTAAAAGAAGAGCTTTTGGCACTGAATTTTAAAAATGTTGAGGTATAATAAATTAAATAACTAATTTTTCAATATGATTTATATATTTAAAATATCAAAGTATGTCTTTTGAAACTTACTTTTATATATTTAAATGAAGGAATTAGTAAGATTTCAATGATTAGTTTCTGGTAATTACGAAATTCAAACTTGCAGTAAACGCATTTAAGTGCTTTTAAAAATTAATTTTTACAAAATTGTAAACAAAATATTTTTTTGGTCAAGTATAATTTTGAATGGTATTTTTTGTTGAATGATATTTCTTTTTAATAATATGTTTTGTCATCTCTTTTAAAAGTAAGAGTTTTACATAAAACTCTTGAGTTTTAAATTAATTTTGATAGAAATCAATTACATATTCAAATAGGTAAAAAATTTCTGCAGCAGATAAATAACTATGTCAACTGTCAACAAAAGAGAGAGCTGTAAAAAAAATAACTATTTGAAACAATAAATCAATAGTTGTTTCCTTATCTTGAAACCTGTGTGTGTGTATAGATGAAAATCGTAAAGAGACTACAACTTAATGTGGTGAATACACTTAATAAATTCAATATTTATTCAACTATTGAAATATCCGTATTTTATAGTTGTCAAATATACAGGAATTGATTCGTAGCAGCTTGCATTGAATTTTTTTGAGAAAGCTTTCTTTTAAACATATACACAAAGAACCGTTCAAAATTAGAGTTTGAAAAAATCGAGTCAATAATTTTGAAACATCTAGCAATGCGTTTTCGAAATCGAAACTTGATCCGAAATTTCTCTTCCAGGTGGCAATATTAAAGAAACCCATTCCTATGTTTAGAAACTGTAATTTAATTAGTTTCATTTGAATGAAAATATTAGCGGATTTAATGTGGGATTAATTCTATATTATTGATGAGATATTTATTACTTTTTACGCTAGGTTATTTTATTTGGGACTGGGTGGCATGTGACCGTAGCTGTGGGTTATTACTTCCACCCATGATACATCATATGTTCAGTAAGCGACAGTTAATGCATTTTCAAGCTTTTTAGAAACATTTCCTTTTTTTCTTTTCTTCGTTGTTTCAAAACGCATTTCAGTGAAACAAAAACGCTTGCACCTAGGTTGACCCTGATTTTGAAATGATGTTTACCCGGTAAAAAAGGCCATACTTTTGCTGTGTTTCTTTTCTTTGAATCGATTTCTTCTATTGATTTTTTTCATGTGTAGTCGGGAAAGTTTGACTACTGTGCCTACTTATTTGGAACAGAATAACACACTGATTTAGTGTATTAAAATTATACATAAATTTTCCTCTTTTCACTGCCCAATCACAGAAATGTGTGTACTCATTTTTTTTTCTAAGAAAATGTTCTGTTTGCACTGCACACGGTTTATATTAATTTCAGACTAGTTTACAGATGCACACAAATCAATTTAATCCTATTTCACAACAAACGAAAGATTCTTTTTTTAAGTGTAAAAATTACAATACACCTATACCTCGCTATACGGTCGCTCTTTATACGGCATTTCGCTATAACGGCCTTTTTTAATTATAACACTTTTTCGATTTACAGCTCACAATGTTTCGTTATACGGCCACAACAGCAGAAAGTAATGATGGCAGCATATTATAGCTTGGTGATTCTTCATGTTAACGTTCGTCATCACATTAAAACAGTTTTTAAACATTTTATTTTATGTTTTTATTATATGTATACATATGTGCATATGATTTCTTTTGTTTTTTGTTTATATGTTTATTGTTTTTAATTTCTGTTTATTATTACAGTGTTTTGTACCTTATTTTCATGTAAACATTTTTACAGGAAATAAAAAGAATAAAATGCTTTGTGAACTAAAAACTATATTATTTATAAAAAAATTGGAACAGATCCAATTAAATTTGTATGGATTTGTATCAAAATAATTGATTCGTTATACGGCATTTCGCTTTACGACCAACTTTTCCGGAACGTATTTAGGCCGTAAAGTGAGGTATGGGTGTACTTTGAACTGTTTTCTTTGCACAACACGAATAGATTGGAACTGTTGCATTCATTAGAAACCCATTTTAAAAACTGAAGTACATAAAAGATGTTTAACATCCAGTTGGCGCTGTTTCGGTGTATCCTAAGAAAATATTTGGTGATGAGGATAACATACAAATTCGTATGAAGATAACATACAATTTCAAATGTCATTTATAACTAGAATGAGGACTTCATTGAAAATAATAATTTTATTAAGGTTATTAATAATTATAATTTCACTTAAATAATAATTTTATTAAGGTTATTTTATTAAGGTGGTTAAAATAGGTATCGTAATTATTGAAATGCTATTGATAATGTTGTAGTTTGTACATAACATACCAATTAAATTCAGTGCCTTTAATTGCTCAGGAATGCGCTGTGAAAGGAAAATCTCAATTCATTTGAAACGTAAACCTACGATTTCTTGAATGTCAACCGCAACCCATCTTTGGCATTTCAAATTTCCGTCTGTTGCTTAGGGATAGCGCATCCGTAGGGTTGGTTATTCCAAAACAAGGATTGTTTTCATTCGTCAGCAAACACGAGCGCTGGGTTGTAAGAGGCAATAGGAAGATGTGAAAAGGTGAAAAATGGACTATCCTAATGGGCGACGCTCCGAGCTGTACGGAATCGATCGGTGACCAAGATGGCGGACAAGAAAACATCGTTATTCAGAAGCGGAGAATGCAAGCAGCCGAAAATAGAGTACGCCGCTTTGTTGATACCGTGGGAGGACTGAGTTTTTATTTTTAGTTGCATTAATTGCTTAACAACATTGCAGGTAAAACGCTACTTATTTACTAGCCAAGAGATTCGATTCGAGTGACTCCATTGAAATAACGGTGTTCCGACACGTCTTGCTGATTTGTTTGCTTTCAACGGTCACAATGCGCAGAGATGTTTGGGATCTTTATATATTGATTACCTATTGAAAAGAAAAATAGTTTCTCTTTGTTTGAATGATTAAAGTAACGAACAAACAAATCCCTCTCCATGCAATACCTTTTAAAGATGAGTGCTTTTAGAAGAGGTTACTATTGACTAAGATAAAACGTAACTAGCCGGTCTGAATTCTATCGAAAAGTAAATACAGCTCTGGTATCATTTTACATGGTAGTTTTAAAGAAATGAATTTTTTGTCCTCAAAATCTTTTTCATTTATGGGACAGTTATAAATCTTAATGAAAGTTATTCGGGGAATTTCAGTTCAATAAAATCCTAATATCACTTAGGATCATTAAAGATTGTTGCATACCCAAAATCAGCTCTCTAATAGGATTTTAATTTTTTCATTCACTGTCACAAACTGTGTTAAAAATTTCCGTTTTGTAAAAATATGTGAAAATTATTTTTTAGACATTGTATGCAATAATTTAATATTTACTAGCCCTTCCAAGTGAAAAAATAATATGATTTGTAGGTGATATAAAATTCACATTGAGTAATTCTCGGTATAAAAATTTGATTCCCATAGAATAAGGTAATTGTTGTTTCCGAAGACAGTGCGTTATGAAACTCCGCTCCTTTGACAGAGTCAGTAAGACTCTGTCAAAGGAGCGATCTTTAGTCTACTTGCTCTACGCAGTGATCTCCAAACATTTTTGACCGCGTACCCTTATGACGAAAATAATCATAAATTGTACCCTCTAATTATATATATATATATTTATTTATTTATTTATATATATATATATATATATATATATATATATATATAAAATGTGTGTGTGTGTGTCAAAAATGATTTTTTTTAAGGAAATGAACGGAAAAAATGCAGAAAAATCAGGTTTTTTATTTATTTATTTATTTTGAATGAAGCAATATATATACATGCAATTGAAAAATTACAAGAGAAATTTTAAATCATAATTTAATGGGAACAATGGGATTGAATTTGTTGACTAATTTCGGAAAAATCTGGCTTGATTCCCTGTGTTAATGCAATTCGAAGATCTGATTCTAATTCTAATTTATTTCTGTATATTGTTTGTGAAATGTGGCGTACCCCCTAGAATTTTCTGCGTACCCCTCGGGGTACGCGTACCCCACTTTGGAGACCACTGCTCTTACGGACTGTTTACACTGAATCCGGAGTGCCAGAGTTAAAAATTGCAATCTCGGATATTGACAACGTGATGTGTCACAGGTCAGTCAGCAATCTTGGAGCTAACGTAGTAACACAACGCTGCGGATTCAGTGTGAAGAGGCTTTAATGAAGGTTTCAAACTGGATATAAGACTCTTCTACAAAATTTTGCGGCTATAGTAAAGGGTTTCAGTATTCGAAATGTTTCTGAGCATAAAAGAGGAACTAATCCCTCACAAAAACAAATGAGTTTATGTAACCCAGTGATAGCCAATATGAGTATTGGTAAATTACATAATAGGTATGGGGAAAAGCCTAATAAAGGGTATGTCCTGAGAAGGATTCCCATTTTATGGGTCAGTTCGTTCCCTTCATGTGTTGTATTATTAGGGGTACGTAAATTTCACATTAAAAAATGCTGAAATTTCGCATAAAAAATTACAATATATAAAATTTCGCAATTATTCGCAAAAAAGTATATATAAAAACTTAAAAAATTCTCATTTATTTAAAAAAAATCACAACTTTACTTACTTGGTTAGGTACGGATCAAAATTGTTAGTTAAAAGCTAACATTGTATAGTAGTCTCCACATTCTCTTCCTTAAATCTTTAGCAATAAGTAATAAACAAATTTCGAAAGTGAGATCTCTCAGTTAAAGACCGTGGATGGTCTTAGATAAGCAATTATGTTAGTAAATTATTACTTTTATTACCTAATTTCGCTTAAAAAGCCTTTTATCACGGAGTTTTTGCCGAAAAGTAGTAGAAAAATGATTTTCGCATTTATTCGTTCATATCGGAAAATTTCGCATTTATTCGCATCTATTTCGTAAATACGAAAATTACGTATCCCTATATGTTATTTAAAAATATCACCTCAATTGTAACAATAAGTGTTTCCTTTTTTTTCAATTTCTTCTTTTCAATTATTTTCTCACGTGATGTTACCACCTGTTTAGAGATAGACATACACTACTTTTTAATACCACTAACTTCATTTAAATCTTTTAATAATGAGCATCATTTATTAAATTGTTGCTTTTATTTTATTTTATTTTTATAATTACCCACTGTCATCAGATGCAGGTTATATAAATTTTAGAAATTGAGTATGTAGTGTCCCATTTCGAAATCTGATCCAATATTTTCAACACTAAAATGACTTCTTCAAAATATTCCATTTACATGAAGTGATAGATATTTTTATTTGAAATAACCTAATATTTGGAGATATTTTTGTAGAATGATGAACTGGAGGAATGCGTTCACCAGTAATTAGGTAGAAATTTTATATTTTAAAACAAGGGGTTTGAAAAGCTGGCTCAAATAAATTCCACAACCGAATAAAGGATTCTATATCTAATTAAATGCATGATATGAAATATATAATGTATTTTGTATTACGTTTTATGGGATATTTATTCTCTGAATCGCGTATTAGAAAATAATAAATTAATGTCTATCAAGTAATTAAATAGTCTGTCTCGTTGAGACAGACATTTTTACTGATTGTCTGTTTTGACTTGAATTTCACCTTTCTCGCAAGTCGAAAAAGCCGTAACTATTCATTCCTAAACACCTAAATACGTATATATAAGCACACTAATGGCAATATTTGAATGTCATTGTTAAAATTACTGAGGAATTTTTTATTGATTCGAGCATTTTCCAATTCAGTGAAATGTCATTTGCGTCCCACATTAATAAATACAGTTTTGCCTACATTAGATGCCGTCTGTGTTGATTAAGTGCTTAATATGGAGCAAAGACGCCAAGTTTTCGCTTGTTTGAAATTCAAATAATCTATATCTATATGACTAGGTCATACATATAACATGATATAATATAAAAACCGCATCCAAATGAAACTGCTTTATTTTCTTCAATCTTAATACTTGCTAGCTGAATACTACAGAGTAGGCTTGAGGCAGTCTTGTGTCGCATTGGTGAAAAGCTTCTAATAAATGTGAAACGTAGGTTAAAAGCAGTTATTGAATACCTTGGAGGTGCCGCAGATAGATACAACCCTGTGAGGAGCTACTACTCCGAGAAAAATCGTGGAAACATTCCATTCTAAGATAATCCCCAACTCGCCTCCAATATGCCTTTTGCAACGTCCTGTGTCCACTCGTATGCCAGCGCTTTATACTTTGTATGTTTTGTGATGTAAGCTATGTTTCTAAATGCCTTGAATTTCTGTTTAGTGTGCAGCCTGGTGGGCGAAGGGGCGGTGGCTATCTTTGGGCCCAATTCTCCAGCGTCTAGTGCCTTAGTGAGATCAACAGCAGCCACATTACATCTTCCGCATCTGGAATCGCACTCAGATCTCGAGAGAGGGTCTCGAACTCCTTTCACCGTGTCCTTGTTCCCGAGAAGTCTAGGAACTGCAATTTATGAACTTGTCAAGTCCAAAAATTGGAGGTCATTCACAATCATTTACGAGGACGCGGAGGGTAAGTGCTTATTGATCAGAAAGCATTTTCCACAGTTTATATATGTATATGTCAAACCTTTGGTGTCAGTCGCGTTCTTAAGTAACTTGGGAGACGAGACTCAAAATGACACCGTCACCTCCTCATTCTCCCTTGCCTGAGGCATAAGTCCGCTAAGAGAGCTCCAAATCACTAGGCTGTCAAAACAGTCCCCTAGACTATACCAAAACCAAGCAAAAAATCCGCCACAAATAATATTAATTTTATGTAATGCATTACCTAATACACAAGTCTTATTCAAAAATTACGGTGGGAGGAGTTAATATGTTTTCAGGAGTCATCCAACTTGGACTGAAAATTTCCACACAACCAGCGACTAGTGAATTAATTTGCTGTAGGTGGAAATCGAATTAGCTTTTCCGTGATTTTTCAGTTAATTCTTTGGATTTGTTCTTTTCCCTACCTTATTCCGGATACTCTTGTCGAAGGAACCCTCAAAAGTTAATATCTCTCTGGGCAGTATTTTGACAGCCTCAAAACATTACTGTAAATAGTGTCAGATTCTTTTCATTCCCCATCTAAACGTTTCTGTACCCAATCAAATGGAAGTAATCTCATCTGGAACTATGGGAGAATCGAGTCTTTTGGCTATGAACGGAAACCAAAAATTTCCAGCCTTCGGGATAATCAAAATTAAGAATTAGATTCAAACTCGGTTTAAAAACTGACATGTTGTAAAAATCTTTAAGTTAAGGCTGCTATGTACTAATCCCAATGGATTCGCTCACCTCAATGTTAACCTATGGAGAAAATTTGCCCACGGATTGCCGACTTGGATTCAAAGATTTTTTTAAAAAAATTCTACTCCGTCATAGAGAGAGAAATTTTACATTTGTGTACATTTTCATTTTTTTTTAAATGCAATTAATATTTAAAAGTTTAAATTATTCGGGGAAAAATCTGGTATAGTGTGTTTTAAGAGCTCATAAATTCACGAAATTTATAAAATGAATCCTGTAGCGCTTTGCAGAAAAGTTCAGGCTATCTGACAATACCAATTTTATTTGATTATCAGCATTTATGTACCTGTAAATAGTTGACAAAATTATATTTTAAATAAATAATTTGTGGGTAGCTCTCAACACCCCCCACCTATAGAGAGAGAGCCATTACAATCCCTCAAAATGTCAATCCTAAGGGGGGTGTAATTCTCGAACTGTCAACTGGACTCCTCCCACCACAAAAGTCTGCAAGAAGAGGAAAAGGGAAATACGATTTTTTTCTTAGTACATAGCAGCCTTAAGGTATCCGACTACGATTGTTCTAGATGACCCAAATAGGAAAATGATGAAAAAGTAGTTAATAACTCTGCAATGTTTTACTAAATTGAAGAGTTAATTGAGCTAATTTTTACATAATCGGCTCTACTGCTAAGAAAAAAAGTTACCATTACTTTATTTTTATTATATGTAGTTTCGGCCCTCGCGATTGTAATCAACTCAAAACTAATCGATATCCTGAAATATAAAAAAAATATTCCATGCAACATTTCAGTAATTTTGCATGAGTTTTTTTATAAATACAGCTCGAAATCTACCTAATCTATAGTTTATTACATTCTTAGCATTAGGAAAAATATACTTGGACAATTTCATAGACATTACCATGATTCTATTTTGAGTTATCGCAATTGTCGTATGCATTTTTGGCGAAAACACAATGAAACATTTTCACTTGAATTGACATCACTTTCATTTGATTTCTAATGATCATTCAGAAAAAATCGAAGCAGATTTAGGAACATTCTTTAAGAAACAAAAATCCAAAAAATTTCGGAATTTTCATCCAAATCGACGTTTTAAACGTAGTCGCATCATCTAAACCGAATTCTTATTAATTTTATAAAATACCTTAAAATTGTTTTGATACTAATATTTTTTCAACCCGAGTTCTGGATTTATTTGAATTTTTTTTTTATGTTTTAGAACTAATGAAACTTCAAGAACTAATGAAGCTTCGGAATGAAAACAATTTAAAAATAACACTTCAGCAATACAGTATGGACTTCCAGTACAATAAAATACTAAAAGACATAAGAAAGAAAGGCGAGACAAATATAGTGCTAGAAGTACCAACATCACGCATTAAAGATGTCTTAACGGAAGCCCAGAAAGCTGGAATGCTGACTGAGTATCACAATTACCTAATCACGTCTCTGGTAAGTGTTTTTTCAACCGGGCGATGGTACTGTGGGTTTGATGTTTGGAGCTGTAACCAAACCAACAATTTTTCTTCTTCAAAATAACTAACTGTACCAAAACCCTGAGGAATCGACTTTTTGTACATTGAATGAAATTAATATATTTCTTTGAAATGGTATGAATCAATAAAATATCAAATAATTGAAACAATAAAATAACAATTGAAACTAAATCAAAATTATTTTATATGCCTGAGCCCGATTGATAGAAAATAAAGCCTTCTTTGGTACAATTTCTTGTAGATTTATTAGGAGGGAGTCCAAGTATAAAAGAGTATATGTCAGAAAAATGTGTTCTTATCCAAGTTAGAGATAAGTGTAAGGGGAATTAATTTATCACTGCATGCGCTATAAAAATATATTTGATTCACTTCACTTTAACTTCATTTAGAACTTTAAGAAGAGAATTTGACTTTTTACTAGTAACATTGCTAACAGTCATCAGACACATGTTATATAAATTTTCGAAATTTAATATGTAGTGCGACATTTCGAAATCTGATCCAATATCTCTGGGAATCAACAGTCAAATGACTTTTTGAAATTATTCCATTTGCATGAAGCTGTAGGATTCTATATACATTATGATCGGATATACGTAACTTTAAATTTGAAGATATTTTTATCGATGATTTATTTTTTTTAATCTCAACCAATTCTATTCTCAAATATTTCATCTTAATTTGATTTAGTTCATTGGACAACACTTGCATTTTTTCTTTTATTTTACCACTCCTGCCTATTAAGGGGATGGTGGACAGTACAAAGCATTTTTTGAAAATTTTACCTCAGATATATGAAATTTTGCATATAGATTCATCAAAGAATAACTATATTAAACACCTTATAAAATTTTATAAATATTTTTAAAAAATTTATATTTTAAAAATTGAAATTTTTATTATGTTTTTTAAAATGTTCCTTGCGATCCAATTTTTAACTTCCCCCTTAATTTTGCCTTTATATTGCTTATAAATACATTTTGAGCAGATTTATGTATTATTTTGTGCTTTCGTTGAATAGTTAATTTTTAGGATATATTTTTATGCTTGTACTTTGAATTTTCGTGAATTTTTTGTACTTTTCTACACTTAAGTTAAACTTAATGATGTCGAAACCTGAAATGGATACATAACTTATTTTAATGTATAAGAGGAGTCTTTATTAAAAATTTTATAAAATTTCTTCAAAAATTATAACGCAAGGAGCATTTCAAAGACTTGCAAATCTGGAAATTACTCATTTTGATAAAAAGCCATTTAAAAGATATTTTCCCACCTACCTTTAACATTTACATTTCTAAAGCCACCACGTTTTCATTTTACTTTTCATTACATATTTTAAATGCATTTTATTCCAATCTATATATATAAAACAGTTCCGTAACTGACTGACTGACTGACATACAACGCACAGACCAAACCGCTGGACCTAAAGGGCTGAAATTTTTCATGGCGATTCTTCTTATAGTGTAGGGGTGCAATAAGAAAGATTTTTGAAAAATTCTTCTTAGATTTTTTTAAATTAAATTTTTAAGCTGATTTAGTAACTTTTTTAAGTTTGCATTTAAAATAATAATTTGAGGATTATAAAATTTATATCACAAGAAAGATCATAAAAATTCCTTTAAAATGAAATCTTTTTCGAATCTTTACCTCCATTTTCTGGTTTTTGGTGAATTTTTAAAGATTAATTTTTAGAATTTTATGTATTGAATGCTGATCACGTGATTTCTTTTTCTGGTACTTTAAATAAATTTATCGTCACGTGCATAACAACTAAATAGACAAAAAAAAAATTTTCTTGCTAATGCGGCAGACGATTGGACATTATCCAAAAAAATATTAAAATACAATAAAAAATATTGTTCCTCAAACTGTACTATATTAACTGTACTATATTCTTTAGTATGTCCTATTACATTTTATTTGAATATTTTCTTCTACATTATTTTGTCTATAAAAATAAATCTTACGATTTTTTTATAAATATATTTTTTGTTTTTTTTTTACATCAATTGTATACATTGATCGTCGTATTTATTATATATATATATATATATATATTGGCATTAATTGCATCATTGACCGTTGTATTTAATTTGAATGTACTTCGTAGCGAAGTGCGGGTTTTCAGCTAGTATTTACATATTTTAAAAATATTAATACATCCAAAAAATTTCCAATTTCTGTTCGATTTTTCGCAATTTGAAAGTCCACCATCCCCTTAAGCCCTTTTTTCTCATTTCACTGAAAAACTGCCGTGTATCTTATCCGGAGGATTCCATCAAATTACTATACAGTGAGTTCTAGAATCATACAGAACTTCCATTATCAGTCAAACGTGACTTGCGATTTCTAGTGGGGATGGTAACAAACAGAAATGTCCTATCGTCCAATGTCACTCATTTTTCCCCTACACAATAATATTTTTGTGATAAAATAATAAATTATACGAGCAAGGGTACCTAGAAACCATTTTTTGCATCCAAGTTTTTGATCAAAATTCTGCGTAAAAAAAGAAATAAACAATATTCGAAGCTAATTCATTGGGTAGCCTCGATTTCTCAAAGGTATTCTATCGCTTGTCTCGATCCTATTTAATAAATATCAGCAATACTGAATATCTTCTAGGTTCAAATCGTTTATTTAACAATGAATAAAAAAATGACTTATAGAGGTATTGGAGAAGAGCACATATTTTGGTTTCGCTAGAGGAATGGAAGTGTCGAAAAAAACTCACCGAATTCCTCGAAAGGGACTATCTATTAAGAAAAACGGCCATTTCCATATCGCTGTACTTGTGAAGTGTATCGTACATAATTATCGTTTATTCATGATCCTGTTCTCATAAACGATAAGTCAACGTATATCATGTTACAGACTGTATCTGGATATTTAACACGATACATATTGTAAGTTGTCATTTTTTTACAAGAATCCGTATTCATGCACTTAAATTTGGTTTCTAAATAGGACATAATTGATCTTTTTCAGAAGAGGAAATACTTGAACATATGTTTAATACTTGGATTTAATCCGAATTTCTGTTGCAATCTGAAAAAGTGTTTAATAAAAATTTTGGAAAAGTGAATAAACTTTTGTCTCAAGAATATTGTCCAAGTTATGAAACCAAACTCACGCATTTTGATTTTTTCATGCTCGTTAAAATCAATCGTGTTCTTTTTAAATTTAATTTCTAATATGAAATTTCCTATTTATGCTGCATACTTTCTTGCACATGTTCCTATCAAGGATCTTAATGGAAGTTGAATTTTACAGGATTTTCATACTCTGGATTTATCTGCTTTTCAACACAGTCGGTCAAACATATCAGCATTTCGAATAGTATCGCCGGAGAGTCAGTACTACGGAAGGGAGGCTCGAACTTGGATTTTTGGTAGAAAAGAGCATTCTCTTAAAAAAGAAGCACCCTTGACGGTAAGTGGGGCATTCACATTTAAATACGAATACAGGTACATTTTTTTATATGCAAAATGAATAAATTATTACATTAGGCATCTCATTGAATGTTTAGGGAAAAATTATCTTAACTCTATAGAAGTAGAACTCTTTAGAATTGAATCAGTAAATAGGCTTAGTCAAAATTAATAGATTTTGTGATCAGATAAACTTATGGACAAAATTAGGTGTTATTGAGAGAAATGGAAGCTAATCTGGTGTCGAAGGGTTATCAGTTTTGAAAGGAATAAATTATGATGCTCCGTCATACTCCCTATTGTTCACTTTTCCTTGGGGCCAAATACCAAGAAATTTATTTTTCATGTATTTTAATAATGATTTTGTATATTTTTTTTATCCTTGATATGCTACCGTGACATTATATATAACAACAGGTATTTGTAATAATGAAAATTTAAAAAATGATAAATTAAAACGATTCATAGGTTTTGTAACTCATATTCCATCACGTTCCTTCCATAGATTTTAGCAAACAAATGGACATATTTTTTAAATAAAATATACTTTGGTGTGAGTAAAAATTTTGTTTTACTCCTGCTGATTCAAATTTATACATCTTTGTTTTCCATCACCTTTTTCTATCAATTTTTTATCACCTTTAAGAGTCTTTTAATCATTATAAAGTTTTACCTTTAAATATGTAAATTTACGCTATTGGTTCAAGCTTGGGGCTTTTATGTATGCTTTTTCCTTCTCAAGTCTTGCGATTGGCACAGCTTGTCCTATCCGGACCTTGCACCAAAAAACCCAAGCTAACTAACCTCCGGGTTCAAAACGGGGGGAAAAAGTCGTAGGAGCTTTATTTTAAAAAGAATTTTGAACTTAAAAATGTTTCACTTTTACATCTGAGGTGGAAAATATTTATAAACCATAAATGTAAGATAGGATGCACATGAAAACTGTAAAACAAATCATTTATTTTTTAATGCAAAGGTTTCTTATAAAAAGCTTATGATTCTTAAGAGGGTTTATATATTTTTTATGATTGTAACACTATACAATTTTTGTAACTGTATAATTCCCGAATGCTTCTGCAAACATAGAAACTTCATTAGGAAATATATTTCTGAAATGTGGAGCTTTAATTGCATGTTAAGTATCACTGAAAGCCAAGGTATTGCGAAATATTTTATAAAAAGAGTTTTCGTTAAATGGAAGTGAAGAAACTTCTCTGTGCTGGCACTTCTCATTAAAATGTTCTTCTATTGCGAACATTTTAAAGTCTTATCATATTTTGTACTTGATGTCGCTTTAATACTTTTACCAAAAAATTTATATACAGTTTAAAAGCAATGATATTTTCTTTTGTAAAACCTATTATATCAACTTTTAAATTTATTCTGCATATAAAGTTGAAATTTCGACATATGAAGAGACTGCTGCCGTAATAATTTCGTATTACCTTTTTGGCCGACATTTTCCCTTCTTCAAGTGGTTAAAAGTGATGTGATATTCCTTACAGTTAAGAAGAAATGACATTCGGCCATAGTCGCTTTTTGAAAGAGTTTTCACAGAAAAGCTGAAACAATTTGTTCAGAATGTGGTTGTTTTCTTGAAAAAGCCTATTTTCTGACAAAAACGCAATATAGTATCTTTACTTAGGGATGCGACATCGATGTCGATGTTTTCAAAACATCGATTTATTGAAGCCGATGTTTTTTTAACATCGATGTTTTGTGCTCGATGTTTTACGTTGTCTCGATGTTTTTTTTTAATGAAAAAGTACCGTAATAAAAAAAAATTACCACGTAGCATAATTTTCACACTCAGTAAATGGAAGTCTGAATTCTGAAAAGGACAAATACAAAAGGGGGAATGATTCCTTAGCAATCAGACAAATGGCAATTAACGACCAATGAACCAATCAGAGCGCTTGGAATGTTCCTGACACTCCAGAACCTGCCACGGGGTTTTATTTTACAAATAGTGTAAACACGAGTGCATCCATTTAAGTTTTTGTTTTGTTTTGTTTTATATAAGATGACGTTAATATTTTTAGTAAGATGCCTCCCAAAAGTACCGTTTGGAAATATTTTTACAAAACCACTGACAAATTGGCGAAATGCAATATTTGTCTTAAGTCCCTCAAAATTTCTGGCAATACCACGAATTTATCTGGACATTTGAAGGCAAAACATGGCGGTATTTACAGCAAGAATTTTGAGTCATCAATGTAGCCCAAAGCAACCAAGTTTTTGTCATTTGTGCCTGCCCAATCAGAGAATAAAATTAAATCACCCCCTCCCCCCACGACTAACGGAAGTAACATTAATGTTAGAGATTACTAAACCAGTTTTAAAAAATGGATATTCTAAAACATCGATGTTTAAAAACATCGATGGTTTTTGGGCGATGTTTTATTAGCATCGATGTTTTAATATTGAATATCGATGTTTCAAAACATCGACGTTTTGTTATCAATGTCGCATCACTACTCATGTAAGAACAGGTTTATCTCAAGCAGTTTTTCGATTACAGCTCCAAAGCACTTTCTCCATAGAGATAAAACATCTTAATGCGTTGTCACAAACTTACTGAACTCTGCAATAATACGATTGCGTCACGTCGATTCATTTGACGTTCAATCTGAGTCACCAGTTGAAATAGTCATTTTTGACAAGAAACTGCATACATGAACTTTCATTTAGTCTATAAATAGGGCAGAATTTTTCTCTCTCGGAAGAGGAAATACTTTAACATATGTTTAATACTCCCATTTATTCCGAATTTTTGTTCCAAACCGAAAAAGTGTTTGCTCAAAATAAGCTTTTATGTGAAGAATATTGTTTTTTTTTTTTTTTTTTGTCTTTGTCTAAGTTTATAAAATAAAACGCACATATTTTGGTTTCGAAAGCGGAATGGTAGTGATTTTGATTTTTTAATACTCTTTAAAATAAAACGTGTTCTTTTTAAATTTTATTTACAATAAGTGATTTCATATTTATGGTGAATACTCTTTCTCTGAAGCTGTATGGGAAATGAGGATTTAGTAAATACACATATATACATGTGTGTATACGCGCGCGCACACACACACATATGGTAGGTAAAACTATCATATTTTTCCATGACCTGTAAATTACGCCTTTAAATTAATATATTTTTCCTTCTTTTAAGCGCTTCTAAAAGGTGCACGAAACACCTTAAAAGGGGTTTATAAAGCAGTTTTAAAGTATCACAGAAATGTGTGATACAATTTATAGCTCATCGAAAGTTGAATGTCAACTTCTATGTCTTCGCTCGAAATTGGCAGGAGTTACCAAGTGCAACCATCTTCTGGGAAACTACGTTATTTCTTTATGTTAGCTTTGTAATAAAAGTCATCAGACTGTTTTGCGCCGGACGATGGTGCTGACAATCGGTACCAGAGTATATGGGTTCGAGCCCTACTCTTGGAAGTTTCTAGCCGTTTGAAATCGTCTTTAAGGTGACAGTGGACTTTCAAAATTGCGAAATTTGTCCAAAAATTCGATTTTTTTATTTTATTGAATTGTGAAACTGCGGACGAGTAGGAATGTGTTGCAAAAAGAATTTTTGATTTCTGCGATTACGTTCCTAGTTATAGGCATTTGTATTTAATTTAGATATTAAATGGTTTCTAATAGCAATAACTTTAAATGTATTTTTCTCAAAATAAAAATTTTCGTGCTATACGAATATTCAAACTGCTCCGGGCGCATTTCTAATGATCGTATTGCTTTGAAATTTAAGTTTTATATATTTAACTGTATATCAAATAAATCTTATTGAAAATAATTATGCTTCGTAGCTCAGAATTTCTAAATTTTGTACTTGAAAAGTTGATTTAGAGGTATTTTGTGTCATAAAATGGGTGTTTTCACTATTATTATTTTTTTCTTTCTATATTTTTAATGAATGCTTAAAATAAGCAATAAGTTTCGTTGTTAGTTCTATAAGGCATCCTGTAAATAAAAATTACCATATTATATGCAAAAGAAATGCGCATGGGACATTTTTAGTGAGGCCAATTTTTGTTATAATTAATAATTCATAATTCATAAATTATTAATATTTCATCATTAAATTTTAACCACTTTTACATATCTATGGTACTAATCACATTCAAATTTCAAGCAAATCCATTCAAAACAAAAAAAGTTAGGTTTGAAGGTCCACTGTCCCCTTAAGCAATATATCCCGGTCTAATTAGCCCTCGTGTAGTAAAAGTTGGCTTCCAAACCAAACCAATGAAATATGTTTGCCCTAGTCATTTGTATTAACGATTTGTAAGAGTTTTTGAGAAATACAGTAACCTATATTTACAAATGTTTCAGATGTGCATTTCTGAATCAAATACATGGAATAATTATTATGTACCATTCCAGACAGAAACTGCATTGCTGGTGGATGCAGTCAATTTATATGCTCAAGCTTTGCATAACGTCGCTGCAGTCCAATCTATAAGTGCTCGCAGCGTTTCATGTGACAGTCCTGCACTTTGGCCTTACGGTTCTGACCTCTTGGATGCAATTAAAAAGGTAAGATAACAAGAGAAATTGAAATTTCTGTAAAGTTCACTACAGTGTTAGTGCATATGGTCATCAAAAAATGGCTCTAGAAATGCACATAGGAGGAAGAAGAAGAGCGACCATGTTCGTTTTTCAACACATTGCTCTTCCTTGGCTCGTCATCCCAACGAAATCCACTGTGTAGCTTAGAGCAGTGCTTATTCCGACACTTTCCTGGGATAAAAAAAATCCCTTCACCCCAATGAACATTTTTTTGTAGTAGCAATTTTTTTTTTAAATTAGGAAAATGCTAACAGAAAAAGAAATAAGAAAATGTGGACAAACTATTTTATTGACCATTGCTGACTATTGAAACCTTTTTCTTAACAATATCATATTACATTTTTTTAACATCTAGAATATATCTACGTGTATAGAAGAAATTGTCTTTATAGAAAATTAAACGTTTATAAATTTCCATAAAACTATCCGTTATCCCTACTATTTATTTTTTCCTTACCCGCTTCGAGAATGTTATTTCGAAAGTTTCGGTTCAACCAAAAATTGGTTGTGGCGCATCACAAATCAAATGAAACCAGGAGCGAAAAAAATCCAGAAGTGTGCTTTCTTTTACCGAGACAGTCGCAAAAAGACCAACTCTCCAATAGCAACTCCTTGTGCAAAACGACCCCGAGTGGTCTGTTTAGCCCTGATGTAGCAAAAACTGGCTGTCAAACGAATCAAATAAACAACTCCTTTAAACGACATCTGAAAATATTATTTTAAAAAGTACTTGTTACATGAGAAAATGAATAGTAAAATCAAAATAATTTTGTTCCAGTGAATAAGTTTTTGATAAATAGAATGGAATATATAGACTGAACTTCTAAACAAGTATTAATTCTTAATAAACAACAATTTCTCACTAAATGTTTTTAATAGATATGCATTATATGAAATAAGAGTTCCTGTATAATAGTTGATTAATTTTTATTTCAATTTTTGTAGCTGTGTTTATTTGGGTTTCTATTTTTGTAGGTTCGAATGAAAGGCTTGACGGGAGAGATTGAAATCGACAAGCTTGGCTATCGCAGTAACTTCACCTTAGACATCCTTGAGCTGAAAACTAAGGGAATCGTCAAGGTACTGAGGTTGGCAGTCGGCTTCGTTTTGTACGTTTGAAACTTTTTGGTACACTTTTCTGTTGAGAATGCATTCGGAAGACATAGTTTATGTATATATAGTCTCACTAATGAAAATTTGCAATTGATTTTAAAAAATCCATTTGAAATTCATTTCAGTCAAAGTCAGCAAAATGAGATTGGAAATCATGAAATGTTAAAGCAACACAGTTTTCTTCTTTAAACGATGGTCTGTATGAAAAGAGCCTACGAGTGGGCTTGGGGAAGATTTGGGGCAGGTTTCGTCATCCTGAACAATCCTAGCTCATGGATAAAAACTGGAGAGAAAAATCTAACAATAAAGCAATTTAAATAAAAAATTCAGTTAGATAAAAATTGATTTTTTTTACTAAACAAGTCGAATGCGTAAAGACCACTCATTCATACAAAAAAATACATGAACAATTTGAAATTTTGTTTTAAAGCCTTTTGATATTTCTGCCGAACCAGCGACATGATTTTCTAATTTTTGAGCGTAGACAGGTTTTCAAAGTTATTTGATTCTTCGTAAAATTTTACTGACATATTTTATAGTCAAGTTATTTACTTAATTAAATCTGCAACATCCACATTTTCATACCTGTCTTCAGTTTTTTTCTGCTGTAGAGGATGAGTTTTTCCTACTCATACGTGGAAAATGATTCTTTTGTTTGCATGCGTTATGAAACTTATCAAAATCTACTTATTTTTGTGAGTTTTCCTGCATTCAAATGAATGGGATTTAATCCTCATCTTTCTGTTATTTTCTGTGTCCTATATGTACTTGTATTCGAATGAACATTTCGGGAGTTGAAATCACCACCTTTTTAAAGACTGTTCAAAACACCGCGAAAATATCTCACTAGTAGTGGTGCTTATGTCGAGATATTTTATTTTGAGCAAAATCTCCTTTTCCAAAGCATCACGAAATGGCTCTCTCTAAGTAAAAACCTATAAGCGATCTTCATAATGGTCGCCGACATTTCAAAACCACACACAAAATATCTAATAAATTGTAATGGTGAAATGTTCCTATGACTAATTCTGTAATATTTAGCACTATAATATCATTTGTATCTATGCTTTGGAAAGGATTACTTAAATGGAAGTGGATGACCTTTAAAGTAACAATAAGGATAATAAATATGTTGTTTTTAGAAAATTAATCGTTCCAAATTTATCAGTTTCGAAGGAAATAAGGCATCTATGAATTAACTTTTTTATATTGGCTGTGATCCACTTGAAGAGCAAATTTTTATCGGAAAAGAATGCATAATGATTTAGTCATAAAATATTTTGACATATTTTATATATTGAATTGTCTAAAAATGAGCCCATGAGGCCTCGGATGGCTGCCTTTCTTCCTTTATTCTTCCTTTGCCATTAACTTTGAGAACCAACCATTCATTACAAATGAGTTATTTCTATGAGTATCCTAAGCAATGCATAATATCTAATAATCTTTCAAGTTGTACCTAAGTTGTGCATCCTTCAAGTTGTGCCTAAGTTGTGCACCCTTTAAGTTGTAACATCCTTTTAAGTTATGCATAACACAGAACACAGTTTTAAGATTACAAATACACATAGCTATTTGAAGGTCGTTCAGATGGTACAACAACAATATTTTGAGAACAGATTGTGGTTGCATCGTCATCGGCAAAATAACTGTCTCTTCGTTACATCACCATAGCACTAAACATGCACATGTTCTATAAAAATCTTTGTTAAGCCCTAATAATGAGACAAAAACGATATTCTTAATGTTTATGTCAGAGATTTTAATAACAGTAATGAAGTAGATAGTTTCACAATTGATATGCTGTCTTTAATCTTTGAAATCTCTCAAAAGCCTCTATTCTCCAGGATCTTGTTGTCGTAATTATCATAAATGTAACAAAAATTATGTCACAAAGGAATGTCATCTATCCTCGCAGTGTCAACTACATGAGTGAGATTATTCTGAGTAACGAGTGTGGCTTTTAGACACTAGATGGCACTACTATATTCCCATTTCTATATACAGAAAGTAAAATTTCTCTCGAAAACAAAGTTGATTTAATAAAGCTTTCGTCAAAATAATAATAATAATAATAAGAGAATATGAAAATAAAGGAACTTAAAATACAAGAAAGAAGGTATTTTCACTTAAAATTTGTAATATGTATTCAAAATAATTTTTACTTTTAAAAAACGTTTGTTTGTTTCTATAAAATGCGTGTTAAGGTATTTAATGTGTGGTAAATATTTTGTTTCGATTTAAAAGGAAATGGTGAAATTTTTCATTATTTATTTATGCATGTAATATTGTACGATATTTGATAAAAACATACTAAAGGGTCGTTTTTGATTAGTAATAATCAAAATTTAAAATTCAAAGTACAAGTCCACCCACTGCCCTTTCTTTTAGCTGACACCTACTGCTTTTCTTCAGGCTGATACCCACTGATTTTCTTCACACCCACAAAAACAGATTCTGGTTGTGCCACTACTGGGCAGTGTTGTCATGCAACCATTAAATGTTTAGCCCTGATAAAAGCGTTCTTTTCCATTCTGAGATTGAAAACATTTCGTAAATTCTTTCCTTGGCATCAGTAGGCGAGTCTCATTCCCATGAATTTTAGTCTGAATCTCTTGTAATGGTGTTTAAAACTCCCAATCTTTAATTTCGAGATAAACTTCAAAAGTTTGTCGATGAACTGAACTTTCAGTGAATTTCTCTGATACATATCTTTGAAAAAAAAGTTACGTTTTCTATTAACTTTACAAATGAACATTCTATAACACTGGGCTTTGAATTTTCACCTCAATTGTGTACTCACGATAAGTTTCTAAATATTATATTGAGTTGCGGCTGAAACTGTTTTTTGCTTTATTTTTCAAAATGATAAGTAACAACAGCTTGAGAATTGCTTGCCCACAGTTTGTGTTTTTTCTATCATTCCACAAAACACCTTGTTCCACGTGTATGAGCCAAAATATTTCTGACTTTTATCGCTAAAAATTATTAATAACAAGAGTTTAAACGAGTTCTACATCGGTGCTTCATTTCAGTTTCATTCACCCAAAGTGGGTTTCATAGCAATCGAACACCTCATTTCACTCTCAAGCTTATAGTCGACCCAAACATCTCCCCAGACTATTAGGACTGACTTTGATCGTCCAAATGAAGTGGGTTTCACAACAATTGAACAACTCATTTCACTCTCATGCTTATAGTCGACCCAAACATCCCCCCAGACTATTAGGACTGACTTTGATCGTCCAAATGAAGTGGGTTTCACAACAATCGAACAACTCATTTCACTCTCATGCTTATAGTCGACCCAAACATCCCCCCAGACTATTAGGACTGACTTTGATCGTCCAAATGAAGTGGGTTTCACAGCAATCGAACAGCTCATTTCACTCTCATGCCTATAGTCGACCCAAACCTTACCCAAAACCTTATTACTCAGGATAAAGCTGTTCCCGCCTTCGTGAGAGAATTAAGTGTGTTTACGACAAAGGTAGAGTGATCTGTGCACTATATTCATTGTCCTTTTGCTGGAAATATCTGTACGTCAGAGGTAAACCATCATAAGTGAATTTTCTTCAGTGAATTTTCCCAATTTTCAGGAGAGCTTTGTGATGGTTTACCCGTCATCAAGACTTAAACATGCGATAGTTTAAAACCCCAGAGTTTAAAACCCCAGATAGTTTAAAACCTAACGATAAGTCTATATTTCCCCCACCATCTTGTTTTGCATATAGGACAGTTTTCCTCAAAGAAGCTCCATCCAAAAGGAGTCACTTACAATAAAAATAACGAATATGAAGAAAATTTACTTATGACAGTTTACCGCTGACGTACAGAATATTATGCACAGTTAACCATTCTTATTAAAAACACAATGCTTATGAGTACAGACTTCTATACCCTCGTACACTCAACGCTATACGTTTGAAAATAAGTATGAGTATGTATACGGTGAAACTTCTCTAGCCGGCCACCCCTGTAAACGACCCGATTTTATTTTATTCACAACCCATTCAAGACTACATAGACCCACTGTTAGGAAAGAAACGTCATTTCGACAGCCACCCCTTCAAAATTGCCACTTTTTTTCTAAACCATTAATGGCGGCCATGGAGAAATTTCACTGTGTATATATATATATATATATATATATTACTCACTCCTTTCAACAACGTCGTATCTCAAAAATCGGCGATTTTTAGTTATGCCTGTTCGCAGAATGCCCTGAAAGAGTAGTATATCCCTGCAAGGTCGTCATATCTCACCACTCAATATTTAGGCACTAGAAGCAGAATTAATATTTCTTTTTTATACATTTTATTCTACTTTTAAACTTTAAAATCACTCTCCTTAAAAGTTACATTTTTTGAGCTATGACGTTGTTGAAAGGAGTGATATATATATATATATATATATATATATATATATATATATATATATATATATATATATATATATATATATATATATATATATATATATATATATATATATATATATATATATATATATATATATATATATATATATATATATATATATATATATATATATATCTATGCAGTGTATCCAAATAATAATAGTGGGGTTTTAAATGGTTATAGCTTCGAAACCAGAGCGATAAAGAATAAGTGAAATTGAAGAGAAGATCTCTTACCAGTTCAGCAGACTTCGATGTGTGCCCTGCAGACGTCAAGGCGATATTCAGTCTCTTCCCATACACGTCAGTGAACATCCGGCCTGATAGACGAAACAGCTTCAGTGATCCTTTCTTTTAAATGGTCCAGATTTCGAACTGGAATGGAATGCACTTGTGTTTTGACATAACCCCAAAAATGGAAATCCATGGGGGTAAGGTCTACCCAACCCTTAGCTTCATGGGGGTCTGGAAACGTTACCCCCATGAAGAAATTCCGCACGATTGTGGCAAAATGTGGAGGAGCTCCGTCTAACTGGAAAAGGGAATTCTCCGGAATTCCATTTTCCCCGGAGCTGTCGGAGTCTGCACGTAAGCTTTCGCACACATAAACTTCTCTTTTATTTAATGCATGGCTCGTGTCTGCAACACGATTTGTTGCATAGCTCTAACCATTTGAAAACCTGCAATTATTTGACGGACACACTGTATGTAGTATATGGGAGGTGCTGATGATTTGTGTTGTGAAAACTTTTCAAGTGCCAAAAGGTAAATCCTTCATTGCAGGTTGGTGAATGGGATCCTCAGCATAACCTAGTATTCTCTAGGAATTATTCGAGAGATTTATTGGAGGCAAAAGATAACTTGCAGAACATAACGCTTCGCGTCACTTCAATTGTGGTAGGTAAACTCATTTTTGTATCTTCACAAATTCAACACTCATCACAAAACTATACATAGGAAAAGCACATTATAGAGTGATTTAGAGCATCACTTTAACATAATACATACATATATATATATATATATATATATATATATATATATATATATATATATATATATATATATAATGCATTACATTAATATAATATAAACTTTAACAGATACTTGATAGAGCATTGATAAGCTAGAATACGGTTTTAAGCGTTAATTCAAGGACGAGAAATGTTAAAAGGTTTTTTAGTCAGTAAGAAATCTACATCTTATCTAATGGAATCCAAATATAGTATGAGTAACAAAATTCGATTGTTCGTCATAGAACATAAAGACATATACAATATTTTTGATCTGAAAACATTGTATGCAAAGCGGTTTTTGTACTGACTAACCCCTTCTTGATTTAGAGCCAACCTTACACTATGGTGAAAGAAGGAGATTATCTGACTGGTAACGAGAGATTCGAAGGATTCTGCGTCGATCTCATCCAAGAAATCTGCAACCGTTTAAAATGTAATTTTGTGTATCGATTAGTTGGTGATGATAGCTATGGCAAACGGCATGAAAATGGAACTTGGAATGGCATGATTGGAGAAGTTATAAACAGGGTGAGTCAATGTTTATCTCAATGAAGTAGTAGCTTTAGAAACTCATTTCATACCTTTCTCATTTCTTGTGTTCCAAAAATCCCAGCTTTTTGTATAGTATATTTTTAATTATTAAATAGGAATAACACTAAGATAATGCACACCTCCTTTTGTAAGGATACTTGAAGTTAAATGAAAGATTTAATTGTTGTCAGATTGAATCCATTTCATGATTCATCTGTGAATTTCTTTTTCTTAATGCGGGCATCTTATCGTGTAGAATATGTTCCTTCTATGAAGTCTTCCTTTATTGATATCCAGGAATGACAATTTGGATGACATCTATCTATATATTCTGCCATCATAGATCGCTTACATTGTCACTTTGAAGACTCTATTAACTTATAGAAAAACTCTCGACGTACTCAAAAGATCATAATGAAGTGAGATAAGAGTCCACTTTGGGGATTCTATCCTCAATATTACATAACAAATATCAAAATTCTGGGAGATATATCACAAATGGATCGAAATCGTATTATTTTACATTCAGTCATTTACATTATTACATAATTTAATTGTAAAATTATATTTACATAGCTAAATTTTATTATAATGACAAATAAGTATTAAATTTTTGCTATATTTTTAACTTACAAGGGAGAAACCCAGATTTTGAGATGTTTTTTGAAAAAAAAGCCCCGTAAATCCATATGATCACTGCAAATCCAGATGTGGGTTTAAAATTCCCAGGTGTGGGGTCGTAGATAATAATTGTTTTCTTTTATCGCGAGGTTTTGATGCTCGGTGTTTTATTGGGTTTTGTGCCGTTTATAGTTTACTAAAAGATTAAAGTTATAATATTAGCAGGGTTTGCTTACTAATTAGTTATTACCCATTACTTAATTACCCAGGTTCGTTTTTAACCCCAGCATGTAAACACTGTAGAGAAAGATTATACACAACTTAAATGTTTATATAAATGATGAGGACCAATATTTACAAAATTAACAACGAAAATTTATTACACAAATAAACAGTTAAATTACAGTATTAAAATGATTATAACTACATGGATAAAAAATAATGTGTTAAAATGATTAATGTTCTTTCAAATAACAATTTGGGTCCTCACCGGATAAAACAAGGTATGTATCATTTACGGGATTTTAATTTAAATTTAAATCTTAAAATAGTACTGTCAACAGGCAACAGAAATGTAGAGACTGACTTACCCCAATTCGGCGTTGCTACGGGAACATTAACATTGTTCCATCTTTTTCGCTCATGGTTGTAGGTAAAGGGGCAGGGTGGACTCGAGAGTCCACCACAGGGCAAGCCCGTAGGCTATTCGCCCTCTGCACACCTCTATATCCTCTGCACACTCTGTCTCTATCTCTCTGAAAACTTTTTCTCTCTCATCTGTATCATTTCTACCCCTTAATATTTATCTCAACTTTTTGCATACATGTTTTCACCTTCCAATCACAGTATTTTCTTCTCCATATAAACTCCACCTACGTCTTAAAACCCTTTTCTAGTGGCCCTAATATTTCTCTTTTATTAAAATCACACTTCTCATTGGACCTATACTATTTCACATTTTCATATTCTTTCACATTTTTCCCCTTTTCCTTTCTACATTTTCTTATATTTTATTTTCTAACACCTGGTCAGTTTTATAACATCTTTTCCTGACCATGATCCGACAATACTGCTATTGTTGCGTAAATTTCACTACAATCCTTTCAATTCTTATTCCTTATTCTAAAGGGGCTTTTTCGACTGACCCTCGTCCAACGCAACTCTTTTATCATGGGGCCTTTGACTAACCGCGATTCTAGCTTACTACTGGGCCTTCTTATGGGGGTAATTCATCGGTTACTAAGTCAAAGGACACCGCGCTATTCTGCAACGTTTTCCCCTCTTTACCATAAATATATTTTTATTGCGTACCTTTCCCTTTTCTAACAATCTTTTAAACTTATGTAAAAGGCCTTTTCTTATGCTGACTTTTTCTTATCTCTTATTCCCCTTCACAACGCTTCATAATGGATAAAAGAATCTTGAAATGGCTTGCAGCTTTTAACAAGATCTCCGAAAGCCTTTTGCTGGCTTAAAGAGCCAGCAATACTCACAAAAGTCTCAGAAAAAGAAAAAAAATTTTTAAAAAAAGAAAAAAAAGTTGTAAGTCCCGATTTTAGATTTAATACCTAATTGGTTGAGAGACCTACTACTAGATGGTGGAGGACCCAAATTTAAATGATAAACATACATATATAGCACAAAAATACCAGGTTATATATATACAACACACACAAAAAAAAAATTATCAAATTCTAATCAATGTAAAAGTAGACTCGTTAGGATAATATTCTTAGTACAATTTAACACTTTCAACCAAGATAAATGGCTTCTTTTTCCAAAATTAATCCTGATTGTAACACTTGTGCTTAAAGTGTTAAAAAAAAATAGGTATTAATATAGGGGAAAATTATCCAGTAATAATATAATATAAAGCATAAATAAGAATGAATAAATTAAAAGAGTACAATAAAATTATAAATAATGCCCACACACAAAATCTGAGTTGCTGAAAAAAAAATTGATATAACCAATGTTAAAATAAGCTTACTAGAACAAACTCGTAGCATAAATGGATACTGGTAACCAACCTAAATAACTTTTTGTAGCTAAAATATAAGTAAAAGTAACTCTTGGGCTTGAGAAAGACACAAAAAAAATTAGTTTAAAAATTAGCCTAATCATAATATATAGGAGTTGCTTGAAAAAATAAATGAAACAGATAATACTGAGTTATAAATAATTTTTAAAAAAAATATTTTCCAGAGTGTAAATGATTGGAAAATAATTGCCAATAGCATAGACGAAGTATGCAATGCCAACCATAATGAAACAAAATTCTTAGTAAATTCAATACTGATAACCTTCATAAATAACATTTTGTACCTAAAAGTAATTAATACTAATTCTTGAGCTGAAGGTATGCAAAAGAAATGGGTATAAGAATTAAAGCATCATAATGTAATATAAAGTGCAAATAAAAATAACTGGTTTAAAATAGAGAAATGAATTTAAAATAATTAATGTCCTGAGTATATATTTAACGGGATAAACAACATCAAGTAACCATTTTTTTGGGGAAACTTGTATAAAACGTTGAATCCACTGGAAGGAAAAATGTTCTATGAAATATATATAGTTCTTGAAATGACAGCACTCACAACTGAAAATTCTGAAGTTAATAGATGAACATTTGAACACAGTTTCTTGGACGGGAAAATTGTCCGTGGCATGTTGAATTACTCCAGCAACGTCCACAGTGCAATCGTAAGACCTAAAGAGCTGGGTAACACTCTGATGCACAAGAGAGTGTCGACGAAGTAAGAGCTGGCCTCTGGAAACAATTAAACATCATAGTGTACAAAGAAAAAAAACCATACGGGCAAGAATAATCAACCGTAGCTCGACACTGTCGATGAGACGAGCGCCGCTGTCGATTACTACAGGCATGTATGAAGATGAAGAAGATGCACGTCCCTCTGTAGATGAAAGCAAACACTGTCGCACATTCAGCAAAATCTAGAAATCGTCGTAAAACGTAGGAGACTGCAATCAATCTCACTCTCCGTGGCATGAACCGCTCGCCCGATGACTCGACGAATAACTCGTACACGACACTGCTGGCCTTAAAACTCGGCCGCAATGTGGAGATTTTTAAAGTTCTTGTGCTACTAGAGCAACATCACTCATGTGACTTCATGATGAGAGCTTTAAACAGCAACTTGAAAGGTTAAACAAAAATTGTGGTAGCCAGGAAAGCACCAAAAGTAGACAACATTGAGCTATAGGGTAAGGTCTATCTTACAATTCATGTTGAATTGACAGTACAAAAAAAATTCTTAGTCGTATAAAGGGTAAAATTAAAATAACTGTATATTTAATAATTGTTAGTCATTAAATTAAGACATTATTCTCTTATAATGTAAAATATAAAAATGTCCCCTTATATTCATAAAGAATGAGGGAAAAAAATGATTAATTATCTAAATGAATATCTATTATGGCATACCTTTGTATAAAACAACCAAATATCTAATGATATTGTAACACATCATAGTTATCATTATTAATAATATTACTATTATTATACACACATTATATATACATTTCTGTAGAATGCCTGTTTATACATTCATGTACTGTGTTAGAAAAAAAAAAGAAAATATTTATAATAAAGAAAGTGAACGCAAAATCTATATATACGAACAACAATGACAGGTGATCAGTCCGCCAAAACAAGATATATTAGAAGTTACATCCAAAATTTTAAAATTTATTTTGCTTTTGATTTGTTATTTTAGAGTTAATCAAAAATGCAAACTAAATTTTTGAAACATGAGATGAGTAATAAAAGCAAAAGAAAGGAGAGAAATTGTATATTTCGATTTTTTACAAAAATAAAAGAAAACCCTAGTATAATGATAGGGAAAATTATGACGAGAGAGAAAAAAAAATTATGTGTTATAACTCTCTTATTGACATGACAATTGACATTCGATTAAAGTTAAGGCTAAGAAACGACAGATAATTGTCTAATTTAAAATGCATTAAGTATTTACAAAAAGAAATTAATTAATAACAATTTGAAATCAAACAATAATAATAAACATATATAAATAATAAATAGCAAAAGAAAGAAACGTATGTAAGAACAAGAAAAAAAAAATTGAAAAAATAAAAGATAACGCTAAGAGGTGCGTTCGCATCTCCATTCATAAGAACGAATTTCAGAATATCGCGATTCTCGCGTGGGAAATTTCGAAAAAATTCCATTCTTCACTGTTCTCCGTTATCTGTCCGCAACGATCAAATATCGTCTTATAAATTTACGAACCAGAGAGTTAATTGTAAGTGAAGCGATTGTGAATTTCATCTGTTCTCCTCTTATAGGAGACAATTTTCAGAAAATCCAAATTCATTCATTATTCCCCATGCCTATTCATTATTATGTTAAATTCACTCATTAATAACAGACATAGAAAATGAGTTTAAAAAAAAAAACAGAAAACGCAATAAAAATAATTACATAAATAATAAAAAGAGTAAATAAAAAGCAAAAGAGATACGTTTCGCTTCTACTTTCTTTAAACCGTACTCAGCACGGCCTGAAGATATTGTTTGACTCCCCCCATCGAGGAACAACAAGCAAACAGTACATAACTATACGCAATTCGAAAACCCGATGCTTCGCTCTATCACTATAGCTCTAATTCATAGCTACTGTGAAAAGAATTTCCCTCTTCTCTCCCGGCCAAAACGGAACGCAGGAGAAACTTGAAAAGGAACAAAAACCGCAACTGCACTCCCCTCTCTTCGAAGGGCAATATTCTATTCTTCGCCCCATCTTATGAGAGCACAATTCTTTAGAAAGTGACCAATTTTTGCCCACTAAACAGTGCAAATCGTGCACTATTTTTCGCCTTTCCCTAAATTGGGATTTAAATAGTGCGACTACGGGCGTCGATATAATACACTAAATACATTAAAACAATAAAGGAAATTCAAACGTCTAAAAAAAAATATCCTTCTTAACCATTGTTTTGTACCATAAGCATGCACAAAATAAATTTTACTCAATGTAAATAAATATCAACATACTCTAATTACATCCTAACTACGAACACATAAATCCGAAAATCTCAACAGAAATTTTATAGCAAACACATAGAAAGAAAGAAAAAAGTATATACATGCATAAACCATAATGAAATTTCTAAATCCCCATTAATGTTATATACATCCCATTATATACATCAAAACACAAATATAATAGATTAAAACATGACTGTCTATCAAGAAAAAAAAAATTCTCTTAACCATTAATGTACTAATTATATCATTGCTCTTAAAAGTACGGCATAATATAAAAATAAAAATTTTAAGATACACAAAAATAAAATTCTGGACTAATGTCACACATGTCAAATTGAAATAAAATTGCTAAAATAGTACTAATTTTCCCAATAAATTACCTAAAGAATCAGGCATTACACTCTAAGAGTCAGGCATGTTAATCAAAAAAAAATTGATATACATATATTCTACTGACAGAAATGTGCATATAATAATAAAATGTTTTTTTCCGATATATATATATATATATATATATATATATATATATATATATATATATATATATATATATATATATATATATATATATATAATATATAAATTTGAAAGAAATATTAAAACACATACATTTTATAATAATAACGATATGCCAATACAGGTATTCACAATTTTAAACACATTAAGAAAATAATTTAAATTCTTGTATTTGATCAAGAATTAAAACAATTAATAATAAAAAAAAATTGTATCATCATAGTATACAACATGTGAAAAAAAATCCTAATTTAAACTAATGAAAAAAAAAATAAATATTTACTGTGTCTATATTATTTTTTTTTCTACAGATATTCACTATAAAATATTAATATCCATATAGGAAAAATTTTCTTTTTAATACCCAAGTGATTACAGAAATCAAATGGAATGGTCACGGCAACCATTTGCTGGGGCGTTTTACCGATTAAAGGTTTTAACATATTTAAGTTAAAACATTACAGGTTCGTTTATTATTTACCCAGCGTGTAAACACTGTAGAGAAGATAGACACCACTTAAATGTTTTATATAAATGATGAGGACCAATATTTACAAAATTAACAACGAAAATTTATTACACAAATAAACAGTTAAATTACAGTATTAAAATGATTATAACTGCATGGATAAAAAATAATGTGTTAAAATGATTAATGTTCTTTCAAATAACAATTTGGGTCCTCACCGGATAAAACAAGGTATGTATCATTTACGGGATTTTAATTTAAATTTAAATCTTAAAATAGTACTGTCAACAGGCAACAGAAATGTAGAGACTGACTTACCCCAATTCGGCGTTGCTACGGGAACATTAACATTGTTCCATCTTTTTCGCTCATGGTTGTAGGTAAAGGGGCAGGGTGGACTCGAGAGTCCACCACAGGGCAAGCCCGTAGGCTATTCGCCCTCTGCACACCTCTATATCCTCTGCACACTCTGTCTCTATCTCTCTGAAAACTTTTTCTCTCTCATCTGTATCATTTCTACCCCTTAATATTTATCTCAACTTTTTGCATACATGTTTTCACCTTCCAATCACAGTATTTTCTTCTCCATATAAACTCCACCTACGTCTTAAAACCCTTTTCTAGTGGCCCTAATATTTCTCTTTTATTAAAATCACACTTCTCATTGGACCTATACTATTTCACATTTTCATATTCTTTCACATTTTTCCCCTTTTCCTTTCTACATTTTCTTATATTTTATTTTCTAACACCTGGTCAGTTTTATAACATCTTTTCCTGACCATGATCCGACAATACTGCTATTGTTGCGTAAATTTCACTACAATCCTTTCAATTCTTATTCCTTATTCTAAAGGGGCTTTTTCGACTGACCCTCGTCCAACGCAACTCTTTTATCATGGGGCCTTTGACTAACCGCGATTCTAGCTTACTACTGGGCCTTCTTATGGGGGTAATTCATCGGTTACTAAGTCAAAGGACACCGCGCTATTCTGCAACGTTTTCCCCTCTTTACCATAAATATATTTTTATTGCGTACCTTTCCCTTTTCTAACAATCTTTTAAACTTATGTAAAAGGCCTTTTCTTATGCTGACTTTTTCTTATCTCTTATTCCCCTTCACAACGCTTCATAATGGATAAAAGAATCTTGAAATGGCTTGCAGCTTTTAACAAGATCTCCGAAAGCCTTTTGCTGGCTTAAAGAGCCAGCATTGAATCTAAAAATATCCTTCTATGGTAAACAATTTTCGGTAACCGAGGCTTCGAACCAAAACCTATTCTCAGTTTTCGGTGGCTGCTTCCAGCGAAACATAATCATAGCGCATAAGGGGAAATAATTTAAATTTTTCTAAAAAATTATTTTAAAAAATGAAGCATTTAAATTTTTTTTCAGTGTAGATAAAACTTTATTGCTTGTTTTAGAATAAATTAATTTCGTCATCTATAAATGCATTTTTCATAAAATATTCGATCAGGAGAGAAAAGTAAAATATGATTTGACGTCGAAAGTTCTGCGACAGTAACTTTCTCAAATGAAGAAGAATGATTTTATATCTGCCTCGAAAAAATATTAAAGTCGAATCTTTCAAATTTCAGGCTGTATCCTGAAGTTCTATACATTCTCTTAGCCATATTAAGATAAATTCTGGTGGAATTCGTTGCTTGGGTCTTTTTCTATCAAATGATCTCGAAAATGCGTTTAATATCATTTAGAGTTAATAAACTTTTGCTTTAGTTTTATGAAATATTCAAAGATGTGTAAAGAATGCATTTTCCCAAAATCCATTGCTAGTTACAGGGCGTGTTTTCCTTTATACGTATTTGATGCAGGTTTTTATTCAAAGCAAATGAATGGAAAAATTGTTCATTTGGCAGTACGTCATAACCATATTTCTAATGAATGATATTTCATATAACAACGGTCAAGAAAATCAAAAATTAAAACTTTTCAGTAAAACTAATGTATGTTATTATTTCTAAAGTACAAAGAGCATATTTTTTCTCATGTCTAGTTACAGACTGTGTGTAAAGCCTTAATGGATTTTATTTTAGAAACGAGAAGTACTCGTATCAGCTTTCCAAATTATGAAATAGCCTGGTGTTAATTAAGAAGTGAACTGACCGAAACGGTATCTTAGATATTCAGTAAATTATAGCACTAATTTTCATACTGTTATCCGTCAAAATTAATCAAAGCAATAAAAAATTTAATATTACAAAATTATTAATAATTTAATAATAATTAATAAAAAATAATTAATATAAATATAATAAATAAAATAATTAATATTCTTATACATTCAGCTACGTTCAAATTAATATTAATATGAATTGGGTAATTTGAATAATTTGACTCAATCCATTGTTGTTAAAGTTTGGATTAATTTTTTCTTATTAACTGCCATTCCATTTTATTGATTATAATTTTGATTGACATTTGATGCCTCCTTGCCAGGTCCAAAGTATCCACCTGTGTCCTTTAATCAATAGGTGTTTCTTGTACTGAGGTAAATCACACGAATGATCAGTTAAAACCTCTATCAGCGATCCACTGAAAAAATAATGCTTCGAAATGATTCCATTAATTCATCTATTGCCTAAACCTGAAATCACGTGAGTTTGCAGGTTCGGTTATGCAGAGTTCCAGTTATGTGTACATTCTCCATATTTAAAATTAACATAATCTGCCTAAATTTTCCTTCTGGTAAAATGGAAAACTAGGAAATTCGGAAATTGTTATTCAATTTATTTGTGCAGATATCTTACTAACAAGAAATTCTTATACATCCTTTCAAGGAAACAAATAATTCACGGCTAACTTATCCGACGCTAAACAAATAAAGTTATTTATCCCCTAACGATTCATAACACAGTGTGCATATATATACTTGAATACCGATATGTAAGTAAATCTGTACTGAAAGGAAATTTTCTATACATAAATAAGCATCGCTGAATCATTAAGTTTATATACTTCATGAAGTTATTCTCTATTACTCAAGGCAAATATAAAGTTATTTTTCTCACATCCACTGTCAAATATAGATAATTTTGGATGATCCATTTCAATTCTTTTATTACATCATGAAATTTCTTACAACAAATGCAAAAACAAGATCAAAACAAAGTCCGTGCACCTCACACTCTTGCAACCTTTAACTTTTTCTTCCCATTCCCATTTATCCTCAATTTCAAACATTCTGATCTCTAAAGCATTTGCAATGCAATGACTTGATTGCGAGTTGGGAAGTTTTAAGAATAACGATAAGATGCATTCTTTATAACACGACTAACATAATTTAACCTTCCTGCAGTTTTCTGTAACCATAAATATCTGTTGTCCCTAGATTTGAAGGCGTATGTGCATTGTAAAGTTTGTTTTCTTTGATTGCAGGAAGTTGATCTGGCGATTGCAGACCTCACTATCACACATGAGAGGGAAGAAGTGGTGGATTTCACAATGCCCTTCATGAATCTCGGAATCAGCATTCTCTTCAAAAAGCCAACCAAGAGTAGTCCCAAGTTGTTCTCTTTTTTGGCTCCATTCTCATTTGAGGTTTGGGTTTATATGGCTACGGCTTACTTGGGAGTCAGTCTTTTGCTATTTGTTCTGGCACGATTTTCCCCATATGAGTGGGTCAATCCTCATCCCTGTAACCCGAAAACAGAATATTTAGAAAACACCTTTTCACTTTTAAACAGCTTTTGGTTTACCATAGGATCTCTCATGCAGCAAGGATCTGATATTGCTCCAAGGTAAATATTTTAGCCCTAAAACTCTTTCTAAAATCAATTATAAATAGCATATTTTAGTGATTACGAAACGGGAAGAAATGGAATTTTTTAAATCAAGATTATACGCATAATATTTTAAATAAGTTTAAGTTTTTCTTAATAAAAATTTACAGATTTATTTATGACAGACAGCATTTTTAATGAATTAAAACATGATACAATTTTGTTATTAAAATAATTTATAGATTCATATTTTGCCTAAATTTTATGCAATTAAACTCATTCAAAATGTCTTTTCACGGCTTATTTTATTTTATTCTAATGACTGTTTGAACTTTATTATAAAAATTTAAGATTAAAACAGAATTCTATTTATCAGGAGTGCAGCTACAAACTGAATTAATTCTTATTATACCTGGAGCATTATAATGTATAATTTTCATGCTTTTTAGTGACAATAATTTATAACTATATACGGTGAAAATTTCATTTGTAAGTCTCAAAGACTTAATTAGATATGACCAAATTAGATTTGCGCTGTTGAAATTTTGTGTCAATTTCATTAGATGTATTTCCAAACCTTAAAGGTACACGCATCTTTATTTACGATAATATTATCAATGAACACTATGATTTTCAAGCGAAGTTTGACGAAATAGAGTTTCTCTGATTTTGCGGTGACTGCTTAAAGTGTATAGCCAATTTTAAAAAAGTTACTTGCCAAATTCTTTAATTGCTCGAAGATGGTCTAATTTATTGTGGTGTTATATATAGGGCATGCGAAGTAGTAAATAAGTAAATAATAAATGATTTTTTAAGGTAGTACAAAAATTAATATCAATTATGAAGATTCCTCACATAGGTTATTTCTGATACGTTAATTAATGGAGAAGTGTTACTTTTCAACAAAAAGCCATAAAATGTCTATAACTGTGGAACAAATAACCTAACTTGTTCGAAAAAAAACGTGATGAATGAATGCAATAATAAACAATGTTTTCAAAACTCCAAATATACGAATGTCGATTGAAATGGAATGTTTTGTTTTGTTAAGGGCCACATCGACGAGAACAGTGGCCGCCCTTTGGTGGTTTTTTACACTTATTATGATATCATCTTACACTGCCAACTTAGCCGCTTTCTTAACTGCTGAGAGGATGAAGAGTCCAATCGAGAGTGCGGAGGATCTCGCCCGTCAATCAGATATACCTTATGGTTGTGTTGAAGACGGTTCCACTCGCTCTTTCTTTGAGGTCAGTACAACAGACATTACCTAATTAATGATTCGGGCTTTTTCGATATTTTTCACGAGTATAATATCGTTTCAGGCTTCCAAACTACAGCCCTACAAAAGAATGTATACAGTCATGCAAACAACCCAACCAAGCGTCTTCACCAAAAATAACCAATTAGGAATCGAAAGAGTCAAAAAAGGCAATTATGCTTTCCTTATGGAATCGACAACAATAGAATTCAACACCATGCGAGACTGTGAGCTAACTCAGATTGGAGGACTACTGGATTCCAAAGGATATGGAATAGCCACCCCTCCAGGTAAGTAAACTTTGAATTCCTTTCTTAGAAATAAGTTGCTGAAATTCGTTGGGAATGAATGAAATACGTATAGATAATAATACCATTGACGTTAAAATTAATCTTAACAAATAAGTTTTTTAGAACAGCCACTTGCAAAAGATATCCAGTTATGTTGCTATACTCCTTATATTTCAATTTTTATTTCTTAAATTTTGGCTTAATTGATTTTCGAAAATCTTATTTCCAAAATTATAATAAAATTTTCCTTGAGATTCAAATTAATGGAACTTTGAATGCTTAAGTTTCCATTTTTAGTCTTAATTAAATTAAAGTAGCAACCCAAGTGACAAAAGACCGTTAGGAAATTGTTGGGCAACCGTTGGGGTTCACCAACAATGCTAAATTACCTTTGGAATTATGTTGACACAACGGTTTGTTTTGCAGGTCAATCAAGCGATGGCTGCTAGCTGGTCCAACCGTTAGTAGAGCAGTTCAACTATCAATTGGCTGCTAGTTGAGCCAACAATCAAGTTCGATTTTATAGGGACCACAATCCATTTGGCAACCCAGCCAGCTATTAACTGTTAGTTAAGCCAACAGTTAAACCATATCACTCTTGACGTTGTACTCTTTTTTTTTTAGAACACTGTTTACAGTAGAGAATTCCTTTTTTAAAAATAGTTTGCTTTTTACTACTTGATATTATTGATAACATTTAGCTATTAGGAATTTATGTCCAGTTATTTTTATAAACAAGATGTTCAGAAATACTTTTTCTATAATTTAATAGAAAATTACAAATTGACTTCATTTCCTGAATTCTAAAAATTTCTGTAAAAATTTACAATGTACAAAAAGGACAATAATATAATTTTAAATTAAGGGCTTAAATTTATATTTTTTATACATGATACTGCTGTATTTAAGCGTAATAATTTTGTAACTTTTTGTATACCTTTCAAATTTAGTTTCAATATGAGTATGTACATCTTTTTAAAGAGTTTGCACTACTTGAACTAGTAACTACTGTAAGGGCCTGTTCACATAGGAGTCCGTTTAAAAATTTCATTGCTAATCGTTTGGAGGCATATGATTCGTTTATTTTCGTCTCAACGTCATCTTTTCCTTAACGCAACGCAACGGACTCCTATGTGAACAGGCCCTAAGGGTGAAAAAAGGAATGGCAATTAGAAATAATCAGTAAAGAAATCTGAAGGAAAAGCCGGTATAAAAATCCTTTTAAAGTTATGTTAGATGTTAAATGCGTTGTGTTTTGCAGGCAATAGCCAAAATATGGAAGTCCTAACTGATGCACCCCTTAGTATTATGAATGGAAAAAAAATTAATAAAATAAAAACTTAATGAAATAAGTATGAAACCTGAAAATTTAAAAAAAACCTAGAAGGGAAAATATTTGAAAAAAAAAACTTGATACCATTGCTGATATACAAAAACGACATGACTAGGAATTAAAGAAAATAAGATGCACAATTTATTGACGGATATAAAATATTACATTTTTAGCTGATTCATAAATATCGCAAAGTGAACCCATTCTTAATTATGGTATGACACAAGTACCATATTGGTAAATACATCATTAATTATACTAGTATACCAAATAAAATTTCAGGCCCATAAGTTAGCTGGTGAATAAATATAAAAAATAAAAAATTAATTTAAATAGACAAAAGGAAAAATAAAATCATTACCGACTGCAGCGAAAAGGAAAAAAGAAAGGGAAAGATTGGGCATGCTCGTAAAAGCAATTTTATCTCTTGCATAGGCGTCTTTCCAACTGGCTGGGTTTATGCTGGCCGATCCAACAAGGCGTCTCCTGGATCATAGATGACTCGAGTTCGCCTGCCGTCCGAATCTTTAAAAAACTCCTTCTCCCCCGCACTAGGTTTTCTCACACCTTTTGAACTTCCACCACCACGAACGTTGCACGAAACAGGGACCGTTGGCGCGCCATGAAATTAGGACTTTAAAATTTGAAATATATATTTGCATGTCGAAAATTCCCCTATTTAGAGCTGTTGATTATTTTAATTTCCATTAAGCATCTTGTTTAATTGAGAACTCGTTCGATTTCCACTGTGCACTTTTGTAGACCTCGGCTTAGCCGTAAACAAGATTTCCCCGTCGGTTTGCTGGACGTCTGCAAAAACGTTTAAAATTCCTTTGCTTCTCCCATTTCCTGTGAAGTCGGGGAAAAGCGAACGAAATGGCAAACTGTACTTCCTGGATTACCGGAGCTTTGGATTTCTGCTTATATTGAGTAGGATAGGATAATAGAAAAAAAAGGAATTCAAACTGAAAAAAGAATTAACTTTTAAACAAAATTTTTTAAAAAATCTCAAAAAATTATTATTTAAATTTATATTAGTTAACCTGAAGAAACAAAATTCACCAGCCAACGAAAAATTAAAATTTCCCAGCTACTTTACATGATATTACATGAAATACTTACTAAAAAAAATCAAAGCTTTTATGACCAATTATCAATGTTACCTTTACAATGCATTGGAGGGAGATTCAGGAAAATTCCGCACTTTTCCCAAATCTCGTTTACACTATTTAGGTAATCAAAAATTATATCAAAAACAGTTTAACCAAATTAGAGCAGAGGCTTAAAAAAAGACATCTAAAACAAAGCATAACATTAAATATTTAAGGTTAATTAATTTAAAAACTGAAATTATAATCAGTTACAAGAATGGTTATTTAGTATTACTATATTAAAATAAATGTCAATTTATCTACACAACAAATACCTCCTCCTTACTAAAAAAATTTGGCACAATTTTTTTTTTTTTTTTTTTAAATTTTGTTTTTGTACAACGAACACGTGACAAACAAAAGAAATGTTTAGAATTTCACGAGTGCACTAAAAGGAATAATGACGTATATAATGAAATTAACCCCACATGACATAGGCAGACAGACCCGGGTCAAAATAACATAAAAAGTACACTATCTACAGTTTGCTCCATAAATTGAAGTTAACAGTGAAAAACAGCATACAACCCAAAACAAACCACAATAAACCTGTATGCTCAACTCAAATAAATAAAACCTTATCAAACAAAAATCCATCACAAATTAAATCTCCTTTTCTAAACTAAATACCATTGTTCGATCAAAAATTAACATCAACATTTCTCACTTCAAAAATATAGATAAAAGCATGTTAGACACGTGTACTAAAAACCTAAAACAGTAACATTTCATGAATGAATCTATTATAGTCTTTTGCATTATCAACTCAGCTCCATGGGCCAATTTGACGAAAGTTGTCAACAGACAAATAAATTATCATAAATAAAATAGCTATCTGTGCATTAAACAATCAGGCATAAAAGCGTAATTGGGAGAGTTATTTAATTTTGTAGAATAAATTAGCTCTTAATGAAAACTAACTCTAACCTGGCCAACTTCTGATTTAATATATAATTTTAACAATTATTCTAATAATAATTTAAGTTCACAAATTTGTTGTTTTCAATGCAACTAAAAAATAAATTTTGGATCGATTAAATTAGTAAATAAATAAAATTAGTAAAAACTTTTTTTAACTTTGTTATAAAATACTACACTCATTAGGTATAACTGAAATTTTAAAACAAATTAACATAATGATTTAAAAATACATACTGGATAAAATTAGTCAATGAAATAATTCTAGTAAGAATTGAGGGAAAATAAAAAGGAGAGAGGAACAGTTAATGTAAATAGGCATTAAAGTTTTTACTAAGAGTCTGTCATACGTGAATGATAACTACATTTCCACTTCTTATGTGGTACTAATGGGTAATCACGAGTGGCAGAAACATCAATTTACAGAATTCATCACTCATCATCTAATGTGAATCATGAGCTGCACGCCAGCTCCTTACAGACAACTTAAAATAATAACACATACTATGGAACTGTCAAATTATAGTCAAATAAAATACAAACTTTATAAAGCATTTTGTCTTTAACGTAATTAGTAAAATGAGTGGCAGCTAAACAGATGTTTGAGACAAATGAATTTGACTGAGTCCCTTAAATACTTCATAAATGCTTTGGATTGATATGTTACATTCGAAAAAAATATTGAACACGGGCAACTAGTTCGATTCTGAGCAGACAATTATATTTGATGCCTAAATAGAATATAGTTGTCAAGTTGATAACATGGAGGGAAAAAGTACAGAAATTTTACCAAAGGAGACAATTAGATTTTATCCTTGTATTCACAAGACAATGATTTGTGCTTTTTTATAAATTTAATAACTTGATAATTTAATAGAATAATTTTTTGAAATTCATGATATAAACTTTGAGATATAAACTTAAACTGACTACTTAAATACACTAAGAATAAAAGGTTCAATTTCTTATACAAAAATGGCAAAAAACTTTAATTATAGATAATATCTGAGCATAAATGAACATTTTCCGTAATTTTTGTATTATTAATAATCTAATTCATGTGAAATAATTTTACGGATAATACAAGGTAAGAAATATCAAAGAGATGACAATTATGAAAAATTTTCAAATTGGCCCCTGACAGTGCACCAAGCGGGGCCGAACTTGGCAACTAATACCTGCTGGTGAATAGGCTTCCACCACAATTTCGACAATCTCCCACCCTCTCTGACCTCACAGATGGACATATATTGAACATGGAGATATTACAAAGTACTTTCAGCAACCAAAACATCTTCAGTTTGAATAACCATGGTGTGATAAATTAAAGTAAGCAAATATGAACAACTGTAGTTTCGATTAGCTCAATCATTTAAATCAAGTACGTAGAAAGATTTATGGTTTTAAAATTACTAACATTCTACATAAGAATAATTATGCATTATGGAAATACAGAAGAACTTCCACTTTGAAACGATTTCTTTAGGAATAAATACTTCTTTCTTAATTTTTTTTTCTTCTGACTAGCCGGGCAAAGCCCGGCTATCGAATCACTTGACACTCGAATCCCAGTTCACTTGAATTTAAATTTTTTTCACTTTTAATTGCCAAAATTCCACAAAAAATCAGTACATCTTCAAATGATCTATTTATGATTAAAAAGTTTGAATTAAAAGTATGAAAAATAGAAAAATAATTAAAAATTAGACATACGATGAAACATTTCTTTTCAGTGATTCATTTTTTAGTGAGAATCATGCTGTGTTTACATCGTAAAACATGGCGGTTGCGTTTTGTTCAGTATAGTAAACATTTAGAATTGAAATATCTCTAAAACTATTAAAGTAACAGAATAAGTGTATGCATAAAAAATTATCAGCTTTTAAAGCTCTTTCTAAATATGCAAAATTTATGCACTTTCTTTACAAAAAAATACATCGATTTTAACCTTTAAAACATGGCGGTTGCGTTTTGTATCGAGGGAGTATGCATTTAGAATTGAAATATCTCTAAAACTATTAAAGTAACAAAATAAGAGTACGCAGAAAAATTTATCAGTTTTTAAAGCTCTTTCCAAATATGTAACATTTATGTACTTTCATGAAAAAAAATACATTGATTTCGACATTTTCAAACATGGACGAATTTCATAACGAATGTCATACCGGAAGCGGTCTACCCGGAATTGTTCCCCGTTTCCAGCCGACAAAGTTTTCCTTTTATTTATATAGATTGTGTACTAAAAATACAGAAACAGTAAATACAATCTCAAGTGTTCAATTTATTATTTCATGAAAGCTTTTTCTACTTCAATAAAAGTTCCACTAAGTTTCTTTTCTTTAGTTTGCCTAGTTAAGCCTTCATTTTGCTGTGTAATTTTAGAAAACCATTTACCACTACTAATTAGTCCTGTCACATCATTTTGTTTACTAAATAAAACTCATACTTTATGATAAATAGCATGACAAATTACTTTCATTGTTTATTTTTTGCACACTGGTTGTTCATTGTTTAAAAAAACGTTCTTTGGTACTAAAAATAAATTTGAAACTCTTTTAATACATGTTATAAAGAGTCTGAAAACGCATTTCTGTATTTTTTAGAAGTGGAATAAAATACATTCTAACATTCTTTAAATCAGATTTCAATAAGACTCATTCTAAGATCGACTAAAATTATTTAACACTAGAACCGCCAAGGCGGTCATTTTGACCGTTTTGAAACTTTCACTTCGTACCAATTTGTTTCTATTAAGGGTGTAACTTTCAGCTGCCTTGACTTTTCCTAAAATACCAGTAAATTATGATATCCCGGTGATAAATTTTCCCTTTAGCCAAAATTTTTGGAGTATGGGGGTACTATACCTAGGACCGCCGGAGCGGTCAAAATGACCGTAGTCATTTTTAATGTATATTTCACTTATTAGATGTCGCTAGATGAATGGGATGCATTTATTGAATGCCTATTATATGCGAGAGGAACATATGAGGCTAAAAATATTGAATTAGAAAGTATGTGAGATAATTTATGTGGAATTCGTATTTTTCCTGATACCATATCTCGAAATAAATTTCGTGAAATAATGAGATACATATGATTTGATATAAAGTCAACCAGAAGACAACGTCTTGCAGATGATAAATTCGCATTAGTATCCGAAATATGGAATACATTTATTGAGAAATGTATTTCTAATTATTATGCAGGAGAAAACTTTACCATCGATGGGAAGCTTTTTTCAACCAAAGCAAGATGCAAGTTCATAGAGTATATGCCACAGAAGCCTGATAAATTTGGCATAAAGTTTTGGCTATTGGCAGATGTTGAAACAAAATATTTACTGAATGGATTCCCTTACTTAGGTAAAAATGACGACCGAGCAAGCAATAAAAATTTATCTGAATATGTTGTAATTCATCTAATGAAACCGTACTTCAAGAAAGATTACAACATTACAACAGATAACTTCTTTACGTTATTGCGTCTTGCAGAAAAGCTGAAGTCAGTGAAAACAAGCATTGTTGGCACAGTCAGTCGCGGAAGAATACAAAAACCTCAGGCCATAAAAAATAAGAAACATGCTTTGTTCAGCAGCAAAATTCTTGCCAGAGATGGTATAATTTTCACAGTTTATCAAGGAAAGAAGAACAAAAATGTTTTACTGTTAAGTTCCCTACATTCATCAGTTACAATAGGAACTGATGAGAAACACTTACCAGAAACTGTAAAGTTCGATAATTGAACAAAAGTTGCACAGAGAAAAAAAAGTTGGTCGGTGAACTCACTTTGCTGGGTTGAAATGCACTGCACAGTGGAACTCCCTTTTGGTGAGTCGAACAACCCACATTGGAAAGTGGGTCCTACAACCCACTTTCGAAAACGGGTACATTTACCTGCCTTTGTGAGTTTAAAAACTCTTTGAATGAGTTAATTAAAGCGAGTTGTGTATTGAGCCTATATATATATATATATATATATATATATATATATATATATAATTTTTAATATATATATATATATATATATATACATTTAATTATTTTTTAATATTATAAGACACAGATCATTTAAAGCTTTGGTAATAATTCCTAGTTACTGCATTATATATATATATATATATATATATAATTTTTAATATATATATATATATATACACATTTAATTATTTTTTTAATATTATAAGACACGGATCATTTAAAGCTTTGGTAATAATTCCTAGTTACTGCATTATATATATATATATATATATAATTTTTAATATATATATATATATATACACATTTAATTATTTTTTTAATATTATAAGACAGAGATCATTTAAAGCTTTGGTAATAATTCCTAGTTACTGCATTATGTATCTCAGTTTGAAGCAAGTGATTTATAATTTTATTCCAGACACCTTTATTTGATACTTGCCATCCTGAGAACTATAAATTATATAAAGATGACATTGTTTGCGTTGAATTAAAATGAATCAAATTAGCACTTCTTTAATCTATTGAACATTAAAAATATTATCATTAAAAGTTATAAAGCATACTTCACAACTAGTAATAAATACTTACACTTTAAAAAAAATTCTTTTTATCTTTAACTTTTGCAGTACATTAGCCTTCATGTTTAAAAGAATTTTCCAAAATGCCTAGTCTGAAAGTGTTTGCATCGAATTTTTTAAATGAAATTTTGTTACCCAAATTAGATAATCATTTAAATTTTATACAGCTAAAATGACAACTCAGAACAATAACATTAGTTTGTAAAATAAACAAACTTCAAATTGTGTTTTTAATATTAGATAAGAAAAATTGCCACTTTACTTTATACAAGCCATGAAAATTTTCAAAAACAATCTCCCCCCCCCCTCCCTATTCTGCATGAATATTAATTCAATTTGAATTTTCCAGCTACCTTATTATCATTACAGAATTCCTTCTGTTTTAAGGTGTTTATATAAAGCTAAAATGTATCAAATCTTTAGGAGAATAAATTAGTTTATAAACTGACAATTATTAGTATAAAAGGAAAAGAATTCGTAGAATTTTGAATTAGTTATCTAGATAGATCATCATCTGTTACAAGATATTTCTTTTATTTCCTACTCTCTTATTTACTTATTCACAAACACACACTTCCACACATAAATGCAATGTATAGATGAATTTTAAAAACCTGATTTCACCCTCTAGTTTATCCATTTTTCTAAATTCGACCATGTCAAATGAGTTTATAATTAAATGTTATCGCCAGATGGTATCATCTGTAGATTTGGATTTTAGAATGAACTTGGACTTTCAAACACAACTTATATGTACACACAAATAGATATACATATGTATACTACTCGTAGCATTGCATGAAACAAACTGCATGCTTTTACTTTTTTTTCAGTGGTTCTAAGCTTTTTTAAAATATTGATGAGTTATTAATAAAATTTGTACGAAGTGCATAACAGGAACACACAGCTCATTAACATCTGTAAAATAAGTTGTCAACCTTATTTTTTATAGTGGATATTTAGAAGCTGCGTGTTCCTATTATATCAGTAGATGTCAAAAATTACTTTTAGAAATCGTATTCTTGTTTTTTTTTAATCATAAAAATATATTTATTCATTAAAATTGCATTCAATTAAGAGTTTTCTATGATGAGATTTTTATGTAATGTAAAAATAATTTTAATACATAATGTTTAGATATTACATACATGTACACACACACACACACACACAAGCACATGGAAGATTTGCGACAAGAAAAACCTAATATCATGATATGTTCAACCATATACAGCTATAATTCATATATGAGTTATATGTTAAACATGCAATAGCTTACGCGATTGTCGCAACTTTAGCCTTACACAACAATTTCAAATTTAAACAAATAGCAAATCTTCCGTTACAAGTCCTCACATTTCTATTGTGTTGAAGTATGCTCTATAATTCGGATTTACATGAAGGATTTTGCATATATTTTAATGTTCAAAAGATTAAAAATGTACTTACATACACTATAACACGTGGACACTCCGTTTCGTCGACAAGCGCCATTTTTCCTATTTCCCCAGCCAAAAAGCTACTAATTGCTTCAAAGTACAGCTTTCGACCCGCTTCCGACCCTCTTCCGAAGAAAATCTCCCGCAGCGCGAGCCAGGAAAACGGAAAAATCTCATCAACCCGCAAACAAGATATTCAGCTCGCTTTGGGGTGAGGCGGTGAACACATTAGATAGGTCAGTCGACCCATTTTATTTTCAACCCACATGAAGTGTGTCTGGAAACCTGGAACTTTCGAAAACTGACCGGCTTTTTTTTCTCTGTGTGGAGTTGACACACTCGACCAAATGACACGGAAATATTCCATAAAAGCTTGTTCTAGACGGTGGCCTCTTTATGTATTTTATAATGTGCTTGATGTACACCGGACTGGGGTGTAATGTCGTCATCCCCCAGGGACATTAGCCCCCCCCCCCCAAAAAAAAAGTGCTTGATCTCGCGGACATAAATTCTTGGATACTATATAAGAAAGTCACTGGAAATAACATTCCACGGCGCGACATTCTTTTGCAATTAAGATCCGAGCTGCTAGAATCATATGCAAATTCGACGAAAGCATCGAAGATTTCATTACCCAGTGCATCCTCACTTACTAGTGATAAAGATGCTAAAAAGAGAAGGCAGTGCCAAAGTTATAATTGCAAAGGGAATAAAAACATGGACAAGTGTGAAGTTTACAGGAAATCGACTTGCGGCAAATGCACCGCTAAAGTGGTAAAAAAGATTTTTTGGGAAAATTGTGTGAAAGACATTGTTTAGTTTATTCACATACATGCGATACATTCTCTACATTTTGGGGAAATTTTAGCTTTATTTTAGCCAAAAATAACATAGTATCTTGGATTTTATTTCGCAGGAAAGAAGAAATGTAACTAAGTGCAATATGAGCTATGTATGCGTTAACTCTACATTTATATCCATTCAGTTAATTTCTTTTTACCAGGAATTGTTAGTAATTCCCATCAGAAATTGATATCTACCAATTTCTATCATTAGTATTAATTGTATCCTTTGTATTAACTGTATCATTTTTATTAATTGTATCATTTGTATAAAATATAATGGAAATACTATATTGCACAGTGTTTAGTTTCATTCATAATTTTTTTTTATTTAAATTTCTTTAAAAAGTGTATACAATTCCTCATGAAAAATTTTATTATAGAAATAATTATAACATATAATATTGGAAAGGCTGATAGTAATAGTAATAAACAATATTAAGAGTAAAAAATGGCAAGTAAGCTATAATAAAGCACTGTAAACCACATCGGTCAAAATGACCGCTTCGGCGGTTCTAGGTATACGTTTTTAACGGCGGTTCTAGTGTTAAAAGATCAAATTTAAGCATCGTTTGGTAATATATCATTAAATAAACATTAAATACTAAAACAGAAATTTCTAAAAAGTCTTGTTTGATTTATTTGTGACGTCAATCATGCGAACTCTAGTAGCATAATTTTATCACAAGCAATACATTCTGGAGCAAGCAAAAACTTAGCAGCAGAAATTTCCCTACCAAAATTTGTGACTCTAGGTTATTTGGGAGAGTGCCATAGCTTTCTGTAAGCTGTTGATGTGTCTGTACTTGTTACGATTAATTTTCATAATCTGCAAATTTTAACTAAGATGATATTGAGATGACTGAACCAAAGGTAAAATCCATCTTACTAGCGATCCCTTTTCTTTCATTTAGGTTCTCCATACCGAGCTCTCATTTCCAGTGAAATACTCAAACTCCAAGAAGAGGGTGTTCTTTATGTCTTAAAAGAAAAATGGTTTCTGGCAAATGCAGGAAAATGTAAAGATGAAGACAAAAAGACTACTTCAGCCAGTGAGTTAGGGCTTCCGAATGTAGGAGGTGTTTTCGTTGTTCTTCTTGCAGGGCTAGGGATGGCTGCCATCATAGCTGTCTTTGAATTCATCTGGAGGACGAAAAAGATACCACGCGATGAAAGGGTAAGTATCAAGGAATGCTATCACACAATATTATTTGCTGCTTCAATAAAAATCAAAATAGCGAAAATTCAAGGGTGCCTCTTTAATAGAATTGAAAATGACATTATTGCGATCGAAAATACAGTGGTACCTTGACTTCCGATACGGAGCTCGTAACTCGAATTATTACTCGTATGTCAAATCAGTTTTCCCCATTGAAATTAATAGAAATGCCATTAATCCGTTCCGCCCCCCCCCCCCGCAAAAAAAACGCAAATTTTTGTTACATGTTTTTAAATAAGAAAAATATATTTATAAATAACGAATACTGTATAAAAACACAACACAATACAACAGAATGTACTGCAATAAATTGGTTTTAAATAAATGCACGACATTTACCTTGAGGATCAAACGACTTAAAGATGCTGAAGGAGGTGGAGGAGAAAAGATAGACTGGATAATTGAATCTTCTTCGCTGAATTTTGCCCTTTTCGCTACACTTTTCTCACTTACATCTGTAGGGGTTTTCAATTAAAAACTTGTCCATTGAGGTATTTTTCATCCCTTTCAGAATGTTTTTGAAGTGAGAGGTTGGATGCTGTTCGGTTTTGAAGGGCGACTCAAGTGTACGCAGAGCAAGCTGCCCAGTGTGATAATTGTTGAGAGTTAATCTCTCGGTTTAAGACTGGAAAGTAGTCTTAGAATAATATGTATATAATTGTATAATAATTGTACACAAAGGTTTTAAATATTATATGTTTTTCGTGTGCTCATTTGACGAGAATGTTTCATGATGTTGGCTGCGCAAACTAGCGGTGGAGTATCTGAAGCTGGCTCGTAACGCGAATTTTAGCTCGCAACTCAAAGCAAGAAATCGGTCGGGAGAAAGATCGTATCTCAAAAAACTCGTAAGCCGGGACACTCGTAAGTCGAAGTACCACTGTATGTTTAATTGAACTCAAAATTAGTCAATAAAAAAATTACGCTGACAGATTCAATTTAGATGTTGTGCCAAACAACATAAACTTAACTTCTCTCTTTTTTTCTCAAAATTATAATCCTACTAAAACTTGAAAACAAGCTTGTAAATTGAAGGCTGATACGTATAACAATTTCAAAATACCGTAGACAGTGTTTAAGGCACATGTTTGATAATATTATACCAAATAAAGATATGTTGATATAATGAGTGCATATAAGATAATACTGCACATGGCTCTAAAACATATGATAGATAAAATTGTATATAATGGTGTCTTCATTGGCTCCACTTCTATAGTGTTTGTGATTTTGGAGGTAACCATGACACCATATAAATATTTTCAAGTCAAAATAAAATGGATGCTTTGAAATGGTACCCGTTGAATATAATTTTAATATTTGTCTTCTTCAAATATTTTGGCATGACTAAATAGATTTCATTTTTCTTTTCATGCAAAGCCTTTTTCATAGTGAATAATAAACAAAGGTAAGATGTGTTTGCTCCATTTCACTATGAGTAAATGAATGTTTTGTTTTATCTTTCTTCGAAAATGCTGCATCAACAACCTTTGCGGGCAATTAATGCATATGAAAGAGCCAGAAACTTTTGAAAGATTCAGCCTTTTCGAACGCAGTATTTTGCTTGTCTACTCTAACTAATCCATTTATTTTTCGGTGTATTGCTATTTTCGATTTCAAACGTGTTTCTCAATTACTCGCCTTTTTAGTGCAGTATTTTTGTTTCTTATTTTGATCTGCGATTATTTTTTGGTCTGTGTTAGCACTGAATGCCAAATCATATAACACGGCTTAGTTAATCAACAGGAGTGGAATTCTTCAACTTTATTTCTTTAAAATTTAGCTATGAATTAGAATGATATTTGCTGTTCTTTCAATAATATTTCTTGTTTTTCTATTTTTATTTATTTATTTATTTTTAAATAAAGGTTCAGTATCTTCCAGACTTATTTTTTATATAATTAGGCTTAACCGCCGCTTTACAGGAATGCGCTTTATTACCCTCTTCACTCCTGCGAATAGTACAGTTAAATCTCTAAGCCGTCGTTATTGATAGATAAACACCTAATTTTTTATAATGAATGACTCTTACGTTTCACAATTTACAGTTAAACTATCCAAGATTTGTTGTATTTAAAACGAGGGTCGTTCTGAAAAGAAATGGGAATTTAAGCACTATGGATTTTTGAAGCAATCTCTTTAATTTACATCTTCATTTGTGACCACATAGTTATCCGGGATATTCAGGTTTTTTTAATGTAACACCATGTCTGTGAATTTACCTGAAATCTTGGTTCGTAAGAAGTGTTCCTCCCATGCCATTATTCAGTTTCATACAGACCCAATGGTTATAGGGTAGATAAATGCAATAAACTTTCTAATGGAAACTTTTTGTCATTTGGAGGACCACTTCCTAACAGGTTTTAGCAGCAATATCTCATTGCGCAATATGTGACAGCGTGGTAATTTGGAGACAAAATGTTTTGTCCCAATCAACTTTTTGAGTTGTTAATTGTTTCGGAACGACCTTCGTTCTGCCTTTTTTCTAAATGCTTGACGATTTTTCCTTTCCCACGCAGAGGATGATTTTCGTGGAGATGTTTCACGAGCTGCAGGATATTTGCAAATGCCGCGGCTCCAGTCGTCCGGCTCCCAATTACTTGAACGGAGACTTGACGCGAGGCAGCACGGACAATGGCTTCATGCTGCACTCCGCAACCAGTTTCAACACAGTCTCGAGTCAGGATTTTCTGTCCTGACTTCCCACTCGGTAGATCAGACTTTGTTCTTTATATTCCCAGGGGTATCGGCCGAGTCATTTCATTTGTATTTTTATACATTCATTTAGTTGCTTATTTTATTTCGGATTTTTTTACATTTTTCGTCTCGTGTCTGCTTTATAGTTCAAGACTTTTTTATTAATATTCATTTATACAATGTTATATTTTTTATCGGCACTTTAGTTGCTACTTTTAAACTAAGAACAAATGAACTATGTTGACATATTTCTTTTATAAAAGTTCTGGACATTTTAGATTTTGTCTTGTAGAATTTAAAACACAAACTTGTATGATATTTCAACGAAACATTTTACTTAGAATAAAATTTTGTGAATATTTGTAACAGATGGTTGTTTATTTTTTACCCTGGAAAAAGGCAACTACGTGTAAGAAATACTTTCGAGAAAGACAAAGGGATAACAAGCAGTTTTCCCAGGAACTATGGCTACACATGAAAGTAGAAAAGTCGACTTTTTTTTGTTACTGTTACATTTTGAGATGAAAGGACCTGAGTTTACGTTAGAATCTAGTAGGCGAAGCACAAAACTACTTGTGACGCAGTGGTGGATCCCAGACCTTCTCATTGAGAATCTTCAGTCTGAAACAGTAACCTCCGAAATTCCATCTCGATTTTTGCCAGCGAATGAGTTTAACTTTCTGTCAATTGAAAGTGACTGTTAGCTGAATTCGTCCGAGTCGAATTTTATGTTACTCTAAAGTGAAGGAGAAGTTTTTGACAGTTCTAGCCAGTTAAATGATGGCCAGTTAACTTGCTACTCTCTTGATTTGAAATCTCCACCGCAATATGCGTTGGTCCAAAATAAACCTTAATTGGGGAATGAAGTCAACAAGAATTGCCATGATTTCGGGAACTGAGTTTGTGAACGATTGGCGTCTAGGCGGATATTTATATTTGCTTCTTCATTTCAAACATGTTAAAAAAGAAAGCTGCTCAATGAATTCGAACTGACAATTGAGTAAAAGGACTAGCTAACCTTGACTTAGTGTAAAATGAATAAACCCTTACAGCAGACCTTAAAACTAACTCAAATTACAATGCCATGAGTGCAATAATCATTCCCACAGGTCTGTCGATGTCCTCGTTTTTAAACAAACACTTACAACTCTCCTTTCTCACCTTGAAAATGTGTGTGGCATATACACTTTATTGTCATCAGCCATATATATGTTTCAATTTTTTTAAATGGATGTTCTTTACAGGATCCTGTTTCAGAAATATGTCAGCTTCTTATCATTTTTCTATTTTAAAGACTCTACTGATATGAAATCTAGTATGTTTGTCGCATATATAAATGAAACAAAACGAATAAGTTGAGTGTCGTGCTATGAAGGTGAACCAGACATCGAGTTTGTCGTGTTGATTGATAAGGTAAATCTGAAAGGATGCAAAGCCTAAAACATATGAAAAAGTTGGGAATGTATAAAGAATAAGTATTAAAATTCAAAGAATTATTTATTCATTCTCATGGCAAGGTAGTTGTAGAATGTGAATATTGTAGCCAATAACACCGTAAGGCAGTTTAAATGGAGATCATAGAACAGAAAACTGTCAGCATTTTCATCTTATGGGCTTCCATATTTCGAATTTCTAATAGTAATGAATCTTCGATTTGCTTTGTTCTAGTCACAAGTACATAAACGGAATAAGTTGAGAAACAACACATGAAAAGTAATACGAATAGATCCAAATTCGACGCACTGGACACTCTAAAGGAAGAACATTTAAAGTAATCAAAATAAATACAAGAAATTGTAAACAGGAAAGGACTATTTCAACTGGTGAATTCGAGTTCATTTGGATGCTTTTCCATTATTGACATAAAGTAAACGTATTTTTATAAGCTGAAACTTTAAGGATACAATATTTTATTTATTGCGTTTATACAAAGACCACTATATATGTCAAAAATACTTGAGCAATTTGAAATTATGTTTGAAAAAGATTTTACTTTAATATATCTGCTGAACTGTTTGTTCTACTTGCATGATTGTTTCCCTTTTGCACACAGGGCACGTTTCGAAATAGTTTATCATCAGGATTACTAAAAAACTTAACTCATAAGCTTTTTTAATCCCTTCGAAAGCAAAAAATAATTTTTCATGCTAACTATTGCTTGTGGGAAAATATTTTGAAGACTGAATTTACTCCTGAAGACTGTCAAGAAGAGAGTAAAAAACTGTCAGTGAAGTGAAAGACAAAAAATCATAGAGATATCGTGCGGTGATCTGTTTTTAGAGAGCAAATTATACTAAGACACGGAGTTCAGCACCAAAATTTAATGGAATAATTGTAAAAAATCTACCGTTTTATTCTGTAATGCACCTAGAGATAATTATGCACATTTTTAAGAACTTTTGTCCCACTTTCACTCGTAGGGTTAATAAACATTTGAAATGATAATATAAATTAAAACAATTTATCAAAAAATGAAAGAAAACACATACAGCAATCACTAATGCAGACATTTCATTGCTCGTTTTAAATTATGCCATTCAGTTTTTCATGGATTGTTTCGTTAACAATAAACAAAAACGTAAATGTCAATGCTGCAAACGTGTGACTTTGCAGCATTTTCAAGAAAAATTTTTGTTCCACATATACTTTCAACTTTTTCAGTTCACAAATTTTAATGAGGGTGACTCGCAAATTTCTAAAAGACAAGCAATTTTTTTTCTTTGCGTTTGAAAATTCTATGGAACTTTTCAAATGAAAAACACGAACCTCATGATTCTATGTTGATCACAAACCTAAACCAACATTTTTATTTTGTACTGCTATGCGTACAATGTGGAACATACGAACCTTTTATTTTGGAATCGAAATTTTTATGTTTTTCCTCTTTCAAAACATATTTATAAATATCTTGGAGTTATAGAATGCAAATAATTCCGAATTAGTTAGACGAAGCAGAAGGAAACGAAATCTCAACACGACTACCGTATTTCTCCGACAATAAAACCGGGTCTTATATTAATATTTGCTCAAATAGACGCACTAGGGCTTCTTTTCAGGGAATGCACTTCTTGTCCATGTAGCCTCCTCGTAGTGCATTAGCAACAGAGCTGTTAGTGATCTTATCCCATTAATTCTTCTCCCAAGTCAAGATGTCTTGCAGACTAGATTCACAAAGTTTCCACGTTTATTTCCCTCCTTTCTATTTTCAATGTAGTCACTGATTTCCAAATGGACCATTTGTGCAAATGGTCCTTGAATGGCTTGTTTATTGCAATATCAAGAGTCTGGAGATAGGCAGTCATTCCCGCGGGAATCATTATTTGATATATTCTTCTTTCTGCAAGGAAGTTCTTCATGTCTTTAGTGCGGTGAGTGCTATCTGAATCCCAGACTAGCAGACCTCTTTGGCCACCTCGCAAAACGAGTGGAAGCATTAAATCGACCCACTTCCTTATAACAGCTTATCTGCACCATACTTGTTCGGTTTCAAGAACATAAATGTCTGAAACACGTTCAATCTTATCTTTCTTGCCCTTAGAGACGATTAGTGTCGGGTCTTTCCATCCAGACGAATTGTGAAAATACAGATAATACGTGCCTTTTCGTGGCGGGAATGTAGATTGACGAAGTACCTCTCTGATCAACTTTCGTATGAGATCCTTCAACAATAAACACTGCAGTTTCATCCATAGTAATCATGTTGAAGAGTTCATATTTAGAAAAGTCGATGCCATCCACAAAAGACTTGAATGCAAGTGAATGTTTAATAATTTCAGTATCTGTCAGCTTGAGCAGTGTTTTTGATCTTCTGAGAGACGGTTCATATCGCTCAAGGGAGCCATCCATCCTGTTTTGTGATGCTTTGAATTCTTCTGGTGATATGTCTAACTGTGGTGCCAATTCAGGGCAAAAGCTTGAATATCAATCCTACGAACAATCAAAGCCTTCACTTTTCTGCCTGCAATCCAGCTCAGGAAATAATGGTTGTCGACTTGATCCACACTTGCGCTTCTTAGCATTTCCCGCGTCTACCTGTTGATTGAGGTTATCGTACTCTGATCGCCATTTTCAGACTACTCGGAGATCCAACTTCTTTTCTGTGCAGAAAGTTGTAAGATTCTTATTCCGGGAGCCCTCTATGATTCTTCACATGTACACGACGGAATAGCTATTTCTTTATGCTCTCATCTTGTTTGTGGATCAAAATATTATTCCCTTAAAATCTATCATTAAATCAAGCGTTAATTGAAGTCTTACAAAACAGGAATGGCAACAAAAACTGTTAACTACACAAAAACGACGAAAAATTGCAGGCAAAAATTCAGAAAACGCTTCTTTATTTCACACGAGTGCATTAAGTACGTCCGTTACAATAATGAAGCTGTAAGAAGGAGGAATAGCTCCAGGTTAAGAAACGGTGTGACACATCTGGTCGCCGCCACTAGGTGGCGCGCGCGCCAAGAAGCCTGCAGCTTTGACACGGAAACCATACCATTTATATGGATTTTTCGTAATTTTCAATAGAAAATAAGTTATATTTTTTAGTGCGTATTTAACACAAATTCATTTTTTCAACTTAACAATTGTTGATTTTCATTTAAAATGTTTAATTGGACTGTTTATTTTTCTAAATTTCATTAAAATTCTAAAAGGAAATTAATAAATAATGATACATTATTTTCTAGAGCTTGTTAGTTATATGCACATATAAGAGCACACACTAGCTGCAGCTAGAGAGTACGTAATGTCGTAACATGAGATGACAAGCATCTGACACATGAAGAGTCATACTTCATTATATTAATTTTTTTCAGAATAATTGTGTATTAGTTCCAGAATAAATGAGTTCAGAATTTTGAAATAATTGAATAATTCATGAAATGAAATTAAAGAAAAGAATTGTGAAGGAAATCTTTTATGGAAACAAAAATTGTGAGAAATACTACTGTTTAACAAAAGCACACACATATATAGTAATATTAGAATGACATTTTTATTTACCTATAAGTATAAATAATACATCATACATAACAGCCTTTAAAAAGAAAAGCAGCATTTTCTATCAATAATCCCGAAAAAAAATTGTAATCATGACTAATTAAATAGACAGTCAATTCAATTTTTAATCACATAATACTTTGAATTGTTTTCTTTTTGGGGAAAAAAACGCATCTCAGATTACACTTTTTAAAACTGGAAGTATTACCTTCAAGTTGGTAAATTACGGATTACAAAATTTTTCAGTGAATTAAAAAGAAAAAAATACCCAAATGACATTGACAAAGACAAATCAAATATATTTTTGCATTTTTACAATATGCGGATTTGCTTGTTAAAAGTAAAAAGATCTGAAAATAATTTTTATGTACACTGCTCAAAACAATTAGGGGAGCACATGGTTTTAACGAAATTACGCAAATACTTACACCGATAAGTAACATAAAATAAATCATCCATAATTTAAAGCCTAGCAGGAAACAGAAGAAGAAAACTTCATATACAAATCAAAGTTCATGACGTCAAAAACCAGAAAAAGAACATAAGGGTGGAAATCGGGATGTTGCAGAAACGTCTGTTTCACTGCATTAACTGTGAAATTCGATTGCTCAGTTATTCTTTTTGAGAAAAGGTGACTTGAAAATGTCTCAACAACGTGATTTACCCGAATCCATGGCATGGCGTATTATAGGCAGACTTGAATCCAGGCAAACACAACGTAGTGTCGCGGACGCTGTTGGAGTCGCCAGAAGTGTCGTTGCAAGGTTGTGGAATCGATTCCAAGAAACAGGGAATGTTAGACGTCGACCAGGGCAAGGTCGGTCACACGCCACTACAGCAACTGATGACCAGTATATACTGTTAACAGCTCGTCGAAACAGAACAGACAATGCTACTCAGCTGCAAAGACAGTTGCTCTTGGCAACAGGACGAAGGGTGTCCAGCCAAACAGTACGTAATAGGCTTCATCAGGGAGGTCTTTATGCACGTAGGCCAATGGTCTGCATCCCGTTGACCTCACGCCACCGTGCGGCCCGAAGAAGATGGGCTGCTGAACATCGAGATTGGGAGCAAAATGATTGGAGCCAAGTGTTGTTTACAGACGAGTCCCGATTCAGTCTGGAGTGTGACACACGACGTATTTTGGTATGGAGGGAAAGGGGCACTCGAAATAACCCCACATTCGTTCGTGAAAGGTCACAATACAGACGAGCTGGTTTTATGGTATGGGGTAGAATTAGCATATGTGGACATACGGACCTGCATATCATTCGGAAGGGTACTTTGACGGCCCGAAGGTATGCAGGCGAGATACTGAGACCTCATGTCATACCTTACGCTCATGTCATACCTTACGCTACATTTACAGCCATTGGAGATTCCTTTGGTTTCCAGCATAATAATGCCAGACCGCATACAGCTCGTCTTGTGGAGAACATTCTTGAAGCTGAAACAATACAGCGTATGGAATGGCCAGCGTGCTCTCCTGACCTGAATCCAATCGAGCATGTTTCGCACATGCTCGGACGACGCATTGCTGCGAGACCAAGGCCTCCTTTTATTCTCCGAGACTTGGAGATTGCACTTCTTGAGGAATGAAACAGTATTCCCCAAAGTCTTATTGATAACATCATCGCATCCATGGAAAACAGGTGTGCAGCAGTCTTAGCTGTTCGAGGAGACCACACGCCATATTTAAAATCTTGCATCATTTCTAAACAATACTTTTTTTTATCGTTTACATGTAACCAAATTGTTGCCCTAAATCATCTTTTCATGTTTTTTCCATATTTTCAAAGAATTAAAGCTTAATTACAAATTTTTTTTGCGTCTTTTTTTCTGTATTGCGCATTGATACGCGTGTACTATCCATTTTATGCCAATACGTGGCTGTCTCGCACGGTTTTCTTAACTTCTTTGCTTGCTCCCCTAAATTTTTTTAGCAGTGTATTATTTAAAAAAAAAAACTTATATACAACAGATTTTACATAAGCATTAATACTGACAACATTGTTTATGAATAATGAAAACTTATTTACTTATCAAAACTAATTTAATAGTGATTGAATTCAATATTAAGGCTTTATCATATTCACATGTTGTATGAGGTTTTCATGGTTAAAAAACTATTACGAGATATTAAATATTTTTGATTAATAGTTAGCAGAGTAAAAATATTGATTTCAAGTAGACAAGTAACTGGAAACGTTTTATTTCTGTGAAAGATTTTTAAAAAATGATGGCTTTAGCTCAGACATGTATCTTAATTTGCCACAACCACAAAATATGTTGAATAGAAAAAAGTATTTCATATTTATAAAGAATTGAAATTAACAACATACACTATTAATATATTATTATAAAATAGAAATTAAATGCTTGATATAAAATTTACTCTAATAAGATAAAAGTTTATAACATTTTGAGTTAGATTAATGTTATGTTGCTCATTACAACCTATTACTGGTATAAAAGGACCAGGATAAATTTCTTTTGCTACTTGAAAAATTAATTTATCATTTAGCTTATTAAAATTTAGGGTTTAGATTGTTGCAATTTCTAGGGTATTAATGACTTTAAAAAAATAAATTTCATGGTTATAATAAGGAACCTTTACGTTGAAAAAAAAATTTTGATTAGGTTTATTGTTTATAGTGGTCAATTTTTGTATGCATAGATCCCATTTAGAAAATCTGCTGATCCTCCTAAAAAAATAACTACCACCAATGAAGGTAAATTTTTAATTAACAGTAAGGAAAACATCAAAAACGAATACTTCATTATATATGTATCGCACATCTTTTGTTCACTAAACGATTTCCTTTAGAACAATAATTCAATAATTATTTACATTTTTCTACATAGTACTTTATAAGAGATGATTGAAAAATAAAACACTCTTCTTTCCCGCAGAATTTTAGCTGTTTTTAACTCTACGTCATCGTAAAATACAGCCGCTGTATTTTTTTTCTCACTATTAGACTGCAAATATTCTTAAAAAATTATATTAATGTTAAAAGCAGTAAATAAACTAGGATATCTCATCCCTAATTCTTTATTTCGTTTTAAGTCTGATGGATAGCCACTAGTAGAACCAGGTGCAAAACATGGAGGCAGATCTGTACACAGAATAAATTTTAAAATTTGTTAAACAATTTTCAAACATACGTATTCATTCAAAAAATTGTACTTTCCTTACATGTCGCGCCATCTGCCGGTGAGTGAGGTCCATTTTTCTAGGGAATTTCCCCATTGAAGCTGACACTTTATCTTATAGCCTCATGGTTACAATACACGAACTATTGAATTATGAAGATTCTAATAAGTCACAACCACGTCCGTTCGTTATCAAGCGCGTACGTGTGTTGTGACTGCACTTTAATTGGTCATTCTGCAATAAGTCTGGCGTTCGTCAGGTTGACTATATTAACTGGGACTTATTTTGGGGGTAGGGCTTATTTTTCGTTTAGGTTTTATTTTGGGGGAAACATGATATTATTGAAAAGAAAAATTCATTTCCACAATGAAAGTTATTTTTTTAATAAACTACATTTTAGAATTTCTTGAGGATAATGTTTCTAAGGGATGAAAAAATTGACAGAAATGATATTTTATTTCTCACCGACTCTAGAGAGGAAAAGGAATCATATTTTAAGGTCATCTGTATCTGACTTATAAATGGATGCTTTAATAGTATATCTAACCCTCTAAAGCCGAATAATTGAAAACGACGCTTAACATTTTAACACATTTAATTACAGAACGAACACAGAATTCATATAACACTACGCACTCCAACGCATGCATTGTCTATCTGCTGAAACCAACAACATGTAGGGAACTCTTTATTTTCTGTGCCACCAGATGTCAGCGCTAGCGAACGTCGGCGTATAGATACATGCGCTGGCGTCTGCTCCGCGAACACTGCGCATAGTCAGATGCGCGCGAAGAAACGAATGGGAAAATGGACTTTGGCAAACAGTAGTCCGAGAGTTCACGTGAGTTCAAACCATGAAGCTACAGAAGGAGGAGCAGCTCAGTGTTAAAAATGTGTCTCACATTTGATCGCCGCCACTAGGTGGCGCGCGCGTGTATCAGCGGGCTTAGACACGGACAACTATACGCTTTAATATGGATTTTTCGTATTTTTCCAAGCGAAAACAAGTTGTTTTTTTTAGTGCGTATTTAATATGAATTTATTTATTCAATTTAACAATTGTTTATTTTCATTCAAAATCTTTATTTCAACTGCTTTTTTTGCTACGATTCATTAAAATTCTTAAAGGATATGAGTAAATAAATTTTTTCAGAATAATTGTGTATTGGTTTCAGAATAAATGAGTTCAGAATTTTGTAATAATTTAATAATTAAGCAAATGAAATTACAGAAAAGAATTGTGAAGAAGATTTTTTATCATTGTTCATAATCTCTTATGGAAAAAAAGTGTGAGAAATAATACTGATTAACCAAAACACACACACACACACATAGTAATATAAGAATATTTTTATTTGCAGATAAGTATGAATAATACATCATATATAACAGGCCTTTAAAAATAAAAGCAACATTTTCTATCAACCACAAATAAATTCTTATCAGGACTAATAAAATAGGAAGTCAATTCAGTATTTAATCAGACAATACTTTAAAATATCTTCCTTTGGAAAAAAAAAATCAATCAAAGCATCTCAGATTACACTTTTTAAAACTGGAGGTGTAATCGTCAAGTTGGTAAATTACTGAATACAAATTTTTTCAGCAAATTAAAAAAAAAATAAATAACTTTGACAAGGACAAATCAGCTATATTTTTGAATTTTCACAAAGTACGCGTTTTATTGTACTCGCAGTAAAAAGATCAGAAAATATATTTTTTTTAAATTATACACAACAGATTTTACATAACCATTTATAGTGACAACATTGTTTATCATACAATGAAATCTTATTTACTTATCAACTAACTTAATAGTGATTAAATTCAATATTATGGTTCCAGCATTGTCAGGAATTACCTTCAAGTTGGTAAATTATCGATTACAAATATTTTCAGCAAATTAAAAAGAAAAAAAACCAAATAACATTCATAAGGACAAATCAGCAATATTTTCGAATTTTCACAAAGTATGGATTTTATTGTACTACTCACAGTAAAAAGATAAGAAAATATTAATTTTTTAAAAAATTTATAGAGAATAGCTCACTTCTACCCGCACTTGGGTGTATATAATTTGAAGTGGCACTCTAAATGAATTTGATACAAACACAGTTTATACATGAAACAATGTTTATTGAATTCGTTGCACATATACAATTTGCTTTTACAGCAATAAGCATACATACTACTTGTACGGAATATATATTAGCATTCAATAAAAATACACTTTGCAATACTCACAAACTAGAGAGTCAAACCAGCAGTTCTGCCACGTAAACTTTGGGCCCCCTAAGCACAAGCGCAGGCTAACACCTGGAGCTGCTTACCTCGTAGCTCCCTTAACTCGCTTATCTATCAACCTTAACAACCTTTCTATTAATCAAGCTGCATGGTATTTATACCAAGCGCGTATGCCGAAATTAGCATATCTCAAGCAGCTTCTTTAATTTATTCACTCAAAAATTCGATTCTTGTGAATCGAATCTTATGTATACCTTACAAATTATACTCAACAGATTTTGCATAAGCATTTATAGTTACAACCTTGTTTATCATACTGTAATATATTATACAAATACTCTTTAAATACTAAGATAACTTTATTGATTCTAGTAGCAAGTTTAACATGCTTGACGATACCGCATGGCTTATCGCCAGTTATACATTCGGTAGCCGGTTACAGTTATATAGACAAGGTTACAGTGAACATTGAGTTATTAGAGATATTACATTACATTCCCTGTAAAAAAAAATATTAAACCTAAATAATTACAAGTCCAGTCTATTGGGTTTTCTGCGGTTTCGTATTGGGTTGCGCCTGGAAATTATTGGATTGTTATTAGTTTCAGGAACTTCTTGCTCTGTTTCATCATCATCATACCAGTAGTACTGACACCTGTCAGATTCTGTGTTGGGAACTTTTGAACGTATTTGGTCTTCATGGACCAAAACACTTGAGTTATGAACACTGGCAGTCCATGTTTTGAGTCCACACTGTTTGGTTAGACGGTCAGGGAACCACTTACGTTGTCTGTAGGAATAAATCCACACATATTGGTTACACTGAAAATTTCTGTTTTGATTAAGGCTGCGATCGTGATATTTCTTCTGGATCAGTTGCTTGCTGGTTACTCTCTCTTTTAGAATACGGATGAACTAATGACAAGAGTGTGCGAATTGGTCTAGAGAGAAAAAAGTTCAGCTGGGGAGACTTGGGTCGTAGAGTGAGGAGTAGAACGATACGTTATAAGAAATCTGAAAATTTTTTGATTCAAGCTACTTTCATCCTTACTATCACTATTCATTTTCTTCAGTGCTTGTTTAAATGTTTGCACAGCTCTTTCTGCCAAGCAATTGGATCTCGGTCTGTAAGGAGGTATGAGGGTATGTTTAACTCCATTCATTTTTAAGAAACTCTGAAATTCATGAGATGTAAATGGAGGTCCATTGTCAGAAACAAGTTCTACAGGAAGACCATACCTAGCAAAAAGGCATTGCAATACTTCAATGGTTCGTTTTGCTGCTGTGGATCTCATTTCAATTACTTCTAACCATTTAGAATGACTGTCAACAATAACAAAGTAATTTCTGTTATCTTTTTGAGCAAAATCAACATGTATTCACTCCCATGGGGATTTTGACCAAACCCATGACTGTAGGGGAGCTATAGGTGGTAATCGTGCATTTTCTTGGCATGAAGAACACTGTTTTGCCATATTTTCAATGTCACGATCCAAATGAGGCCACCAAAAATTACTGCGTGCCAAGGCTTTCATCCTTACAATACCAGGAGGTGCATCATGTAATAAATTTAACAATCTGCTTCTATACTTGTCAGGGATAATCACTCTCATTCCCCATAACAGGCAATTACAGTCAACTGAAAGTTCATTTTGTCTAGTGAAAAAAGGTTTTACCTTGTCATCACTGACTTGTTTTGGCCAACCATATTGTACATATTTCAGAACAGTTCCAAGCAAGGTATCATTGCAAGTAGCTTTGGCAATTTCGCCACTGCTAAGTGGGAGATCCTCAGAATACAAAATTTTGAAAATTTCAGGTTCTTCTAAATCATTATGTACAATAGGTACTCTTCATAATGCATCTGCATTTGTATGTTCAATTCCTTTCTTATATTGTATGGAATACTGAAAAGATGACAACAGAATTGCCCATCTTTGCAATCTTGCAGCTGCCATAGCCGGGATTGATTTGTTGGCACCAAAGATTGTAATTAACGGTTGATGATCCGTTACAATAGTAAATTGTCGTCCATAAATATACTGGTGAAATTTTTTATACCAAAGATGATGGCAGAAGCTTCCTTTTCTAGTTGAATAATTTTCTAGAATAATTTTTTTCTGCCTTGGTTAGAGTTCTCGAGGCATATGCAATTGGTCATTCTTCATTATTTATAAAGTGTGACAGAACCACACCTAAACCCAAAGGTGAAGCATCACATGACAGTTTGATAGGAAGTGTTTCATAATAATGTACAAGTACTGCACTAGATGTAAGCAAACTCTTACACTTCTGGAATGTCTCTTCATGTCGTTCTGTCCATTGCCAGGGAGTATCTGCATGCAACAATTCATACAAAGGTGCTAAAATCATGGAAGTATTTTTGATAAATTTAGCATAATAGTTCAATAAACCTAGGAATGATTTCAATTCAGTCACACTAGTTGGAGAATTGATGCTAACAATTGCTTTGATCTTCTCATCAGTGGGATGAATGCCCTCAGAATCAATTCTGTGGCCCAAAAATTCAACTGAGCTTTTAGCAAATTCACACTTATTTAGATTTAATTTAACATTATATTCACGTAAACAGTCAAAAACTCTTTTCACATTTTCAAGATGTTCTTTGAAAGTAGATCCAGTGATCAGGATGTCATCTTGGAAACATATTACTGACTGCAGTCCTTGAACAATTTGTTCAATTATGGACTGAAAAACAGATGCTGCACAGGTTATGCCATATAAAAGCCTACGAGGACTCACAAGCCCTAAATGGGTGTTTAGAGTCAAGAACTCTTGGGATTCTTTGTCGAGTTCCACTTGTTGATAAGCATGTGACAAGTCCAACTTTGTGAAATACTTTCCACCATTTAACGCATAAAACAAATCTTGCTGTGTGGGCAGGGGATATTTACTTGGGTCTAAAAATCTGTTTATGGTTACCTTGAAATCACCACAAAGCCTTACTGTTCCATTCTTCTTAGGTACAATTACAAGTGGTGTAGCCCAACTTTGGTGTTCTACGAAATCCCATACACCTCTTTCCTTAGTTTTGTAGATCTCTTCAGATACCTTCTGTTTGATTCAGTAAGGTACTGGTCGAGCTTTGCAAAATACAGGTTCACAATTTTCCTTTACTTTCAACTTAGCTTTGAAATGGCTAATTGGTGAATCAGATTCTTTGAAAAGGTTAACATAGGACTTTTTAAAGTCATTAATAGCTTCTTCTACCTTTATACATGGTTCACCTTTAACAGCAAAATTATTTTTCCAATTCAACTTGAACTCAGTTATCCAGTCTTTTCAAAACAATGCTGGTCTATCACCTTTGACAATGATTAAGGGAAGTGTCTTAGTTTGATTTTCATATGACACTGAGACCATAGCTTGACCTACAATTTCTATTTCCCTTCCATTAAAATCTCTCAAAACAGTTGACGTTGGTTTCAATGCAACTTCAGGAATCATACTTGAGTACCAAGATTCAGAAATTAGTGATACATCAGCAGCAGTGTCCAGTTCCATGGTAATAGATTTATTGTTAATTTTAAAAGGAACTGTGAAGGATTTTTCAATAATTTTATTCACAGATTTGATGCGAAACAAATTTAAATCACTTCAGGTATATCCTCTGCTGATATCATTTTGGCTGATTTCTCTTTTTTCTTCTTGCAAACAGGAAGGATAAGGCCAATTTTGCCACAACCATGACACTTTGCATTTTTATATTTACACTTATCAGAACTATGGGCGGCTCCCCATCTATAACATTTTTTATACTGATATTTAGTATACTGCGAGTGAGAATTTTTAACTTTATGTACTGTGGCTTGGTCTGGAACATTAATGTTGGAAGCATCTTTTTCGGCTAACTCCATTGCTAATGCGATTTCCGTAGCATCTGAGACATTGAGTTATTAGAGATATTACATATACAATGAAAACTTATTTACTTATCAACTAACTTAATAGTGATTAAATTCAATATTAAAAAAAGTTAACTGGAAATATTTTATTTCTGTGCACAATTAAAAAAAATGATGGCTTTAGCTCAGACGTGTAGCTCAATTTGCCATAACCACAAAATATATTGAATAGAAGAAAAGTATTTTATAATTATAAAGAATTGAAATTAACAACATACACTATTAATACATTATTATAAAACAAAAATTAAATGTGTGATATACAATTTACTATAGATAAATTTGATCAAAAAATTATACATGACAGGTTTTGCAAATATTGATAACATTATTCATTGATACTAACAAGGGAATAACTTCACAAAGTGAAGCACGTATAATAGAAATACAGATTTAATATCATAGTTAATTTTAATGGTATAATAAAAGATATTATTCAGTTAAATCATTAAATGAGTAGAATAATTCAATTCAAAAGTAATATAAAATAAAAGCTTAAATTTAATAATACAGAATTATAATTTCGATTGTTTTCTCAATCTTTTAACATTAGAGCAGAGTTGAGAATTTTTATTTTCTTGTTTGCATATAAAATGCATGCGCGTAATCAGAAAAAAAGTTGATAACATTTTGAATTAAATTAAAGTTATGTTGCTCAGTGCAACCAATTACTGGCATAGGAGGACCAGTATAAATTTATTTTATCACTTGAAAAATTAGTTTATAATTTAGTTTATTAAAATTTAGAGTTTTGATTATTGCCATTTCTAGAATATTAATGACTTTTAAAAGCAAATCTGAAGGGTATAGTAAGGAACCTTTACTTTAAAAAAATTAATTTATTTTGATCAGTATTATTGTTTGTAGTGATTAATTTTTGTATGCATTGGTCACATTGAGAAATCTGCTGATCCTCCTAACAACATAACCAGCAACATAATTTATTACAAAATCTGATAATGATATCATTAAATAATCATGGTCATCAATCTTATTGACCACGGCAGGTATGACTTCATCTGTAAGTCCCTTGTCAATAATTTTATCGAGCCATTCAGCCCATTCTATCTTCTTATCTGAAGATTCATCAGGATCTCTTTAATTAAGGAGGGCTGTTATATATTCTTCCCCTGCAACATTGGATCCTTTACTTCACTTGGCTCACATGTCGCGCCATCTACAGGTGAGCGACTATAATCGGTCCATTTTTCGAAAAATTCCCCATTGAAGCTTACGTTCCTTCTTTAGCTTCATGGTTCAAACGGTAACCAGTCCGGACATCACGCTGACACCTGTTGATCAGATTTCGTTCGCGACCTGTGAATTATAATCGCTCTGTAATTTTTCTTAACCGCATAAATAAATTTAATTTGTTATATGTTACAAAAACCTTCTGATATTACTTTTACTGGAGTATTGTAGATTACGATCTCTACCAATAGTGAAATCTCACAAATGGTGACCGGCTCCTGCAACACGTGTTTCTAACTTCTTGGATACGATAATCCATGTTCATCATCATCCAGTGCAAGTATTTTCATCGTGAGTTCCTGTCTTCTGTGTTCATGAAAGACCTAGTTCCTCTCCGCATCAGTTATGTCCTGCATTTTTTTAAATTGTAGTGCAATATTTTCACGAAGACCAAAAACGAGTCTGAAAACCTAGATACAAGAGGCATATATACGTAAAGATACTTTGTTAGACTTGACTTTACATATGTCTTATTTTGAAAAAAAAATTATTTTATTTTTGCTTCAAAAAAAAACTTCTACTGTATTCACCTCAACACGAAAAGTTTTTGACGTATTCCCATTCTATTTTTTTTTTCATAGTGATACTGTAAATGCATATTGCCTTGTGAAAAGTAAAATTTTTTTAAGTTGAATTAACAATAAAGTTAGTGTAGATCAAAGTGAAATATTTCTTTGGTTTTCCTTGAAGCTACCGTAATATTAAAAGTAAGTATTGGCTCCAAAACGGCTCCTTTTCTTTTTAATGTGAATTCTGTCTTTAACTATTATAGCTTTAATTAATAAAATGTCCAAGCCTTTCCATAGTCCACCTTGGCTAGAGGAAAAATTCATGCAACAAAAACCAGCGCCGTACAACTGATTTTAACCTTGTATCAAACTATAACTTAACGATCTCATGGCTCAGGCGGTTAGAACGTTGGTTTGGGAGCTGTGCCGTGCGGAACGTCGTTGGTTCGATTGCTCGAACCCGGGCCTTGACGTAATACTTTTTTTCAATTTAACACTCAAAATAATGATCATTGCTCACCTCATACTGCACAAGTTCGCTTCCTTATTCTGTCTATTTTTTCTCTACACAAGTCAATAGCCTGTGGAAACGGTCTGATTAAAGCATAGAAAGGCTAGCTGTCATAAGAAAAAGTTAAAAATTGCCGGGATTTTTTTCTTTTAAGGGGGGCCTCAAAAATAAATCCGCCCCGGGCCCCAAATGGTCTAGGTACGCCACTGCACGTATCCAGAACTTACTAACCCCTCTCAAATTTCTAATAGAGTACTTGCTAACCCATGTCAAAAATCTAATAACGTACAACCATCAACTATATTCCATCATATTGAAACTAAAGGACCTCCCGTATTTGCCAAACCCCGACGTCTGTCTCCGGAACTTCTCCGGACTGCACGTCAGGAATTTGAGTTCCTTTTGTCTCAAGGGATCATTCGTCCCTCAAAAAGCCTATGGGCAAGTCCCTTGCACATGGTACGAAAAGCTAATGGCGACTGGCGTCCATGTGGCGACTATCGTCGTCTAAATTCGGTGACAATTCCTGATCGATACCCAGTCCCTCACATACAGGATTGTACTCAAATTTTCTTCGGCAAAAATATTTTTTCAACCTTGGACTTAGCTCGCGCATACCACCAAATTCAGGTTTATCCCGAAGACATACCTCAGACCGCAGTCACGACTCCATTTGGTCTCTTCGAATTCCTGTCCACCCCCTTTGGTCTACGTAACGTAGGGCAAACCTTTCAAAGGTTTATTCATCAGGTGTTGTCTGGTTTGACCTTTTGCGTCCCGTATTTTGATGACATCCTTATTGCGTCAGACAAGGAAAATGATCACTTGAAACACCTTCGCCAAGTATTCGATCGCCTAAAGCAATATGGGTTAAAACTTAACCACTCCAAATGTGTACTTGATAAATCTTCCGTGTCCTTTATGGGTTGCTTAATCAGCCCTTCTGGAGTGAAACCTCATCCTAAAAATGCACAAAATATCTCAGATTTTCCGAAGCCTGATACTATCTCTCAACTGAGACGTTTTCTCGCTATGATTAATTTTTACCGTCGTTTCCTTCCCAAAGCCGCAGAAACTCTCGCTTCTCTCCACGAATTCCTTAAAGATTCAAAAAAGAACGACAATCGTCCCGTGACGTGGACCGACGAAACCTCTGCTTCCTTTGTTAAATGCAAATCTTCTCTCGTGAATGCTGCAACACTATGTTTCCGTGCCCCTAATCAAAAACTCTCTCTAACGGTTGATGCGTCTGACATCGCTGTTGGAGGAGTTTTACACGCTCAAAGTACTAACGGCCCTCAGCCGCTAGCAGTTTTCTCTCGAAAGCTTTCCCCTTCTGAACAGAAGTATAGTACATACGATAGAGAGCTTCTCGCCATATACTCCGCTATAAAATATTTTAGAGATGATCTCGAAGGCTCATCCTTCTCAATTTTTACAGATCATCGGCCTCTCACCTACGATTTCACCAAAAATTCAAATACCGATTCCCCCAGACAATTAAGACAAAAGAATTGTATAACTCAGTTTAGTACGGACATTAGGCATATTCCTGGTCACGAAAATGTGGTGGCTGATGCTTTATTACGCATCGAATCAATCGATAACACACCAGTTGATTTTGATACGCTCGCTGCAGCTCAAAAAGACGATAATGAGTTGCAACATCTATTGAAGGACTCTAATTGCTCACTACAACTCCGTCTATTAAAGTTTGGCTCAGAACTGTTCATAATTTGTGACACGAGCAATAATAACATCAGACTCTATGTACCTGCTGGCCTGCGTAAAAAAATATTTTGTTCTTTGCACAATCTGTCGCATCCAAGAATTCGTGCAACTAAGAATCTCGTCATGGAGTGATATATCTGATCGGCAATTTCCAAAGATGTTGCCGAGTGAACCCGCTCTTGTATTGAGTGCCAACGATCAAAAGTCTCAAGGCATAACCATTGTCCCATCCAGGCATTCACGACTCCGAATCAGAGGTTCGATCATGTGCATGTGGATTCGGTTGGCCCCTTGCCGCCTTCGGATGGTTGTTGCTACCTGTTGACATGCGTCGATAGATTCACCAGATGACCTGAAGCTATCCCGATTGGTGACGGGACAGCGGTGACCGTTGTGGAGGTACAGACTGCACACCAGCGCATCATTCCATTGGCGTTGATATTCCAATATTCAAATTTCTCGGCCTGTAACGTCATCACCGCGGCAAGTATTTAAGCCGAGTCTGAGAGTCAACCGGGGCTGCTTCCGTCGAGTTTCCCCTCCTGCTGCTTCGAAGTTTCTCGCGGGAAGTGTTTTCCCCTTTTTGTTTGTTTTGTTGTTGCTCGGGTGTGAGCATGGTTGTTAAATTAAATTTATCTGTTAAATTTTACAGCTGTTGATATTACGTTATGTTAGCAAGAATAAATTGTTAAGTTTGAATTTCTCGTTCTTACTGATTCTAATGGCACCAGCATCGGCTTATGCTACAGTTGTGACCCGGACTACAGGCACGGTCTGATGATATGAAATCTTTTATCCTGTTTTTGAAGTGTATTGAGTTGGATGGAGTTTTAAATCCCACCCCCTCAACAAATTAAAATCTGCTCACGGTATGTAATTCGAGTGTGACTACGATGGATCAAGTAAGTCGTTTTTTTACACGTCTATCATCTGATCATTCTGACTATTCAAATAGTTGTTGATAAATAAATTCTACTTTGTATATTATACCTAGGTGAATGAAGTAACCTTTTTGGGTTTATTTTGTGTGCATTCATTGTCATTACTTTGTACTGTGTATATATTGGGCATTTGTTTTTGTATAGCAAGTATTAAAAATGAGTAACCCGGGGGGAGGTAAACAGTGAGGATGGCTCGCAAGTGAATAAAATTGCTTTAAGACTTCCAAACTTTTGGAATGAAAATCCAAGTTTGTACTTTTCCCTAGTAGAAGCAAACTTTAAATTATCGAGAATAACGCAGGAAAGCACGAAATATTGTAGCTTGATTTCCTCGCTCGATCAACAAACTATGTTGGCAATTGCTGATCTTGTGCGTAATTCTGAGTTAGAAAATCCGTATACCGCTGTAAAAAACAGGTTAATAGAGGTGTTTGAAATATCGGATACTAAAAAGATTAAAACTTTGCTGCAAGATTTGACGTTGGGGGATCGCAAACCTTCTGCGTTGCTTCGCCATATGCAAGACTTGGCGAGGGATGGTTTTTCGGAGCAATTAATTAAATCTATTTGGTTAGCAAAATTGCCTGCTACTGTACAATCTGTACTTTCGGCAAGTAGTGAAAGATTAAATAATCTGGCTGGATTAGCTGATAAAATTCTTGAGGTCACGGGCTCTGCTACTTGTTGCAGTGAAATTAAACTTGAAACCTTATTACAGAATGAAATTTTCATGCTTAAAAATGAAATTAAGTTAACGCACCAAGTTGAACGCTTGCAACAAAATCGAATTTTCACCCCCGTAATAGGTCTCACTCTCGCGAGAGAATTTCTAATAGGAATGCTGTTAAGCAAGGAAATTTGGGGGATGATTTCAGTCAAAAGAAATCTAAATATTGTCGTTATCATACTAAATATGCAGCAAAAGCTCATAAATGCATTAAACCATGTGCTTATAATTTAAACTAATAAGCCCGGCTACGGATTCGGTGATCCCTAGTTTTACGGGAAGTTTTGAAAGCCACCGACTTTTTGTTACTGACCGTCAATCTCGCTTATCATTTTTGGTGGATTCAGGGTCGGATGTAAGTTTATTGCCAAGGTCATTTAAAGGCCAGAGGTCAATTGCAAATTATGTGCTTAAAGCTGCTAATGGTACTAACGTTAATACATTTGGATCTAAGTTGTTAACCCTAAACTTTGGGTTAGGCAGAAAGTTTGTTTTTACATTTATTATTGCCAATGTTTCAAAACCTATCCTTGGTGTTGATTTTTTTTTTTTTTAAACAAATTTGGTTTAGTAGTGGACATTAAAAATAAAAAATTAATTGATCCCACTACCTTGTGTAAATGTAAAGGAAAAGTCTTGCCATCTACGGTACAAAGTATTAAAACAATTACCGGTACTGGTAAATATCATGATTTGTTGCAGAAATTTGTAGAAATTACTAAGATTAAATCCAATCCTGTTAAAATCAAACATGATACTGTGCATTACATAGATACAAGAGGACCCCCTGTAGCTGCAAAAGTTCGGAGATTGAATCCCGAAAAATTAAAAGCGGCCAAAAGTGAATTTGATTTTATGTTAAGTCAAGGGATTTGTAGGCCTTCGAAGAGCCCTTGGGCGAGCCCTTTACATATGGTGCAGAAAAAGAATTCAGTTTGGCGACCACCAGGGGGATTATAGGGCTTTAAATGCTCGAACTCGTCTTGATAAGTATCCTTTACCGAATTTACAGGATTTTACACAAAATTTGTTTGGTAAAGTGTTTTAGTAAAATAGATCTTTTTCGAGCGTATCATCAGATACCTGTTTATGAGCCTGATATTGAAAAAACTGCTGTAATAACCCCCTTTGGGTTATTCGAATTTAAATATTTGCCTTTTGGACTTTGTAATGCACCCCAGACATTTCAACGTTTTATGAATGAAGTTTTGTTTGGGTTAGATTTTGTGTTTGTGTATTTAGATTATATTTTAATAGCAAGTAATAATGAAATAGAGCATGTAAATCATTTGAAATGTTTTTGAAAGGCTACATTTGTATGGTCTAACGATTAATGTAGACAAATGCGTTTTCGGAGCTGATGAAATCACATTTTTAGGTCATGTAGTTAATTGTCTTGGTATTAAACCCTTGCCTGAAAAGTGCAAATAATTAACGACTATCCTAAACCGAACACACTTCGTGAATTACGAAGATTTTTAGGGTGTGTTAATTTTTATCGGAGGTTTATACCGCGAGCGGCGGAAATGCAAGCACCATTAAACTCCTTATTAGGTGGTGGGGAAAAAAAAAGGTGACGGAAAATCTATTGTTTGGAATGACGATTTAAATAGTTTCCAAAAATGTAAGGACAGTATTGTTAAAGTCACTCAATTGTCGCACCCTGAGTTTAATTGCAAGCTGGTTTTATTCACTGATGCAAGTGAAACAGCCGTGTATGGTGCATTGCATAAAAAAGTCGCTGGAGGGTACTTACCTCTGTCATTCTTTTCAAAAAAATTAAATAATGCTCAAGTGAAATATTCTGTCTATGATAAAGAATTGTTGGCTATTTATCTTTCTATCATACATTTTCGCTATATGTTAGAGGGAAGATGTTTTTATGTAGCTACTGATCACAAACCCTTGACACATGCATTCGCGCGAGTTTCTGAAAAATGCCCTCAAAGACGTGCAAGATATCTTGATTTTATTGATCAGTTTACAACTGATGTAAGATATATTGAGGGCCACCAGAATTTTGTGGCGGATGCATTGTCAAGAATTGATGAAATAGTGTACCCTGTAAATATTGACTATAGTAAACTCGCAGATGAGCAGATGGTGGACGGTGAGTTACAAAATTTTTTTAAATATCCTGAGAAAACTAATCTTAAATTACTATTTTTTTGAACATTTAAATGTGAAAGTGTACTGTGATGTCTCTCGAGATAGTGTGAGGTTATTTGTTCCTGTTAAATTTAGACTCATTATTTTTGAATCTGTGCAGGGTTTACCACATGTTGGATCGCGAGCTACGTTGAAACAAATAAGTTCCAAATACATTTGGCCTTTTATGCGTAGGGACGTAACTGCCTGGTGTGCACGTGTTTGGCTTGCCAAAGAGCTAAAGTGCATAGACACAGTTTCGCCATTGCAAGGAATTCAAACGCCTAATGCTAGATTCCAACATGTTCACGTACATTTAATTAGTCCGTTACCTATGTACCAGAACTTTAGATATTGCTTAACGATAATCGATAGGTATACAAGATGGATCGAGGTCGTTCCCTTGCAGAATATAACTGCTGACATGGTCTCGCGGGCATTTTTATTTAATTGGGTGGCCAGATTTGGTGGACCAGGCCGTATATATCGTGATCAAGGGAGGCAATTTGAATCTTTTACATTCAGGAACTTAGCTAAAACGTTGGGTGCTGAAATTCCACATACCTCTGCATATAATCCCAAAGCAAATTCTATGAGCGTTGTCACCGCGTCCTAAAAGTGGCTTTAATGTGCAATCCTATGGACTCGTGTGTTGACCGCTTACCTTTGATTTTGCTGGGGTTGAGAACTGCAGTACGGGAGGAGTGGAAGCACTCAGCGGCGGAGCTTGTGTACGGACAGACACTACGTCTGCCAAGGCAATTTTTTACGCCTGTTGAATTTGATCCCTCGCACTCACAGTCGGATTTCATCTATAAATTATATACTGCTTTCAAATTTGTTAAACCCAAACCAGCTACTTCTCATAAAGAACAAGTAGTGTATATACCCAAGGACTTAAAAACTTGTACACACGTGATTATGCGACAAGATGCGGTGCGCAAGGCGCTTCAACCACCTTATCAAGGACCATACATTGTCCTTAAAAGGAGACCAAAAATATTTCTTTTAAAAATTGCTTTGCAGGATCATGCCTCCCCGTAAGGGACGATTTTCGGGGCGCCTGGGCGTAAGCCAAATCCCCAGTGATGCTTATTGATATTTGAATAAAAGTGCTCTTAACAAAGGATTAAGTAGTGAAATAAATTACATGAATACAAGGTTACAATATGAGGGTGCTAAGGAAGTTATATGGAGAAAAAGAAAATATACAATTATATATATTTATACACGTTTTAATGATAATAATCATTAATAATTATTTTTAATAATTTTATATATATTTTTTTATTTTTTATTTTTTATTATTTTTTATTTTATTTTTAATTTTTAATTTTTTTTTCATTTTTTCATTTATTTTTTTAAAATTATTTTACAGTAAAAAAAGAGAAGATAGAGAACGGGATAGAACAGTATTGAGACGATGTGTATTGTTAGCGGGAGGGCAAGACAAGAGGTTAGTCTGGAGCAGGCTCTAATAGAGCCGCTCTAGGTCTCCTCCTGTACGTAGGGTCCCGGAAGTCATAATCGGGAAGCTCCGCGATTATGACGTTGTTTATTAAATTTATGTTGTTATAAAAGTTTACAGAGTGGTGTTGTGTTTCCCTCCGAATTGTTCGGATGTCATAATCTCGTCTAATGACCACATTAGCGAGGTATCTGTGGGCCCTCCTAATTCTCCTCAGGATACCGTTTTGGCATGTTTCAAGGATTTTGATGTTTGTCTTAGCGGCGTAGGACCATACGGGCGCAGCGTAGAGAGCAATTGGAAGGATAACCGTTTTGTATAAGAGGATTTTGTTTCTGGTGTTGAGATGGTGGCTGAAAAGGAGTGCTCGCAGCATTTCAACTCTACTAGTCATTTTCTTTTTAATGCTTTTGATGTGTGGGTTCCATGTTAGGTGCCTATCAAGAGTAACGCCCAAGTACTTTACCGAGTTCTCCCAGTTGATTACCGAGTCGTAGATGTAAATGCGTGGGGGGTTTTTGTAAGTGTGAGAGAAATAAATTGCTTGGCATTTGTCTGTGTTGACTTGGATTTTCCATTTAATGAAGTAGTCTTCAAGTGTGTCTATGTGTGTCTGTATGTAGCTTGCTATTAAATTAGGGTGATGAGCTGTGGCAAGAATGGCTGTGTCGTCCGCGTATAAAGCAATAATTGTGTAAGGGTTACGTGGCAAATCGTTGATAAATGCGTTGAAAAGCAGGGGCCCAAGAATTGAACCCTGTAAAACACCTGCAGAGATGTTTGTAATTCGATAGTTTGGTGTTAACGCGGACGGTGAATGTGCGGTCTTCTAAATAGTTGTGTATGAGTCTGTCTGGAATATTGAGTTTTATGAGCTTGTAAATTAACGCAGTGTGTGGTATTTTGTCAAATGCTTTCGCGAAGTCCAAAAAAAGCGCACCAGTGGGCCTCTTCTCTTGAAGACCACTGGACGCGAATTCTGTGACTCGGAGCAATTGGTGTGTGGTGCTGTTGTGTGCGGAAGCCAAATTGTTCCGGAATTAAAATGTTGTTTGTGTTAATGAATTCAATCAGTCTATTGTGAATAACACGCTCGGTAACTTTAGATAGGGAGCTCAGTAAACTAATCGGGCGGTAGTTTTGCGGGAATTTAAGATCAGACGAGGGTTTGGGGATAGGGCATACAATAGATGTTTTCCAGGGCTTGGGGAAGTAGTTAAATTTTAGTATGGCATTTACAATAGCAGTATAGTAAAGAATGATGTTAGGGGGGAAGTTTTTGATGGCCTTGTTAGGGATATTGTCAATACCAGGGGCTTTTTTGTTGGAGAGACTTTTAATAATATTTATAATTTCATGAGGGGAAGATTTGTATATATTTCCTGCGGGGATAGAGGTCAAGAAGTCACGGACCGTCCGGTCATGTTCCTCGTCTTCTAAGTTGTTGTTGGGGGAAAATTGAAGTTCGTACGTGTCGGAGAGAGCGTTTGCTTTTGCGGTGTTGTCAAATGCTATACCATTTATTCCGTGGATGGGAGGGAAGTTGGTTTTGATGCTTTTTAGGGTTTTGTGAAATTTCCAAAGTGTATTATCCTGGGTGCTGAGATTAGAAATGAAGTTAGACCATTGCTCTTGCCTGAATTTGGTAATTTCCCTTCTGACCTGCGCCCTGAGAGAATGAAAGTTTTGCCTACTGTTACCGTCACGGTGATACTGGAAGATCTTACGAGCAGTGTTTCGTTTTTTAATGAGGTTTCTAATTTTGGCAGGTAGATTGTGTAATTTATTTTTACTGACACTGTGGGATGAAGATTTGATTGCTTGATTTATAGCGTTCGTAAGTTTTTGGACAGCGTTATCTATGTCTGTGTTATTTTGTATGATGGGGTAGTGTAAATTAGAGCCCGTAAGTTGGTCCTGGAATTGTAACCAGTCGGTGAAATAAAAGGGGTCAGGAATATCCTGTGAGACATTAAGGTTAAGGGTGAGTAGGACAGGGAGGTGATCTGATTCGAAGAGGTCTAGAGTTTCAATATCGTAATTACAATTTATATTTTTAAGTAGAGCTAGGTCGATGGTGGACGGGGAGCCAGTAGAATAATGGGTGGGGGTGGCAGGATGAGCTAGCACGATGTCAGGATTGTTAGAGAGGAAGTTCATTAAATCCCTGCCGTATTTATTGTTAGAAGTACAATTCCAGGCCCTATTACGGGCGTTAAAATCACCTGCAATAATACAGTTTGTGTGGTATGAAAGAATATGCTGAATATCCTGCGTGGGGAAACAATCCCGGTGCCGGACGTAGGCAGAAGTAAGCAAAACTTTGAAGTTCTCTCTTGGGCATACCATGACAGAAGTAGACTCCAAACTCTGGGTGACAAGATCACTGGTCTGATAGTGGTTTATGTTGTTTTTAATGTATATGGCAACCCCTCCCTCAATTCTCTGGTTGGGGGTGTTCCTGTCATGTCTCTAGAGTTTAAAATTATTAATGTTGAAACGATTTTGGTTTAGTTTAGATTCCTGAATGAGCATGATGTCTATGTTAGACTCTTCCAAAAACTCTCTAAGTTCAGTAATGCGCCTGCCTAGCCCGTTAGCATTCCAAAACAATATGCTGAGGGTGGGTTTAGACGAGAAACGACTATCCATGATGAACAGGGAAAAAGTAGTTACATATTAATTCACATAGGGAAATACACTTCACCATGATGTCACCCGGCTCGCGGAGCGCAGCGGCAATGTTTTTAAATAGTTGAATTATATCAGTTATAGCATAATTTTGTAGAAAGTCCCTAACCATTTTAAATATTTCGGCAAAGTCCGAGAGACCACCGTTGTTATTATTGTTTGAGTTTTCGTTTGCTTTTCCCGTAGGATTAGCAGTTTTATTTGTTTTTTCAGGTTCAGGGTTGCAGTTAGTTCTGGATATGGGCTTGTCTATACTAATTTTTTTCCTTGGGGTATTCCGAACATAATTATTTTCATTCGTTTCAGGGACCACATTTTGAGTAACGTTATTAGTTGTTATGGTTTGCGCTGGAGTTGCAGGAGTGGGAGTCCTATTTGCCCAAGCAGAAGTTACGGGAATAGGTGCAGGAATAAAGTTTGTGGGTTCATTAATGGTTTTTGGAATTTTTTTCCTGTTGTTTATAGTGCTAACGTTTGCAGGATGCTTTTCGCAACCCGTGAAATTAGCCGTGTGGTTAAGACCACAATTGGCGCACTTAAATTTATCAGGGCTACCTCTAATCGGACAATTTCTTGCAATATGATTTTCGCTGCATAGTAAACATTTTGGCGTTAGTTTGCAAGTGATACTCGAGTGCCCGAATTTTTGACAATTATAGCACTGCGAGTATCCAGAATTTATGAACGGGGTAATTTTGATCCTTAGATGATTAATAGATATTAGATTTTTTAAGTTGTCATTATTCGGTGAAGGTCTCAGGCTTGCCATAAACAGCGGTAAAGGAGCATTATTATTTTTCTTGCTAGTCAAGTAAGCTACTTTTATGGGTTCGACGCCAATTTGTTTTAATGCATCGATGATGTCTTGCCTGTCCGTGGAGGCGGGTAAGCCTCTAATTAAAATTTTCCTAGGTCTTTCCGATCGTGGATCGACCGATCTTAAGGGGATATTATTTTCAGTTAGTAACTTTTGTACACTACGGTAACTATCAACATTGTGAAACGTTAGGTGGATAAGGCTACCGGCCATTTCTGGCTCGGCGTCCGGAACGTTAGTTTTAATTTGGCTAAGAAGGGCTTTATAATTAATACCTGACTCATAATAGATATATTTTTTAGAGCTATTAAGAGTGGCTGGAGCCTGTACCTCCATATTAATCTGATTGCCATCTACCTCATTATTTTCATCTAAGTTAATCTCCTCTAAGGCCGCGAATTTGGTCCGCGAAGCCGGTATTTCATCATCTCTCTGTCTCTTATTTGTTTTCTTATTAACAATTTTAACACATCTTTAATTCTTACAAATTCAATATTATATTTAGAAACACAATTATTAACTTCCTCGTTAAGCTCTTTTACATATAATGGAAACAGTTTACTACTTATAAATATATCAATGTCATATGTGTTAGTATGGAGCACTTTTATCAAATAATCAATGCAATCACTTACCTGGAGGGCTTTTGGTGACAGGATATCTCTCATGAACTGGAAGTATCCTTTTATGACGTCGTAAAATTCCCAGCTACTTTGGTAGTTTTGTCTGAAGTATCCCATGTAGTGGTCAATCTTGTCTCTAGTCGACTGGATCAAGTTATCGTCGCATATTTGCACATTTGGAGCATTGGTTGAGTTTTGTGTTCAGAGTCCTGTTGGTAATCCATAGTGTTATCCGTGAGAGCGGTATCCGAATTTGGGTTAGTTCCGATGGCACGTGGAGTTTCACATACACTAACTTCTCCGTGTTTTGATGAGTCTTTGGTATTTTGTGGCTGTAAGTCCGGATCAGGCTCGCCCATGGCAAGGTAATCCTCCGTCGTTGTAGTATTAATGGCCCCACGCTGCTTGTTATTTTTTCTTCTTCCGTGAAGAACGTGGCGTAGGTCTAGCAGGTGCTGCTAGATAATCCTTCCTTCTATCAGTAGAAGTAGAGCGCTGACTAGCGCAATCGTCAGAATCAGAGTCCGTAGGTGTCCTGAAAAAGGAGCCAGAAGGGCATTCTCCCGACGGTCCAGCTACACTTGCCCTGTCAGCCATGAGCAAGTTTAAATAAACCCCTCAGACTCACCTGACTAAATGTACCCGAATCACGAAGAGAAAATTTGCGATCTGGCTGGAAGGCAAAGGCGCGCGTGAACAACACGCGTAGTAAGCTAGGCTTAGCCGGAGCTGTAATACCGAACGTCTGTTCACCTCGGTGTCCAGACGACTTCTCTGACTGCAATAAGTCCTCTGCTTTGCAGGAGAAATGGGTGTCCATTGATCGCCTTAAACCAGCGTTTCTCCCGGTGGACTCTATGCCTTTGCCACAGTTAGCCTTGGCCGCAGGGAAGGATGACGAAGCTAGCAAGTCTTTGAACTCCTACACGACCAGGAGCGGAAGGAAAGTTAAGTTCGTTTCAGGTCAGTTTGACCCTTCAACTTCGGAGGGGAGTGCTGTGGAGGTACAGACTGCACGCTAGCGCATCATGCGGTTGATATTCCAATAATCAAATTTCTCGGCTTGTAACGTCATCACCGCGGCAAGTATTTAAGCAGAGTCTGAGAGTCAACCGGGGCTGCTTCAGTCGAGTTTCCCCGCCTGCTGCTTCGAAGTTTCTCGCGGGAAGTGTTTTCCCCTTTTTGTTTTTGTTGTTGCTCGGGTGTGAGCACGGTTGTTAAATTAAATTTTACAGCTGTTGATATTACGTTATGTTAGCAAGAATAAATTTTTAAGTTTGAATTTCTCGTTCTTACTGACTCGAATGGCACCAGCATCGGCTTATGCTACACCGTCGCCCGTGCCTTTCTAAATCATTGGATTACCCGTTTTGGCGTGCCATTTGTGATCACGACGGATCAGGGACGCCAGTTCCAATCGTCGTTGTTTCGATTATTAACGTCTTTTCGCGGCGCATCCATACAACACCATACGGTCCCCAGAGTAATGGGCTGGTTGAACGTTTTCACCGCTCGTTGAAACAAACCCTGGTGTGCCACCGAACCATCAAGTAGACAGAAGCACTTCCGTTGGTTCTTCTAGGACTTCGGTCCGCATTTAAAAATGAGTTACAGTGTAAGACCTCAGAACTGGTCTATGGCTCTACTCTAATTCTACCAGGTGAACTTATCTCTCCATCAGCAGCTCCAGTGGATGAGCCAGCCATTTTTGTCCAGCGTTTGCGAGAGATAATGCAAGCATTGGCTCCTACACAAACGTCTGCACACAAAATCAAAATTTTCACGCATCTTGCAGACCTGCTTTGAGACCTGCTCTCATGCTTTCATCCGACACGATGGAGTGAAGAATTCTCTCCAATCCCCTTATAGTGAACGTACAAAATCGTTGCACGAACACCAACGCACTTTACATTGCTTGTCAAAGGTTCACAATCTGTCATCAGCCACGACCGTTTGAAACCAGCATTTTTCACGGCAGATGACAGCAACGATATCGTGACTCCTCAAGGTTCCTCCAAACATGACGATTTGCCTACCCCTGATGCAATACCGCCAGTTTCCTCTAGGGACCAACAAGATCTTCAGAATGTACCAAATACTGTTACATGATCTGGACGTCATGTCCGCTTTAACCCACGGTACCTTTAACTCCTCGTACCTTCGGTACTTGGGGGAGGAGGAGTACTGTGGGAAACTCTTTATTTTCAGTAACACCAGATGTCAGCATTAGCGAACGTTGGCGTATAGATACATGCGCTGGCGTCTGCTCCGCGAACACTGCGCATAGTCAGATGCGCGCGAAGAAACGAATGGGAAAACGGACTTTGGCAACAGCAGACAGAGTTCACGCGAATTCAAACGTTAACCAGTCCGGACAGCACGCTGACACCTGTTGGTCAGATTTCGTTCACGACATGTGAATTGTAATCGCTCTGTAATTTTTCTTAACCGCATAAATTTAAATTTATGTTACAAAAACCTTCTGATATTACTTTTACTGGAGTATTGTGGATTACGATCTCTACCAATAGTGAAATCTCACAAACCAAACAACTTCGTATATATAATTTTGACACCACGCCAAGCTGGCGGTTGCAATGTTTTGGTTTTAGAATCCGCGCATCCGAGGCATCTGGCACATTCTTCCCCTCAACATGTGAAATGTGTCCTTCGAGAGCAGCTTGTAAGTCGTGGGGGTCTGTCCAGGATCGGAAGGGGCCTTCGAGTGGATTCTTTGTCTCGTTAGGGATGAACAACAGGTCTCGCGTTACTATACAGGACCTGGACCTTGAATCGTCGATGGGATTTGGTTTTTCTCGGACGTCCTCGTCTACGGAGAGGTGCTTGGTTTGGTTTGGAGCGCTACGGTCAACGTTTTGCTACATGGGGGCTAATTAGACCGGGACCTACAGTTTAAAGCAGATTCCGAACGGTTATAAACATCCCTTCCGACAGTGGGACTCGAACCCACAGAATCTGAACCGAATGCCAGCGCCCCAGACATTCGGCCATCGCCTGGCTCTACGGAGAGGTGCAACAGGTGTGGATTAGGGTCCTTTATACGCAGTTAAGGTTGAAGCGGGATGAGAGCCTAAACGTTTTGTAGGTTAGTTCGTAGTAGCAATAATATATAGTAGGCTGGAGATCTCTGAGCCATAATTACAAAAGGTCAGTCTCTTCGAGACATAAATTTTTATGTTATTTTCTGTCCAGCGGGGTCGTAGCCAGGTTTTAATTGGGGACTTGCTCTGCGTCTTTTGTCAGCAGAGTGCTTACGTCTATCTTGTTTTTTTCCAGTATTTTTCGACTTACGGGGTAAACTTTGCAAATCCTTTCAAATAGGGAGTAATTGCGGGTGCAAATTTATCATTTGCGACTACACTGCGAAAGTCATTAATGATGTCATCTACAGTACGCAATTCTCTTCCAAACTGTAAAAACGAAGCGGTTTGGCAGTGGTCTCACATGTTGCTGCATTCAATGCAAACCGGATTGCCGGTAATTTCTCACTCCAAACAATATGATTGTGCCCTACAAGAATAACTAATTGAGGTTTCAAATCGATTTTTCCGTTCCACGGAATTGGCTTGTGGATGGTAGACTGGAGTCAAAATCTGTTTGATATCTAAGAAGTAGCATACTTGTTGCATTAGGGTATTAACGGACTGTGTATAATTAACACTAATTACTCTTCGTGGTATGGTACCTTAGGACTTCCTCGAGTAATGTGACAGCAAACTCCATAGCAATAACTTTAAGCTGTAGATACTCGAAAAGTGCTATTAATTCCATGGAACAGTCTTCAATAATCAAAATAAACTTTTGGCCATCTTTACTTTCGGGTAGGGGTCCGAAAAGGTTTATCACCACAGTTTCAAAAAGCAGAGCGAATAGTGGTGTTTGTAACAAACCTTCTGGTTTGTTGCTTCATAACGATTGCATTCAATACAGTTCTTCACATATTCAGTGATATATTTACACATAGCAGTCCGGTAGTACCGTTTAGCTATTTTGTTGAAAGTACCTTCGATAACGTAATGACCAGCTATCGGGGCATCATGAGGATTTTTCAAAACTTGTTATCGTTCCTGTAGAACAAGGGTATCCAACCATTTAGCTACCTTGGGCCACACTGAAAGAAGACGAATTGTTTTGGGCCACACAAAAATATACATAACATTAAAAATAGCTGATGAATAAAAAAAGTATAATATATAGTTAACATATTTCATTATAAATTGTATTTATAACTATAAAGATAACTATAGGAGTCATAAAATTAATGTGATATTTGGCATTGAATTTGAGAAACTAATGTATCAATATTGGTTCAATTGAAGTGGTAGCAATTCTCAGGGAGTTCTCAAGATGTTCATCCGATATTTCGGTTCTAATTTGACTCTTAGTGTGCTTCACTCTTGAAAATAGTTGTTCACAAATCTACGTGCTTCCAAACAACGATAACATGAATAACGCATGACTATGCAGCGAGGGATATTTATCTCTGGACAGGTATGATTTATAAAAATCCAACAAAGAGACTTGACTGAATTTCTCTTTAAGTTGGATGTCAAATTGCATCTCTATGCCCTCCATTTGAAAATTTGCTGGCAGCATATCTATATCGAATGTAAATGGAGTAGCAAAGATGCATAACAATTGTTTATTTTCCTCAATAGTCCTGAAATCCATTTTGAAATTCTTGTACTAAATCGGAAGGTAAGACTGACTATTTTTACCATTTTAAGAAATATACTTGGTCAGCGTCTCGAAATGCAAAAAATTGTGAACATTTACTTGGGCTTGCCATATTTTAAATTTCATTTCGAACGCGTTCGTTTATGGTTTGAAACATTGTACTGATAAGTTGCTTTTTACCCTGAAGACGGGTGTTTAAGTCATTTAAATGGCCAGTCAAATCATCAAAAATGCTAAATCTGCAAGCCAGTTGTCATCAAGTTCTGGCACAAGTTTTTTTCAATGTCGTAAGCAATTTTATTTCATCAAGTAGGCTATAAAATCTTTTTAACATTAGCTCTCAACTGAGTCACCTTATTTCTGTAAAGTATACGATATCGCCATACTCCGCATCCAAGCTTTTAAGAAATTCCTGAAACTGTGAAAATGTGACGGGGTTACTTTGCGATACATTGACACTGTCACAAAATAACCCACAAACTCGACCCACATCCTCCAGCCGCTCGATGTTGCAATTTTCCGTCCTCTAAAATACCACTGGAGAGAAAGAAGTATCGACTATATGGAAAAAAACTACCCGAAGGAGCAGAATGTGCCGAAAGACTAATTTCCTCATCTTCTCAAAGAACTGATGGCTGTCCTGGGCACGCGAGGTCTCTTTGATGTCAAAGATATAGATAGTTAAAGCTATCCAGTATTTGTAATAGGTATACATAATTTTGTATAAAGCTCTTGATAAGCGTTTTACTGTCTAACTTAGTGTCAAGTAATTTTTCCTCTTGGATTTCAAGGCGAAAACACAGATGTCAAAGTTGCCTCGCCGAGTGGGGCAACTTTGACACATTTTAGTTTTAATTTCTCAATGGTAATTAAAGATCCGGGTTAGCGCAATATGTTAATACGTAAGGAGAGGATCTACCAGTTTCACACTTATTCGTGTTGGGTTGCTTTTAAAACTGATGGGCAGGCACAAGAAAAAAACAAAGTCCGCCACAAAGTACCACCATCTTAACATATGTCTGTAACTTATTTTTCCCTCCGTTTTCCATCATTACGAAATTTAGTCGCAAAAAGATCAAAGAAAAATGGATTCATTTGACAGACCAAAAAATTCTTCATAACTACTAGTCTTAAGTAAAATACGATCGTTATTCGATACTACGAGAAATCCAAATAGTCTGATTTAACAATATTGTAATAATGTTTGAAATTTAATATGCGGAACGACAGAGGGTTTCAGAAATTGCCTAGGAATCAAATTATTCACTCTTTTTAAAGTTTCAATACTAGATAAAAGTTATAAACTAGTTAACTTGAAAATTAGATTTCTGCTTTGAATTGTTTACGTACAGTATTTTCATACTTCAAATTACTCAATTTTTAAAGATGAGTTATGTTAAAAAATCTGTCGCTTAATAAGATGATTTTTTTCCTTTAAACTAAATATTCTAGTTATGAAATATTTCAAATTATTTATGAACGGATAGTCATAGTTTCAAAAATATGTAATAGTATATGCCCTTCATTAATAGTATATACTACAGAAAATTTCATGGTGAAAAGAAATTTAGTTTGTAGTGTGTTATAATGTTTTATTCGAAATATTCGGGAATTTCATGGATTCCCCTCTATTACAGTGCTTCCTAAAGGCGGAGGTCCACGATTAGAACAAAAAATGGTGCCATCGTTTCAAAACGACCCCCAATTTAAACAATTTTTTTATCCAATTTTAAAAATTCCTGTATTTCTGACGTTTCGAGTACGAAAAAATCCTTGTTATTGAAATGTATTTTCCGTGACGTGGATTCGCAGCATCATAGCAATTTGACAAAAATGCCAGCTTAAAAATAGAGTTCATTTTCAAGTTTTCGTTGACGTTAAATTTTTTATTAAGTTTATTTGTTTCTATTTATTAAAGTTGTTTATCACAGAGTTTGTTTCAAACTCATTTTTGCCTCTAAAAGGATTGGTTGGGAGACGAATTTATTTTATTCACAAGTGGTCTAAAGGTTGGGAACCACTGAAGGAACCCCATATGTACCTTGGTCTTAAGCTATCTCTTTAAATCTTTTTGTAAATGTTAAACGTATTTCATGTATGAGTTCTTTAATGTGCCGAGTATAAAAAAAATTTCTCATTTCCGTCTAACTGTTAGGTCTCGGGCGCTAAAAGTAAGCATTTTGTTGGCAGTTTTTTAATACAAAACGAATGTCACTCTTGAATGAGTCACCCCCATCAGTCACAAAATCATGACTTGAACAAACATTCAGGTTGAAGAAATGAACAATTGTTAGGACCTCAAACCGAAAATTCTTCTTTACCTTGGTTTGAGGTCAAAGGTACTAGTTGATTCCCATTTTATTAATTTTTAATTTTATTTATTTGCTCCATGCCTTGGAGCGTTTCCAGTGTTAAGAGGAAGGCTATTAAAAAAAAAAAAACTTTCGCCAGTTAGTCTTGCAACAATTATTACAAAGGCAAGCATAAAAAAAGGATAAATCCTCAGATAGAAATCAAATAGCAGGTGAAATTTGGCTTCGAACGTCATGAAAAAAATTTGAGAAGGACATCATTTTGGGAAAACTGGAAGCCACAAGCTTCTCCAGAGCTACAACTTTTGACCGAGTAACCTCTATGTCATTTTTGTATTGAATTGTGATTTGTTTATTGTGTTTATAATAAAGTTTAATTGATCTTCTTATCTGATTTTTTTTCTTAGACTTCTATTTCAGGTTTGGGTATAAACTTTTCAATTGAGTAATAAAAATAACATACAATAGGACCAAGGTACAACATAGCATTGTACTTTAGTCCAAAGGCATTTTAATTATAAATTGTCCTAATTGAAAACATGAAAATAATTCACACAAAAAACTAATAAAATCACAGGTTAACATTTGCATTCTGAAGTATCAAAGTGTAGCATTGATATTTTCTTTGTACTACATGGATGAAAAAAATTATAATATTAAAATAGGTTGTATTGCAAACGAAACGCAATCAACTCTAAATTCAGTTGGTAAATAAAACGAATACCATGTGGAGTTTCCATTACATGTCTTTAGTGATACTAACAGTTTCTGCTAAAATTTCGGCCAAAAAATTGGTAACTTCCCCAGTAAGTGGCTTTTCTTGTAGAAAAACTAGTGATCAATTAGAAGTAACATTTTGTATTGAGCACATAAAAGCAATGTAGTACAGGGTAGACCAAAGAAATTTGTATTTATAGAAGATTTATTTACAGCAGAAAACTGGTGTAGCTTTTATTAAAAGTGATATGTTAGCATTTTACAAACATTAAAATTGCAAGTTTCATTTCTGAAAAACTGAAATAGATATTATTGCAACATATCTGTTATTTTTACTTACACATACAAATAAGAAAATGAAAACAAAATGTACCTCAATAAAATTTATACACATGAAATATCTGATCATAATCAGTTATATATTTTTCTTTTATAGCAAACAGTGAAATCAATTACTTTCACTTTAGAAATTATATATGAGACACATATGTATAGGGCTAAATGTTACTTGAAATGCACATAATACTTTTATCAAAATGAAACATGTTAGACAATTCCTTTTGCAAGAAAAAACAACTGTGCTCTTCTAAACTTCAAATGCTAGGAACTTATTAAATACCAAATAAAGTCAGATACTAAATAAAGTCAGATATATACATTAATTAAAGCATACTCTTTGCCTTAAAAAATAACATAAAACAACTTACATTCTTTTATTTCTATAAAACCAGAAAACTGCATTTCAAATACCTTATAACGGATGTGAGAAAACTGAGTACAAATAACTCAATTCATTGGTATGTAAAGTATGTCATTTCCATAATCAAATATGATATAAAAAATACTAGAACTATTTGACATGAATTCGTTAAAAATCAAATAAAAATATTTGTATTACAAACAACTTTGATACAGTCATGAAACATTTTTCAGTCATTTTCATATGATATCATTAGAAGTTACTGCATAAGAATAAAAATATGAATGCATGAAGGATAATTATTTATATATTATAAATGCAATTTGAAAGTATAAAACCTAAAGAGAAGGCAAGAAACAACACTTTTTGCAGCTACATATTTTATAAGAGATTGAGTTTGTTTTTCATGGAAATATATCACCTATTTTTGAGTCAGAAAAATTTACAATTTTATTTGTAAACTGCTAACAAAGTAACATGTCACTTTACATCAATGACAATAAAACATGGTTAAAAAATTACATAAAATGACCAGATATTAGAATCCTTAGCTTATAGTAGAAAATTCCTTCAAAACACTTTGCATTTCAATAGACTTGAAATTTAAAGATCTTCGAAATTCAGAGATGACAGAACGCACCTGAAATTAGTTTTATGAAATAGATTAATATGTCAAACTAGAAACAAAAAGAGTAACACTCACTTGTCCTACAAGAAAGTATGAGCATGACTTTTGAAGACAACTCTGAGTTCCTCAAAACTTAAAATAAGTTATCAAATGAGGTTAGATATATGCAAATATTCGGTCTAAAAGACAACTTAAGACATTAACAGCCCAGAAAATTTCATTTTAAATATGATATGATGAACAAATAAGTGATTTGAGGACACACTAAGTACAGCTTGATCAATTTGTATATACACTGACTGGAACCAATAACACAGAGTTTACATGCAGTTTGTTGTCAGGGATTTAATTTTCAGCTTCTCAATGGGTCAAAGGGAGAATACTAATCATTAAAATCTAAAAATAAAATTCAATTTTAGTGTACTAGCAATACCAGTAGATTTCTTAAAATTCATGAAACTACTGCTTTGTGAAGCAATCATTCTTAAGCTAGGCAGTTGTAAGAACTTGTTAGTGGTAGAATGCAGTTCAATCTGGATTTGCAGAGAGATGTGATACAAATTTGTCATGAAGTACAAGCATTCCGTAAAAAAATGAAATAAATATAACTCCAGAATTAAGTATTAGTAAAACATCTATTAAATGCATGAAAACTACACAGAAAACAAAAAATTATGCTCTTATAACTTCAAGATATAAAAGTGTTTATACTATTCACTTGTTTCAGAGAGAGTATCCAGACTCGCAAACTGGGACACTCCTGAATCATTTCCACAAGGAAAATTTTCAATAGATTCACCAAGGGGAAGTATATTCTTTTAAATACCATATCATATCACAAACACCAGACTAAATAAATCTCTCTACATCTTGTCTGTTTCAACTAAGATGAAAATTAGGCAGTGACTAACATTTTGCTAATCATCATCCTCTTTTAGAATCTCAAGTAAAATGTATTTCACCGTCATGATAAATTTAAATCTTATCAATACTTTGTCAAAAAGAGTAATACATATTATGAACTAGGACAAAACTTATAATATATGTATCATACAAAACCTCTTTCAATACAGCAGAAATACTTTGCATTTTGGGTACTTTGTTACATACAAATAATTTTAAGACTGGGTTAGATATAAAGCTCTAAATAATTATTATATTGCATTTAACCTTGAATAATTGTAAAATATAATGAATTCAAAGAGAAGAAATAGTTATTTTTAACCAACAAACCATAAATCAGAATGTATGTCTTGAGTTTCATATGATACATTTTTCTTTAGGAATACAGAAAATAACAAACATTTACCAACACTAAATATTTATCATTCATTCATTCATTACATACCAAAGGTGTAAAAAATGCTGTTTCATTTGGTTTTTCTGTATATCTTTCAAACTGATCCAAATTATCGTACAACTTCAAAGTCAGAGTGTCATAATTGTTTCTAACAACCTCTAGTACCTGAAGGAATGAAATTAAATACAATTAATTACAGTAATAAAGGTAAACATCCACATGCAAACATCCATGTATTGTTACTTAAAAAAAATACCACTTTTAAGTGCATATATTTCTCATAAATGCTCATTTATATATATATATATATATATATATATATATATATATATATATACAGAAACAGAGAGAGAACACTTAGTATTATAGGCTTAAAAAAATTATTTTTCTCCATACAGTGTAATTCATAGTAAAGTGTTTTAGCCTATCAAAGTGAAAATTTGTTCAAAATTTTTAATGTACCCTATGAAACATAAAAAATTATTTTTTAAATAAGAAAACAAGAGATAAATGTTATGCTAAGTAAAAAAAAAAAATGAATACAGATATTCGAAAGAAACTCCGATGAATTTTGCTAAAAACATATCATTGGCCTTTATTTAATTTTGAAATCTGTTAACAATGCATAAAAAGTGATTTTACTAGAAAAAAAACTTTCAATATTAATTTTGTCTACATCACTTTTAATTTTATTCTTATTTCAACAGTAGTAATGTTAAGCAAAAATATTTTTCACAAAACACACTTTATATCAGTTCAAGAAATTATAAAAAGTATTTTTAAAATAACAATTTGTAAAAATTAATTGAAAACAAAATGATTTTAGAAAGCACATAAGATTTGTCACCAAAGGTGAAGAACATGATATGGAGTGAAAACATTGTTCAATCAGTCTGCCTATCACTGGACTAGTACTTAAATAGCATTATTTAACAGAAGAGCATCTTTCCTTAAAGTTACTGAAAATCATGTAACAAGGAATTATTAATAGTACAACATACGCAGATAAAAAAATACAGTAAATATTCTCTAATTCTAGATATTATTTCAATCAATTATCATTAAAAAGAATACAAAATATTTTACAGTAGTATAACAAGTTACCTGCTCTTCAGTTAATGCTGATATGTTATTTTCAGCAAGTACAGAGTCAATTTTAGGAGTAAAATGGTTTATGATAGCCCTAAATGGGGAAAAAAAAAATGTCATTTTCAAATTTGTACTTTTTAACTAAACAAATTCCTTTTAGAAAATTCAATATTACAAATTAAAGTTTTAAAATACTAAAACACTGCAAAGAGAGAAATATGTTGAACAGAATTATGTTAAGCACAAAATTTTCAAATATTCTGAGTTAATGTAAAATCATTTACTAGAAACATAGAATGACTGTATATCATACATTAATTAGAAATTATGCAAAAACTATATTATTTATTATTAGTAAATATGTATATATTAAGTCTAAAAAAAAAATAAAGTAATAGACATAAACTGATACAAATAACCAAATTTTTATAACCCCTGGTTAAAGAGGCATCTATTAGTCATAGTGAGAAATAGAGACAAAAGTATATTCTGACAATTCTCAGTATCAACAAAAAAAGCAGTTTTCTACTTTGCTACAGTTTAATACATTTTAAGATATCATGGTCAACAAATATTCATAAACCGTCAGACGAAATTATAATTTTTAAAAAAAAATGCTATAAATGAGATCAAGATAGGAATAAGGAAAACCATAAATCTTTACAGTAATTTCAGATAAAACAGAAGAGCATTTCTTAAGAAATGAGTTTAACTGTTTAATTTGGATATTAGAAAATGTAAAGAATATTTACATTTAAATCTCTTGGTTACTTCAGAAAATGCCATAAAATAAACTTATGAAAGAACTTTTCAAATATTTCTCATTTTTATAATTTTTTCAAGTCTTTCCAGTTTCAAATTAATAGTTCATAATGCATGCAAAATATTTAAATGTTTTTTGGACTTTTGAGAAAAAGTACTCTTTTCAGGCTACATAAAATTAATATGAATTTTTCAACACATGTACAGAAAAATTTCATTCTCATAAACCCTCTAATTTTGTGAGAAATCTCTTTGTTTCACTTGGTCACAGGAACAGAAAAACCACATTAAGAGTATCATATACAAACTGTTAATCCTTCCTGCACATCACATATGTTTAGTTACAACAATAAATTACAACTTCTTAAAATATATACACTTAATAAAATAAACAGACATAAAATGATGATATTCTCATAAATGAAAAAAAAGACTACATGTTCGCTACGACTGTTTACAAAATTAAATAATTTAGGGTTTACTAACACATGTATGAAATGTTAAAATTATCTAATATCTCATTATAACAATAAATAACCAGTTCTTAAAATGCATGCGAATTCAATAAAGAGTACCAAGGAAAAGTTTCAAGGGAATTTTGATGAATACAAATTGGCATTACATGTTCCTTATGACAGAAAATGTGTTGACTAATCTAAAATGAAATTTTTTAGCAATGTTGGGTTTATTATACATTGTCTAATATTTCAACTTTCTTGAATTATTCAAAGTTCCATTAAGAGAATACAATTTTAGACTAGAGTATTTGTTACAAGATTACATTGAATACTTACTTGTATAGTGAATTAATTGCATGCACTGAAAATATTTTCTATACAGAGAACATGAGAAACACTGGAAACTTTCATCAAAAAGTACCACATTTCATCAGATATGTTGGAATGTCATTAACCTCTTTCTATGTAATTTAATTTTGATCATTTTTGTCAAAAGCCCATAGGACTTCAAATACTATGAGGACAGCCCATCATTGTAAACTTTAGCATTATGTCACTATGAAGAGCCAGAATCATTGCATATCAGTAAGATGTTAGTTAATCTAGACCCAGAGCGGCATCCACCCTCCTCACTCACCTTAAGTAGGTTTCTTAAAAACAAAAATCAAAATCATGTTGAACTACTATGAAATATGCTACTAGCGTTCATCCCATTATACACTAGAAATATGTAGAATTGCTCTAATTGGTCTGAGATGCATTTAAGCCTCAGAGGAACACGGTTGCTGTAATAGCCAACAGAAAACAATCTAGATGCCATACTCGTGTAGTAAAATGAAAAATAAATAAATGTAAAATTACAAACCTCCAAATGCTCATGTACATAGGTTAACTTTTAAACTTATTAATAAGTACATTAATTTTAATTTTACCTTGTCATGTCTTAAGGATTTTTATGGTTGAGGAGCAAACACACAATTTCTGTTATGATTATACAGCTAATTAGGCTGCATTTAAAAATCTTATAACATAAATATATGCATACATAATGTACATCAGCAGTCATTTGAATTGTGTAAAACTTAGAAACTTTGATAAGCCTGCAGTTTTCTTTTATAGGTACCCCCAACCCTGTATTTTGGGCTGGCTAAACCCACATCGAGAAAAAATATTTCATTACTGAAAATCAGTTTTCAGCATCTATTCTTTCATACAGAAACTTGATACAAAACTGTTTAAGATATGTTCTCCTAAAATTAATTTTAAACTAAAATCACTAAACCTGAGAAAAACGTGAGAGAAATCTACCACATACAGAAAAATAATAAACATAAATGGATAAACACAAAAACAATTGAAGCAAGTCACTGAAATCACAACTAGCTTAAAACAAGGGAAATATAATGAAAATGAACAGAAATATAGAAACTAATGAATGACAAATAGATCTAGAATAATTTGATATTATATGTGTGTATGAGCAAGCCAATTTGAAATGATTGTGTGTTATTGCCATTGAAATTCAAATGAAACAAAATTCTTACCTGACTGAAAATAAGGATCTTACCTAATATTAACAAGACTATTCATTAACTTTGCAGCAAAGTCTTTCCATTCCCCTTCTACAGTTGTGTATCTAAGAGCTAATTGTAGATGGAAATCACATCAGTAATCCACAAACACAAACAGAGAATTTTGATGCAAACTCACTGCTCATAAACCAAAATTATTTAGTTTACTATATTTTCAACTTAAATTATATAACAATTACTTTCAACACAACTAAAAAAATGCATTGTTCTAAAGGTCCATTTAGAGCAAATCATTCATACTCACATTATGAAGAGATCAATGTAAAATCAAAATTTTGAAAAAGTTCTGTCAGTACATAATGCAGTCACATGATGTCCCCAAATTGTTAATAACATGCATATAAACTATTAAAATGTTCAGCAGACAAAAAATTTTTGACAGACATTCTTGATATTTTAAATGAGTCACATTCATAAATACAATAAACTATTTTACAAAGCAACTATTAACATATACAAAATGTAAGAGCTGATTTCATATAACAATGATAAATACAAACCAACTAAACCTCTATCTATTCTTATTCATTTTGCTATAGAACATATCTAAACCTTCATGTATTTTAAATCATTATTCATTTTTTAAACAAGCAAAATTAATCAATTTATTTAGGAAGCAGAGTAATGCCCTTTTAAAACATACTCTTATAAAGAAGGAGATATATAAACATACTTATTCTCACAAACTTTAATTCAGACTTTTATAAAACTTTACTATATAAAAATATTCATAATAATTTCACACAAACAAAATCAAAGAATTTCTCTGGGAAGCAAAACATATTACTCTAATGAAGATACATTTCAGTAAAGACACAAAGCAGTACCATAAATATAAATATGATGCAATAAAATTACTTTAACCAGCACCAGGCATAACATTAAATCCCCTTTTTTCTAAATATTGTTCATGATCACTTACTCACTGGATTATCCAAATGTAAAAATTTTGCCTTGAAGGAAAAGTTATGTTCAACCTCATTCTTTTATGAAAACCTGCTAATGTCATCATTTTTTGATACATGCAGAAAAACTGTAGCAAATAATTGTTAGTTTCTTTTCAATAAATATCCTTAGATAAAATATAACCTGACAAAATTACTATACTGTTTGAGGACTCATAATGGAGAGGTCAAGGAAATTATATTCAAATTTTTATACCTGAAGTCATCAAGCTAATTTTCCTGAGGGTGGCAATATTACCAAATAATACAGTTAAAACAAACAATTGATACAAAATAGTATTGTTTTGTCCTCCTAGTATGTATCTTTAATAGTCTAATATGCTTTAAAGGTCTTCCAAGATAAATTCTTTTGGTTTGTTTGCATAAAATTATTAAATTTAAAACACAGAAAAGCTTAGTTATATGCTAAAACAAAACTTAGAAGAAAACATAAAGGTTTATATCAACCTTCATCATTATATCAACTTTACTATTACATTTTGTGTATGCAAATAAATGTTTTGTAAAATATTTTTAACTAGTTTTAATAGAAAAACTTTTTAAATTGAAAGCAAAATATAACATAAATACTCCCTACACAACTTACTTAAAGCATATAAGTTATCAAACACTGTATTCATACGAATAACTTCATAGTAAAGCTCATCATAGCAGGATGGGGAAGGAAGAAAAGTATCTCCGAATGTAATAAACAAATTCAGAACATTCATGACCTGAATGAAGAAAAAAGTGTATTTATCACAATTAGATAACTTACGAAAAGAGAGGGGAAGTATTTAATGCTTAATTTCTTTCATTATACATTAAATGTACCAGATTTTGTAACACACTCAATTTAAAAAAATTTTTTTTTACTCATCATACTTTATATTCTGGTCCAACTATACATTCCTCCCAAACTCCCCATTTCAAAAGTTAATAAACAACATAAATTTTCTAACACAACTGCATGAATATATGACATCTCTCCTTTAAGTGTGTGTGTATATACAGTACAACCTCCCAAATCTGGAATCGTTCAGGACACGACAATTCCGTATTTGGGAATTTTCCGGATTTGAGAGGATTTTAAATAACATTACAAAATTTTAAGAGAAAAAATAAACACAAAAAAAAGGAAAATGGTTTAATTATTAAATAAATCTAAATACAGAACATATAATTACATTATAATTTAAACATTTCAGTCAATAATGTCTGTTGCTTTAGTTTCAGCTATTAGAATTTTTTTCTCAAATCCTATATAGTGCCATAATTTCATGTTCTGGGATAAAATTCCGGTGTTCTAAGCCTAATATTATTTTATCTAATGATTTTATGAGGTCTTCCATTGACATTCTTTTGTTTTCGGAGCATTCTGAATCACATTCACCATCACTGTCATCATAATCTTTGTTATTTACCACACTATCAATAATTTCCGAATCACTAACAGACGATCGGCACATTTTTGCCGATGTCTAAAAATTCCTGTATGTCCAATTAATCCATGTTAATGTTGCCTTTAATTTCACATTCTACAAATTCTGCTATTTCAGCTTCTTTCCCCTTCACTTGAAAGCCCTCAAAATCGCTGCTGTCACTTCTTTGAAAGGAAGCACAATTGTTTACCAATCATTTTGGTAGTAACATCTATCGGTAAAATGGAAAAGTAAAATTGGCCATTTATTAAAACATTCCGGATTTGGGAGGTTGTATTGTATTAAAAATCTCAAGGAAAAACATTTCAAAAATAATACTTTTCATGACTATTAAATTTTTCCTGCAATTTGGAGAAGTATTCTGATTTACTATTCTACATTATGTTCTGATATAGCATATCACTCATTGATTTTCTCACATGAGACTTTATTCCATTAGCACAGCACTATTAACCTAAACTGTTATACAGCATCATGGTTGTAATAATTATGAAGGCTGATATTCTATATATAATCTAACAGACCAAAAAACAAAAACTGTACTGAAGTGCATAAAGGGAAAGTCATTAATTTTCTGTACATGTAATAAATATTTATAGCTTTCATAGCCTTGCTAGCAGAGTTATGATCCTAGTGATGCTTTTTCTACTATGTAGTATGATTTTTCAGCAGCTTAATCTAATCTGAAGTAGTCCAGATATAACTGGTTATTTCTTAATTTGAAAAACAAATGGCAATCAACTGCAGATTCTCTTTCCTACCTCCTTGGAAATATTTTACATTCTCTTGGTGCTTACATCTACTGTATTTACCGAGTAAATTTAATCCAATTAATGCTTTGTTTTATTTAATGCAATTTTATTACAGATTGGACTTTTAGACTGTAGAATCTTGCAGCTATAAATAAAAACTTATAAACTATATGTTAACATAAAGCTTAATTACTAGTTAAAATATGCCCTAAAATAAATAGCTTAACGAAGATTTTTGAACCATGTAATCTAGTCTTACATAGTTCAAGGTATCACTGTTTATTTCTTTCTTTAAAAAACAAAAGCGGTCAACTACCATTTCTCTTTTATATGAGTAACTTCTCTGAAACATTTTGCATTTATTTTATACTCCTACATTTTAATCTGCATTCAGTGAGTAGATCAAACCAAGAAATGGTTTACATAATTGATTACAATTTGATAACTGATTAGATTACTGACTATTTGACTGTTATTTTACATAAAATAAAGCCCTGTAAGAATCTGTTAAACTACTAGTACCTAGTTTTCAAAGTCCATGTTAACTGATAAATGAAATATATTTCCTATGGAGTTTGGCTTTAATGATAGGAAAAACATTTTAAATAAATTCCTAGAGTGCCTCATTCAGTAAGAGTAGATACAATGTTCCAAATAGTACTGAGTAATCATTTTTTTAAAAATATATTTTCTTATTCATAATTTGTTAAATGTGTTTAAAATGATGTACCTCATAACTATACATAGTTGAAAGTAAGATTATGAATAAATGACAGTGAATACCTGTGCTATTAAATGTAAGAACATGTAAACACTGTTATATATATGCAAAGTATACATATGAAAATAGTATTTCATATCAAGCCAAAAAAAAGTGAGAATAGTTCAAGGAAATGAAATGAAATAGTTATGGAAAAGAATTTACCAAATAAAATTACTTCCACTACACTTCAAATAAATTAGTTATTAGGTTACAAGAATTCTTTGCAGAACAGCACTTATAGCATTTAATCTGATTCTATGCTCATTTATCTTTATTATAAAAATACTAAAATTTAAACTATGTACAAGGTAAATAAACACAAAATCAAAAATTTCAATTAATGTAATTAGTTATGTATCATTCATTACTGTAGTGATTATACAGTAAAAACACTGAATATTTTTAAGGCAAAACAGAAATATACAGAAGATAGAAGATAAGACTTACTTGAATTGACAAGTGGAAAATATTGCAATTTTTTGCTAGAAGACTTTCTTGAATGACAAGAAATTTCACTAAACTTATCAGGGCTGTAAAATAAAATGGACATTGATAAAAACACAGTTTTTATGCAAATACAAAAGTAAATTGGTTGCAGGAGTACTAATGAACTTTTTGGCCATACAAGAGCTAAACAGACTGGGACATACAATTTAAAAATGATTCTTAATAACAGCCTGTCAATGGTTGGGGTTTGAACATACTTTACTATCAGATGATGTCAGCACATAATGTGGCTTTCATGCTTTAGGGGAAGGGAATACACTGAAATTGACTTTTAATCCTGGAAGCAATGAATTTAAGAAAATTAGAGGGGAGAAAAAAAATTAATATGTTTTACATTTAACATACAATGAATTTCATATTGATGCAAAAACTTGAATACAAATTAATACTTTTTCCTTTAAGCTGGCTTACACTTAGAATGCATATTTCTTTAGTTTTTTGCAAATACTTTTACTTTGTGCTGACTTATGCTTAGCATGTCAAAGTCTAGAGCTTTTTAATTAATTATTTTTATGCTAACTTATCCTTAGCATGTCACTCTCTCCAATATTTTCTGTTAAAAGAACTTATAGCAAATTTACATAATATAGAAAATATATTCTTAAGGACTGCATATAAATTTCATAAAAATTCATTAAGTTAGTAATTGCTACAGTAAGAAGTAACCACAAGCTGCTAAACAAACATTACACACTCCTAAAATCATAATATTCAGTGAGCATTACTTTGTTGCAGAGTAAAATTCTATGACATATGTTACTGTTGTACTGGCATTTTAAAACTAGTTTTTAAACAATATACTGTAGTCCTAATAGAACAACACAGATATAACCAACTTTAATACTTAAATTCTAGCCATAATATCAAAATAAGAAGAGGTAATAGCAAAAAATACCTGTCCACAGCTCTTTCCAGTTATACTGTAATCGAACTCTGGTTTTTTTCTGATAACAAAGAATTCTGTGAATAACTCCTAAACATAAACTGAAAAAAAATTTACATAAATGTAAAATACGATACAGCTGATGAAAAAGAATTCAGTTTTATACTTTTCAGCAATAACTGCATAATGGCGCTAAATTTAATAGCAAAAATCATTCATGCATATGAAGTTACATGAAAATCTAACTCAACTTTGAGTGTTGTTCAACGTAAAAGAGAATACACTGAATCTAGAAATGGCTTAACTGAGGATTATAATTGTTTTGAAATGACTAGAAAATTGCTCTCAATTTAATAGTGAAAATCACATACGCATATGAAGTTACAAAGAAAATAAAATCAACCTTAGTTGTTGTTTAACCTAAAAGTGAATATATTGAAATGTAGACATGAATTAACTAATGACAATAATCTCTAGAATCAACAGAATAATAGAGTAGAAGTCTGTAAGGATTGAAATAATTGATACAGAAGAGTTAACAATACCAGAACTCTGATTATATAGATCATATTTTAGGTTCAATGACAACAGCAATTGAACATCATAAATAATTACTTCTCTAACTTCATTATATTGAAGTGCTTAACATTTTGACTTGTGGAAAACATGACACAAGAACACACAGGTTCTTAAAATTGACAATAAAAACAATTCACTATTTATAAATACACTCATGGACAAAAAAATTAGCGCACCAAGAAGGAGTCGTCAAAATGAAACGAAATTTTACATACGTAATGACTGCTTTGATATAAGTAAATGATAAGAAAATCAAAGAAAAAGGATAATTTATTTCAGAGAAAAAGGCAAAAGAATGGAGGAGTTAATACTCCGTTGGACCCCCTCTAGCGCGAATGCACGATGCGATACGATCGGGCATTGAGTCATACAAGTTCTGTATAATGTCTTGAGACATTTCGTTCCATATTTGCTGTAACCTTGCCTCTAGTTCGTTCAAACTCGTGGGATGCCCAACTCGTCGTCCCAAATGATCCCAGATATGCTCGATTGGAGACAAATCTGGGGATCGGGCAGGCAAAGGAAGGGTAGTAACAGTGCGGAGACAGTCTTGTGACACCCTTGCCGTATGAGGCCGAGCATTGTCTTGTTGAAAAATGGCTCCTAGGAGCCGTTGCATGAGTGGCAACACATGTGGTTGCAGGATTTCATGAACATACCGCTGGGCTGTCATGGTGCCACGGAACAATACTAGGGGTGATCGTGCATTGTAGGCAATGGCACCCCATACCATCACACCAGCTGTGGGAGCGATGTGTCGCTGTACAGCAAAGGCAGGATTGAAGCGTTCACCACGGGCTCTCCACACACGAACACGATTGTCATCACTGCCGAGATTGAATCTGGATTCGTCGCTAAAGACGACCTGGTTCCATTCCGCTGCAGTCCAGTTTCCTCGTGCGCGGCAAAACTCCAAACGGAGGAGTCGATGGGTGGGCGTCAAGAGCAGCACACGTAATGGGCGCCGCGATACCAACTGTCCTTCAGCCAGGCGCCTTCGTATGGTTCGAGAAGATACAGAGGCCCCTAGTGAAGGTGCTACCTGTGCCTGGATGGCGGCCGATGAAGCAGTTGGCTGTACGCGTGCATTTCTTACGATGTGGCGGTCTTCTCGACGACTGGTCTGTCGAGGGCGTCCTGAGCCTGGTCTTCGTGTACATGACATCTCTCGGGTCCACTGGTCCCAACACCTCCTCACAACACAATCAGAGCGGCCTAATTGACGAGCTACTCGCCTAGCTGACCACCCAGCTTCCATCATCGCAACGATTCTCCCCCTCTCAAACTGCGACAACTGCTTATATTGTCTTCGAACACGGCGAAATGGCATGTCTATCTCAGCTCTTCCTTTGTAAATGATTCAGCACACTCAAACAAGCTTTGGTTACCTGTTTTATACTCCACAGAGTACGATGTTCAACGCCCTCTACCGGCTATACGTAATGCGCAATCACGCTGCATTTCTAATCATTTGCATACCTCCCCGACATGTACCTTCATTGCAAGTTTCGTTACGATCCCGCAATTATTTCTTGGTGCGCTAATTTTTTTGTCCATGAGTGTAGTTCCACCTAATGTTCCTTGGCCTGATGAACTAATGTGGATTTTAAGAAGTTTAATATTGCAATAATTTTCAAACTAATTATTAATAATTTATAAGGATTCAATACATAAAAAGAAAAAATTTTCTTACTGATATAATTCAAAAGGCAAACACTTTGTTAAATGGCTAAGAATAAATTCAACCATAAGGTCTAACAGAGGGCAGGCTAAAGGACGATATGAGTTATATCGCTCTCTGGAAACTTTTCTGTGTCTCATAGGCTGAAAAAAAAATTTAAAGCAATACTTTACTAAAATATTACACTATCATTCTAATAATGATAAAAAAACTAATGGCCTTTCAAACAAGCCATAAAGCAAAATGTATACTCACTAAAAGCAAAAATTAATACAACATCAATGAATATTGTTTCTTAATACTTAGCATGTCTATTTTACAACTGCTTTTCTCTAACTTAGCCAACCTGTTTCTAATGTATTTTTTAATGATGGCTTTCGGTTGGTATTTCTATTTTACAGGTGATTTCCCTATGACCTACCTACCTATTTCTACTGTACTTTTTTAATGTTGGCTCATACTTATGTCTATTTCTACAGTTTAAAAAAAAAAAAAGTTGCAGTTCATTCTCTACAATTTTTTTGTTTAAAAAACTGTTATTAATCTACAAAATTTTCAATTTACATATGAAATCTACATAATACATATTACATAATATGATACATAAAATGGAACCTCGATATAATCGAATTCCTTGATAAATCAAAATTTTTTCATTGTCCTTGAATCTGCTAACACTCTCATGTTATTATTAAATCGAAACTCTGTATATTGAAACCCTCAATAATTCAAAGTTTTCTCATTCCCCTTGAGGTTTGATATATCACGGTTCTTCTGTATTTACAATGCAATTAGGAAATGCATTACTTATGTTCGAAGGGGAAGGAAACTGGCTTCATAAAATGGTCATATCTATTACAGAGATGTCAAAAGAAGACATTCCCATTGAAAATAAAATATAATAACACTGAGTCAGGGTACAACATTTAATTCAAAATTTTACAAACTTGATCACTCAAATCAATTTTGTTAGAAAAATTACATAATTATTCAGTAATAATCTCATTTCCTGTGTCATACTAGAAAAACTTGATGTCAAAGCCAGACTAGACAAAATTAATCTGCTGCACATCCAAGCCCTAAGTAGAATGTAAATTGCTCAAAACCTGATTCAAAGTTACCTACGAGAACAAATTGTTTTGTTCTATAGATATTGTGTCTATCCTTAATCTCTATACACAAGGATGAAGAACTATTCATGGTGTTTATAAAAAGATTAGAGGTGAAGGAGAGGAAAAAACTGTAAGCAGAGTAAAAAATGATCAACAGCTGATTCAAAGTTACATGAGAAAACATTGTTTTATTCTGTATTTCTTGAGTCTTTCCTTAATCTCATAAAGACAAGAATGAAGTACAATTCTCTTTTATAAATAGACTTCTGCAAGTATGTATTTTATAAAAGTATCATTAAGAAGAATAGGGAGAAAACACTGAAATGAGACAAGTTAAATGTAAACCAATGATTAACATTATTCTTGTAACAGTCAGATCACAGGGATATCCCTATTGACTATACATTGCAGTGCAGTCAAAACTAAAATTAGGCACAGATGATTATTTATAAAGCGTAAAATAATGCAATGAACTGCCCCTTTCAGACAGCCAAACAAAATCTGAAGGAAGAGAAATATAAGGTGCCACAAACTCTGAAATTGAATATCAAAAAACTTATCGAGGAAGAAATAAAGTAAGTATTTTATTAACCTTTTCCTTACGGGGTGGGATAGCATGTATCCCAAGAATGAATGAATGAATACATACACACACACACACACACACATATAAAATATATATATATATATATATATATATATATATATATATATACATACACACACACACAGGGTCCATATTCTTGGGATATATGCTATCCCACCCAGTAAGGAAAAGGTTAAGGATTTCCCTTTGTTTTGAAACAGAAAATGGAATCATAGTCATCAAATTGTCAGATTTAGTTGGCATACCTGCACTTTGATTTATCCAGCAGTTAAAATTAGAATGATTTTAATAATTGTGTATTATTTTTTAAAAGCTAGAAAAAAACAATCTGACGAGTTGTTTTCAATAAATACAGGAAAATTTTGGGAATTATTTAGCAGAAAAGTATGAATTTTATGGCATCAGTAAGAAAAGAGAAAAAATAAATTTAAGAGAGGGACACCTTATGGAAAAATAAGTTAAAAGGTAGAAAACTAATGTAGAAAAAGGTAATTTATAGTTTTAAACTAGGGAAAAAGATTTTTTTTAATTGAATTTTCAAAAAAATTAAATTTTACTCTGAGATGTGAATGAAATTTGACAACACAAGTTTAAAAAATAAATAAATAATAAAACCAGTGAATACATTAATAAATGTACAATTTTACTGCAAAAAATAAATAAATGAATAAATATGCCACATGTGCTTGGTACACCACCTTTATATTGGCTATGTATTGATCCATAGACAACTTTTTAAAAAAGTAGAAAAAAATAGAGTGAAATAAGGAAAAATATCAACTGAAAAACCTTCATTATTCTGCAAGTTCCAGTAGAGTTAAACTGAGGACTGACAAACCAGGGAGCTTCCTACGCAAATTTGTAGCATGCAAAGAATTGCAATTCAATTAATGGAATTGCAGAATCTGTTTTTGTACTGTCAATAAACATCTAATGATTACAATTAACATTATAGTGACACTATTCTGTACTCATCAATAAGATATTTAACATGAGAGGTTGAAAGTCCTTAACTGACAGAATGAAATAAGAATTTCCTCAAAATTAAGTATGTCCACAATATTGAATGGATAATTTTACCATTTGATGCAGTTGAACTTTATACACAAGATTAATATCATGAATGATTGAGTTGGCATACTGATCCTGTTAAAATACAGAAACAGAATATAAGTTTTCTTCAAAATACAAATATAAGAAAGTAGTAACAAACTTTGATTATTAAAATAGTTAAGTAACAAATATAAAATTCAGATTATTAAAACAGCAAAAAAAAAGGACTCATGAAGGGAAATTATACATAAATACAGAGACAAAAAATATACATAGATATCACAATAACATGATTATAGAAAAGACTCATGAATATTGAACTGTATATGCAGACAAAATAATCACCAGAAATATATACATAATGAATGTGGAGCTGTGTACATAAACAAATTATAAAAGGAATTGTTTAAAAGTGCTTATTTCTCTTAAATTATGATAAATTTGAATGCCAAGGTTTCCTTGCTAAGCTAGGAATATAGTTTTAACTTTTAGAACAAAATTTTGAGATAACTGTCAACATACTTGAAATATATGGGCCCATTTTAAAACAAATAGAACAAACTGGTCTTATTTTAGCATTTTTATAAACTATAAATACAGTAGTTTTCCACATACACTTTAATGACAAGAAAAAGGGATCTATACCGCTGTTCTACGACTTCAGACAATAAAAAATATTTTAAAAGTTCTAAAATAATTTTGAAAACTAATATTACAAAATATATGTCTACTAAAAATTATTTATAAAAGAGTGTTTTATAATTGTTTAAAAAAGAAATCTAGATTAATACCTCTGTTATGCAAGTAAGAATTATAAAACACAGCTTGCATGTATTCATATTAGATTCATCTGGAACAAATGAAGTAGAAGTCAGTAATATGTTTTAAAAAATGACAGCAGAAAAACTCATATTTAAAATATTGCTAATATATTTATATTCTATTCAAAATTAGGAGAATAATATTTAGGAGAATAATGAGTGAATAAGATATAAATTATTTTACTACACGATTCAGTTTAAAACAATAATATATAGAAAAGTCCCAATGTAACAACCTAAAAAAATTGCATGGTACACCACTGTACTATTTCTCGTACCAGTTAAAATCTTTTTTTCATTTCCTCTTCCCAGAAAACAAAAATAAAAAAAAGATTTTTTCATGTTTTGAAAACTGCCATTAGGTTTTATAAGATAATTTTATTATTTTTTTGTTGTTGTGAGTTTTATTAAATGGCATAGTTTTTAATTCCCATTTCTTTTGAAGTTGTTTTTCTGTTCTGATCAATGTTTTCCGAATTTACTTGCTCTATTTCAAAAGCCTACTTGCATAATCCATGAAATTCAAATTTAATTTTTCTGAGTAATCATGATAGTATGATCAATATAATTAAGTAAATCAGAAAATATTGCTTTTCTTATTGTTCTGGGTTTTACACTCATCCAAATTTAATGCAATTTCCACTTTAACCAAACAAAAGCACCTACTAAAGGAAATATAATAAATGAAGATGTATAAGAATATATTAAAATTTCTTCATAACTATTATAGTCAAAGAATTGTGAAATACAAAGGAAGTATGTAGCATTATTACAAAACTAAAACTTTTCCTAACAACCATTTAGGAGTCTTATTCCTGCTTAAAGAAAGGGTATAAATTGCATATTCAATAAGAGGCACACAGAGACATAATATGTAATTGCTTGTATATAATTATTAAAGATGCCAAATCAAATTCCGGATTAGTTTTATTCAACATAAAACAAATTTCACAAATTTGAGTTGTTAATGGAATTGAATACAAACTAAATTAAAATCAAAACTATTTAGTGTATACATTTTAATTAAATTTTAAAAAGATTTAAAGGAGGGTTTTAACTAATTTATAAAAAATATTTAATAACATTTTAAACAGGTGACTTAAAAATAAAATCTGCATAAGTTCTTCATTGCATATATTGCTTTCATATAAAAAGTATTTCCTTCAAAGAATGTGAATCTTTCTTATTCTAATCACAACAGGCTACAATGGTCTCCTGGTCAGTGCAAAGGATTCCCTGAAAAGAACTGTATGACAACTCATGAATATTTTCCTTTTGATTGCAACAAATAAAAAAATAGATAGAGCCCCTCTGGAGATCAATAACTACACATTTGAGAATGTAAAGCATTTTAAATACCTGGGCACAATGATCTCAAGCAGCAATGATCTAAAAATTGAAATTAAAAGCAGACTAGCCATAGCTAATAGATGTTTCTATGGCCTTCGAAACCAACTAAAATCCAAATTCATCATCATTAAAACAAAAATAAGTCTATATAAGACCCTGATAAGACCTATTTTCTTATACGGGAGTGAATGCTATGCCCTGAATAGGGCAGAAGACTGTTTATTGATTTTTGAAAGAAAAATGTTGAGGAAGATTTTTGGACAATTATGCAAAACGTTTGGAGAATTGCCTATAATCATGAAATATACAAAAAGTATGGCAAACCCGACATCTTAAAGGTGGCAAAAGCATCTCGTATTAGGTGGCTAGGCCACATATTCAGATATGATGACACATTTCCCACAAAAAAAGTCATCTTTTCAAATTTGAAGGGAAGGCAACGAAGAGGAAGACCCCCAACCAGATGGTTGGATGAGCTAGAAAAGGACCTAAGAATTGGAGTGAACCGATGGAGGGCCATTGCACGGGATCAAGCTAGGTGGGGAAAAATTGGCGAGACAGCCTTGGCCTGTAACAGGCTGTAGTGCTAGCGAAGACCAAGAAGTTTACTTCTCTCAGAAATAAATACATTTGTCAGTTATCACCCAAGTATTTGACATGCATAACTTTTAAATAGATTTATGATAGGTAAAAAAATAATTAGGTTTAAAATTCTGAGATATCAAACTCAACAGTGTAGAAGATGGAAAAGGCAAAAAAGCTAAAAAGAATTAGGTACAAGAAGAAAATATGTTAAACATCCTAAGGATGTAAATGGCATGTTTTGACTCCAAGAAAAACAGACTAGCACAGTAAAATGTAACAAGTCAATTTTTTCAAATAGCAATATTACTAATTTCTGTGCAGAAAAGAAACATTTATAATAATTAGAAAACCCAGCCTTTAATCACATAAAAAATTTGCCATCAGAGCTTAAACACCACAGTAAAAGAAGCCCTAGAATGCTTGAATCGGTGAACTCTAAAAACCTCAAATAATATTTGTTAATTTCTTTTCATATTTATATTGAAAAAAAGTAAAAGTCGTGTTAATTTCACTTTTCTCAAGGCAAAGTAACACTTTAAACTGTCTTAACTATGAATTTTAAGTACTTAGTGAAATTTTTATTCAGAACAAAACCATGAAATATTCAATCAATGTTGGCAATTTTCTGGCAGATACACACCGCTGGAAAACACACTTTACAGTACTAGATACAGAAAGAGGTCCAAAAAATTTTATTACAAATATTTTCTTTCTTTATATGTATCTAATTTAGTATGGTATAACTTAAAACATGGTGAAAAGCATGATCTAATATCACAGCAATATGAAGTTTCACTTCAAATCCTTTTTCCATACAGTATACATAACAGTGTTTAGCAAGTCCCACTCTTTTATCCATCAGTGGAATCACATCCAACACATCTTTTGGTCCATCTTAATGGATTTAGAAAAAGTTGAGGATACACTTTTCAGTAGCAGGCCTTTCTATCAGTCTATTGACAATTGGAAAAGTGAATCTTTTACACCATGTTTTAAATCCATAGTCTTTCAAACCATCAATTAGTAGACAACTAGTCCTATTTCTTAATAACTAAACAAATTGAAAAGAGTATGAACAAAACAAAAAAGGGAACAAAGAATTTCAGCTGAAAAAAAAACAAGAAAATTGTGAAACTACACACATATGACAGAATGGCAAAACTTTTTAATAGGTTAAAAGTGCATACTAAATCAACAACATGTATGTTATGACATACACAATAACAACATTTTGCAACAGATTTTTTAATACTATGCATTTGATTTACATGCTATGTTTTATTTTTTTAATATGTGAAATATTCAAAACTACATTCTAAAAATGGAACAACAAAAAGGATGGTCTATTAATGAACCTAAATCTATAAAAAGATACAATACCAAAATACAGCAAATATTTACCTTTTGTATTTAACATAATAATGGATGAGAATTCAAGGAATGTAACAAGTAAATTAGATGGAGGTAGATTCGAATCATCTTGAACAGGAGCTGAGAAAAGAATAAAGAGTATGTTGTCATTAACTCTTTTTCTTCTCACTTGCATTTAAGTATTAGTTCAAAGTCAAAGTTCAGAGCAATAACAATGACACATTTCCTAGCATATGATAACATTTAAACAACAAAAATATGTCTTCAGTTTGCACATAATACACTTTTACGAGTATTATTTAGGATGAACAAGAAATGATTTTAGGTCATTTAGCATTTAACTTTAGTATAACATTATTAGAGGTTATCATGTTTTCCCAATCTTTTGTAATTATAAGTATATATAAATGTAGTTATTAAAAGCAAAAATAAATATTATTAACAAAACTCTTTTATATAAAAGTCAATAATTTTAAAAAAGTACCCTCACAAGGAGGATTAAAAAAATAAGATCTTTAAGTACCTACATGTAGGATGACAATATTAAAACTTTAAAATCATTAGTTTCTATTTTTAAAAAATATTAAAAGAAATTACTTTAAATTCTAAAATATCTTGTGAGACTGAAGGTAAAAACAACTAAATAAAAAAATACTTTTATTTATCTAAAATCGCTATAATGATTCAACATCAATAATTTGATGTTTTTTGTGTTTGTATAATTAATGTGCCATTTTACATCATCTCTGTTATTGAAACAACATAAAATGCATAAATGATCCTAATACGCTTTAGAACAATCCAGGTTTAGATCTCATTTAAAGAAGTTTTACTTTGTTAATAATAGAGTTCAATAAATCCAAGTAATGCACACATAACTGTAAACTGGTGAAAAATCATAAAATCTCATAAATTAAATTATGCAATAATGCACTACAGTATTACATGCTAAAATAATCAAATTCATGCTAGTTTATTTTTTGCCTTTAAAAATTACAGTTGAACACATTTAAAAGAATATTGTTTAAAAAACCAAGTAATATTTTTCTAGAAATAACAACTGATCTCACAAAGGTTATCACAGAATATCTGTACTTTAATATCAGTTAAGACAACTAGTGTGTGCACATGAAAACATTCATATAACTTGAACTATTTCTGTCCTTTAAAGCTTTTGAGTAGTTCTCTAATTTTGAAGTAATGCTCTCTTATTCTGAAGAATTAATCCTATAAACTGTAATATTTTCAGTTCTTATCAAAAAGTTATAATATTAAGGTGTTTACATACTATCTGCACCAAAAATCAGTTAAGATTCTGTGTATCAGTTTGCACTTGGAAATTTAACAATTAATACAACTTAAATGCACTTTTTATCCTTTAAAGCTTTGGAGTAGATCTCTTTTTTCTTTTTTTTTAATTAATGCATTTTGAAGGAATCTTTATTTTGCAATAATGCTCTTTGACTTTAAAGTGAAAGTACAAGAATAAAAATAGCAACATATGCCTTTTTATCAACAATACTAAAATGAGTAAAAAAATATGAGTATATAACAGATATAGTTTAAAAAAAATTATACTAGCACTGAGCAATCCAACATTAATGAAAAAACTGTGAGAAAATAAAACCCTGAAAGAAATACATACACTGATTCTTAACATCAGCCATCTCAGTTAAAGAAGGCATTCTGAACTGCCCTGAAGCATCAACTTGGCACTATGGGGAAAAAAAAGAGAATAAAATACATATCAGATTTCCTTTTAAAACAGTACACATCATGAACTTCCTAAAACACTGCTAATGTTCAGAGAGAGAAAAAGTAACTTACTGAGTAGTTCAAAAGAATAATTTTAACATAATACTGCCAAAATAGAAATCTATGACAACTGAATAAAATAGCAGTAAAATTGTATTTTTTATTATTTTTTACAATTTTAAAAGAGAAACAAGTGTATTTCCTGAATATTTAGTAATTACTCAGCAATTTATATACGAACGATATAATAATACATCATTACTTAACATTTGATATAACCATCATGCATAACATATGACAAAACATATGAAATATCAAATTATAATACAAAATTTATAAATTGAAATCAAAACTAAAATATATGACAGAAGGTATACTGCAGCCAAATTTTCAATTCATACAAGAACAAAACTTTTTGAACATTTTTGACTGTTATAGTCTTATTTCTCATTATCATATCATAGTTTTTATAACCAACATACTGGTTGGTTAAAAAACGATAAAGGTATAAATGATATCTAACTGGTTGATTAAAATTTGATTAATAATAATAAAAAATTGAATAAAGTAAAAAGGAAGTTCTAAGAAAACTGAAATATCTAGAAAAGGAAGTACATAAAAAAACACTTACATGAGTCAGTGTAATAAGAAAATTTCTATTCAAATGTACTGCCTCATATAATGCTAAGAGTACTGCATTATTGGCCCTAGAAAAATCATTAAAAGTATAAACACCAGAAAACTAAGAGGTAATCTCAAAATTTATAAGCATAAACCTTTTATGATGTAATATACATTTTGATATCAGTCATGATGTAATATACATTTTCAGATCAGTTTTCAAGATAAAACATTGAAAAATTTATCAAATGAAAATACTGCAACTATTTTATAACATTATATTCAATCAGCTTAACAAGATTAAAGAGAACTAGCCAAGAAACTTATAGAAATGTCCACAGGTAATACATAAAGTAACAGGTCCACAGGTAAAACATCAGTTTGCACAGAAGAATTTAACAATTAATAGAACTTTAAAACAACACTATTCTTCAAATCTCTAGAGTAGCCCTCTTAGCTTATATTAATGAACAATTATATAAAAAGAAACATTATCAACAATATTACAGTTGGTCACAAAAAATGGTATATAAAACACATAAAACCTTTAAATTCTATTATTTCAAATAATAAAATTAGCACTGAGCATTTAAAACTGCAACTAGCTAGAGTAAACATTTTTACAAAAGGCAAAGAAATTAATTCAGAGCTGAATAGTAATTTCTGTATATTTAATGCATAAAAGACAATACAAAATGCAGAAAATAAAATAATTTAAGTTACAGAATTTATCTAAAACTTGTAACCAGAAATAAAACTGAATAGAAATCACATGTATATCAGAGATATATTCAAGATATATTCTTAATAAAGGGTCAAAATAAAGTCTATAATGAAAACGCTTGATTTAAAAAGGAAAAACAAAGTTCCTTGTATGAAAAATTACTGCCACATTTAAAATACTTCCCTCCACAAAGAAATTTTCAAATTTATGCATAAAAATTCATTTTCTTAAAATTATGTACTTTGGCTATTATAACTACTACAGATGGGTCTATAGCAAAATATGATCATAGTACACCAAAAATCAAACTAATTCAGCTGACATACAGATAAGATCTTTGCAGACAGAGTATCAGTTTGATTAAAACTTCACAAGAAAGTGTGCTAAATTTTATTTTACAAAAAAAAATTAACAATCACTACTACTAATCATACTTAATATTATATCGGTCTGTTTCCACTTCTTCAGATATAAACATACTTTCAACCTAAATAAATAGATAAACATAATAATTATATCCACAACAAGCTTTCAGTTTTCTATAAAATTATATGCTTTATTTTAAATAGAGTTTATTTTTAAGTAATACATGTGAAACACACTATTAACTTGAGAAAAAAAATGATGTGAGGTAAAAGTAACTTATAATTTTTTAAAAAAATTATAGTAACATATACCAAATTAACAATTTACTCTGACTGAGAAATTACCACTCAAAAAGCTTTCAAAGAGAAGCACATATTCTGCCAATTTAGCTCATACTCAAACAGTTGATTTTTTTTCTGACTTTTCCACACTTTCATTTGGCATAAAAATCTGATACAATGTTATAAAAGAAACTTATTAATGAAAAACCCCATACCTTATGTTACATAATTAACTATTACCTTATTTCACATCTATTAGCATTCAAAATTTAACAAAAATCCATAACCCAAAACAGTATATTTATAAAGATTTGCTTTTAAAGTGGTAATGGAAGTTATAAGAATGCCTCCAAATAAATGTTAAAGAAGACCATAAGTGATTAATGCTTCAAATAATAAAAATACTCCAATATAATGCATATGTTTTTATGACAATAACTGAAAATATAATGCATGTCATAGAGCATCTACATACATGTTATGTAATATTAGTCGATATAACCACATAAATTAATATGGAGGAGGAATGTTAAACAACAATAAAATGAAACGTGATAAAATAATGGTAAAAAACTAACCTGAATGGTATATTTACAGAGATAAACTATGACTTCATAGTTTTATATCTTTCTTTTAATGCATATAACTGAGTTAAAACTTGTGGAAATTGGAAACAAAATTTCGGAAATTATCATCAATATCCCTAAAAGACATGCACAATTCTTTTTCCCAAAATAAACTACTTGCTATTTATGAATATTGAGATAAAAATCAGATTTTAAAATAATCTCTGCAATGTCACAACAAAGCTATAAGAATCTAGTGCAAAATTCCCTGACAGTTCTTTGATTTTAGGGAAAATTGAGTATTTTGCCTGAGTTTTAGAGACTATTTCCTTTTCAGTGGCAACTCCCTGCCTTTCAAAAGTATATAAAATTAATACACTAGATTAATTTGCGCATTCTAAAATTAACAAACTGGATATTTATATCTGATTCAACATTAATTATTATAGTGAGCTAGATATAAACTTCCAGTACAAATAAATAGAAAATTTTTTTGAAGAGCATTTAATTATGCTTCACATACATCTACACACGTGAGTGTGTGTGTATAAATATTGACATGAAAATTCTATATTTCTAATCTATGTCATGGTACAAAGAAAACATTAAATTAAAGAATGTTTGTTTCACAGCCATTGCTATACAACCATGTTTTTGAAATTAATCTAGAGGTTTTGAATAATATATATTTGCTCTATCTGTATATGATTATTTTTTAATAAAACTGGTAGCTTAATATTAAAGATGATAAATTTAATTTAAAACTAGGTATCTATAAAATTAGCACTAAAAAGCTACAAAACAAAACTGAAAGTAAATTTAAATCTTAGAACAAATGTTATACTCACAAATGTACTTAATGAGGATAAGAAGCTACTATGAGGTTTTAATTCTTCATCACAAAATTTTCTGAAATAATAAAACATAAAAATCAATTAGTTAAAAAGTATACTATTCAAAACTTAATATTTAATCCCCACTGACAGAGAAGAAATTTTATTTTCACATGATTTTACATTTTGAAGCCTTTATTACTACCCCTAAAAACCAATAAGGTCAATCTGAAGGCAAGCAACATAACAGAAACATGACTGATCAAGAAAGAATTTATTGTTACATAGCAACTCTCAAGTTTAATAATATTGAAGATGCAATTGCAAGACTAAAGGACATTAAAAATGTATATATAAATTAAAAATATAAAAGAAGTAACAATCACTAATTCTAAAAATGCACAAACATAGATAACTTTACTTATAATAGTATTCATACCTATTAAAATCTGAGAGAGCAAGAGATACAACTTGTCCAAATCCCTATTGAAGAAATACAAAAAATTAGCTATAATAAAATATAAATAAGACCAAAAAAGCAAATTAAAAAAAGCTAAGGTAATTAATATGATAGTTTTGCCTATTAAATCATAAAACCACCAGAAGTAAGCTCTCTAACAAGAAATTTGAAAAGACTAAAAAGAGATAACCGTAGCTTAAGGAAACAGCTTTAGTTTTAATTTTGGCTATAACAATATAGAAATTTAGGCTACATATTTTCTCCCTTATAAAAGATAATTAAAGACTCACAAAAAATTGCTAAAACTCAGGGAGATAACTTTAGTTTATAGTTCAACTGTTAGTAATTCTATGTGAATACCTGAACAGTTTTCCCCCTTATCATGGTTCCAATATTTATAAATAATTAAAAACACTCATAAGAATTCACAGTAAGGAAAACAGCTTTACTAAAGAATATATGAACCTTTTCACCCTTATTAATGTTGGCATATTCATATACAATTAATAGAAGTGTCTGAAGCAAAATTTTATGGAGTTTCAACTTTGTCATTGATTTATTTTCTTGCCCATTTTTAGGAATGGAAATATATTATAGCCCTGTTTTAAATATAACTAATTGTTAAAGATATTTAAAATTTTACTAAACTGTTAATACCATGTCTATACAAAAGGTACTTTTCTGATGCTTTTACTCTTGATATACATAACCAGGCTCTTCAAACTGTACAATAGAGTAGAATTCAAGCAGCCATGTTCAAACCACCAAGAGATATGTTTAAACAAGCCTTGTTTGAAATAAACTGTGCAAGTAAGAACTAAAAACTTAGCAGCCCTAATACATGAGTGAGGGTTTGATTAAGAACTCCTGAATACACAAACAAATAAATTCATAGGAATACACTGATACATAATTAAAAAATGGCACTCACACCATAATAAAAAAATATAAAATAGTCAATACAAATTTAAACAATTCAAATAATAACAAAACTTGTAAAGACTTTTCTTTGTATGTGGGGGGGGGGGGGGAATCAGTTTTATTTACCTGTTGCAATGCTATCATTATTTTGCCCAAAGTGAATTTTAAAACAATAATCACAGCCAAGAGATTTCTGATGAACGTGTATTCAATACAGTAATAATTATCACAGCAGGTTAAGCTCACGTACATTACTAGATTTGCTAAGTGATCAGTAAAAATATTTGGCAGCATCTTAAAAATATTAATGAGTAATGGACCCTCATTAGATTTGTCCATTTTTGGGCACAAAATAGTTTGTCTTAATTTCATTCCTTGAATTATTTTTTTTTAATATATATTTCAAAATCTACAAAAAGGAACATAAATATGTTAAACAATTTTTTTTAACTTGTCACCTGATATGCTTAAAATACCAGGTAAGAGAATATTCACAAAATGTACTGCAGTAGAGCATGTAAAATGTCCTACTAGAAAAAATGACTTATTCAACCCCTTCTTTTCAAACTGCCCCTCAAGGGGTTTGGGGGAAAGGGGAAAATGTTACTAATGATACTTGTTGACCCTTTTGTCTGTAACTTTTTGCAAGTGGATGTTTGTGATATCAGATAATCTCTTATTTGTGAAAGAGATAACAAGCATTCACTTATATTGGTAAATATATAACATATATCATCAAGTAATAAACTATTTTGAAGGAACTGAGAATCTAGTTTGTATAAAGGAACACAAACACATGACTTCAAGTATAACATTATCCCTCAGGTAAGACCATTTTAAGTTTTATTGCACTCAAAATTCTAATACACCTAAAAGGCACATCTAATTTCTACAATGTTAGTTATAATAAAGAATTCCAGATATTTTTTTAAAAAGTGTTGTTTATCATATGGATCCCCTTGTCCCAAAAATATTACGGATAATGTTTTATTTCTAATATTTAACTAAAGCATTTGTTTTAGTGTCTCACTCCCACTCAGATAGGGCAATTTCCAGCTATTAAATAGGTTCCCAATATACTTACATTGAGAGCCATCTCATCATCAATAATTGACAGCTTGACTATATATGGGTTGGCAGCCTATATGGAGGGAAAAATAAGCAAGATAAAACTCAACTCTATTTATTTGAATAACATAAGAATGATAAAACCCTGATAGGAATTGTCACTTTCTTTCAAACAATTAAATATTCAAAACATAGAATATGTACATACTGAAACACTGAATTTCAAAATGTAAAAGAACTCATAATATAAAGCAATATATATATATATATATATATATATATATATATATAATTAAAATGTTATGGTATTAAAACTAGCAGAAACTCTGTTTCCTTAATAATCTTCCCTGTTAAAGATTTGATCTTTCTTTATTACAATTAATAACTTTATGAGAACAATTCCAGATAGTTGACTGAAATCTTTTTAAATAAATGCTTTACTATAGCAGGAAGAAAAGAAATTATTATTGAAATATTATGTTATTCAAATCTAGTGATACTCAGATTTTAATGATGGTATACAGAAATAATTAAAAATCCATTATAAAAATCTGAAATATATACCATAAGGCAAAATAATAAAAAGAATCCTTAATAAAGGAAACAATACGAAGCATATCCATTATTAAAAATGTACACCATATAAGACAAAATGTTAAAAACTTAATGAGATATAAATTTAAAGAGATATAATTAAAATTTATGAACTGAAAAAGTAGAGTTTATAAAAGAGAAAGAAATTTTCTCATTCATTCAGCACATATTAATAATTTTTTAGCTCTATCCATCACTCCACTGTATGAAGTCAGAATTTGTTTACAGTTTACAATAGTAATCTGAAAAGTATACCAAGAGATCTATTAACATAAAGTAAGAGAATAATTTGTTATAAAAAAAATAAAACAGCCCAAAATTAAACAGATATGTATATTATATGTATACTATACACAGTGGAACCTCAATCCATCATTTTTAAAAGGGACCTACTGAACCAAACGATAAATCTGTTGAACAAAACAAAGAAATATTATATCAGGACTGGATGAAATAAACAGCACATACCAGGAAAAGGATTATTCAGGAAACAATCAATCAAGGTTCCTCTGTATAATAAATTAATAAAAACTTGGAAAGGAATACTTTATACAAGAAATAAAACAAGAAAAATAAAACTTTACCCTGATAACTGAATGTTATGAGTCAGGCAAGTAGTTTATTACAATCAAAGAAATTTCCCCCTTTATTCAATATGCATTAACATTCTTATAAAAAAAAAAGATTATGACTTCTGAATGAATGGAGAGAGGAAACACAGTTTTCAACTATACAAAGCCGTCAAATGAGAAAACAAAACCCAAACTATATAAAATTTGGTACCACACCGCTAGGTATGCTCTACACATCTCCATAAGCTCAATATTTTGTTTTTTACTCCCTTACTTTTAGATAAATTATATGTATTTTAACAAAATGTATCTAAAACTGCATACTACTTCATGTTTCCTGTAGTTCACCAATGTTGTCAACAGCAAAAGAGCATCATACCCATGATATTGGCGAGATTTTGTATCCTTTAAAAGCTAAAATAAAAAAGAATTAGGTTGAATTAGGTTTTAAAAATTACAGTAACAGGATATGAAAAAACACTGTACTAAATTTTAAAGCTTTCAATTCTTAACAACTCAGAGTTTCTACTCATTTTCAGAAATTAACTAGTTACGAATGACTTTTTATTGGTCAGATGTAGCACCTTTAAGAACTTCAAAAATTAATGAAAATATATCTTATTCCAAAAGTTTAGATATTTAAAAATACTCAGTTATTAGAATCACCAAAACCCCATCTTACAAAATATTAAATTTATAAATTCATAATATTAATTATCATATTTTGAAATTGCTCTTAGAGGTTGCAATCTGTTCAGCTGTCCCCACATTGAATTTGATAAATTTACACCATGTCACAGCAAGTCATTAGAGCAAACAAGTATTTTTATAGACTTCTGAAGTGAGGAGGTTTGAAGGATAATATCAAATAAGCTTTCTCATCCTAAATAGCAATGATTCATTAGATAACTGACACACACCAAAAGCAAGATTATCTGCATTTTCCCAAAGCAAAGCATTGATAGTCATAAATTGAAAATTCTCAAAAATAAGTCATTTTAAAGGTCCAAAATATGCAAGGACCTTGAATGAAAAAAAAAGTACCTTTTGAAGAAATAAAAGAGAAACTGCAAATAAGTTCTTAAGGACTTTTAAGAACCATATGAACCCTGTAATTGTTACAAAATTTGCTCGTCTTGCTTCCATTAAAATTTGTTACTTTTCAGAGCAGCAAAAAACTTAATCACTTTAAACAGTTTTACAAGGACATAAAATCTTAATAAATAGCAACAAACAATGGTAACAAGGGAAAAAATACCAAATCAGGGACTAAAAAAACCTTCAGAAAATCAAAATAAATAAAACTCAATTCAAAAGCAAATTCAGTTTTTTCTTCAAAAGAAGAGTAAGAAAATATATACACAGTAATCCAAGACAAGCAAAGTGGCCATTTTGCCGTCTTTGGTTTACAGTATAGGCATCAGGCCAAGACAGTTTACAGTGTTGATGTTCTCATTCTATGCTTGTGTGGAAGAAAGTCACACTTGCTTTTGAAATTGACATTCAGCCAAAGGCAAAAGAGCCACTTTTCCTGCCTTGGTTTATTGTATAAGCTTTCTCTTACTATGCTCCTGTATAGACATTAGGACAACCGTGTAAGCATTAGTGCAAGGAAGAGATGGTAGCGTTGTAAGCCAAGGCAGGCAAAAGAGCTTTTATGCTTTCTTTAGCTTACTGTGCTTATGTTAAACTAGGGCAGAACAGTAAGCCAACAGAGGCAAAATGATCATTATACTTCCCATAGTTTACTGTATAAGCTTTCTCTTTCTCTGTTCCTGGAGAAGAAAACTGGATTTATATTTTGTATACAAATTAAGCATTTTTTTACTACTCTTCGGAGTGATTTTCTTAAGGTTTTTCTACTTTCTCTCAAACATTGGTTTTCCTTAGTATCATTTAAAGTGCATTGAAAAATTCCAGGAAAAGGTTATCATCACACTAAAATTAATAGAAAAAATTAAATATCTTATCCAGATATAATTAAAATAAATGTTTAAACATATTTGAAATAATTGGTGTTTTTTCGTTCTTTTCTCCTTGAAACTATAAATTATATAAAAGGCTGAAATGTTTAAAATATTAAAGAATTCTTACTTGTATAATTGCCTCAAATGCACTGTTCATCATTAGATATTCCAGTAGTGTATTCTGACTAACATTTTCTGTAGCCTAAAAATATAAATGATATTTTTTCCTTTAGGGTATGCAGTCATTTCATTTTGAAAACTAAGGCAGATATATTTTTTTTCTTTTACTTTATCTCGAGGAAAATTAAGCCATTTATTAACATACACATATAATATGATTGTGTATAAATATATAAATAAAGAAATATAAAGCACTGAATAATTCCAAGTACAGTAAAACATAATTTAATAAAGGGAATACACCAGAATGTTATGTAATATCAAATAACTAAATATAAAAGTTCTGTGCATCAAATAAATACAGAGGATTAATTAACCCTGGTTGAATTTAGGGAACTTTCTAAATTAAAAGGCAGGAGAGAAAAAACAATCTTTGTTACAAATTATAAATATAAAGCTCTGAATAATTCTAATTATAGTAAAGCATAATTTTATAAAGGGATAAACACCAGAATGTTATGTAATATCAAATAACTAAATATAAAAGTTCTGTACATCAAATAAATACAGAGGATTAATTAACCCTGGATGAATTCAGGAACCTGCTAAATTAACCCTTTCGCGGCGAACGTCACGTATACGTGACAGCAGCTATCCGCGTTTCTGGCCGACCGTCACGTATACGCGACAGCAGCTATCCGCGTTTCTGGCCGACCGTCACCTATCCGTGTCAGTAGTTCGGAACGTTTTATTAGTTAATTTTTGGGGCACAAGATGGCACCGTATGTCTATGAAATTTGGAGTACACGTAGTTGGGACCTTCTATTCGAAAACAAGACTAGTATGAATCACATGCTGACTATCGTTTTATGTAAACAAACGGAGGAAGGGATGTATTGCGTCTGGCTGTCAGAGGGTAGGGCATTTAAACTTTGCACGTGGTCTTTGTTTATGAGCAATTTTGTTTTTCTTTTGCGGTGGGATTGCAGCATTGGGTATATGGGTTCACCGTTTAGTTTTGAGTCAGAATCAGACCCTGTTGAAGTGAGATTTCTTTCCTTTGAGTATTTAATATGGCGAAAAGGAGAAAATATTTGACAGAAGACGAAATTTCTGAATTGATGAGAAATGTGTCGGAATCTGAAACAAATTCTGAAAGTAGTGACAGTGATATCTTCCAGTGAATCTCGTGGGGTGAATCTGTTGATTTGGAGCACCGAGATCAGAGTGATGATGAAGATATATGACATTTCTATTCTGAGTATATCACAGGACGGTGCTTCTTCGTGGTCTTCTCGTGTAAGGGATTTAACTCAACTAACATTCACAGTGGCATGTGGAATAAAAGTCGATGATGTTGTATCAAATGAATTTGATTTTTTTAGGTTTTATTTTATGAAACTGTAATGGATTTAATAACTAAATTAATGCGTATTATATTAAACTAACCAAATTAATGCGTATGAGAGGTACGTAAACCCGGAAAGTGAATAGAGTTCATCCTCAAAGTATTTTTTGCCTGTAACTAAAGAAGAAATGTTTAATTTGCTTTGACAATTTTGATGGGTATTGTGAAAAAAAAATGAAAATTAAGATGTACTACTCAACGAATCCCATGATTACAACACCTTTTTTCAGTAAGGTTATCACTTGGGACCAGTGCATCAAAATTCTTCGATACTTGCATTTTACTTCTTCTGATGCCAAAAAGATTGAAAAAATTAAACCTTTTTTAGATTTAATCATTCAAAACTTTCAGAGTTCTTGATATATTCCTGATAGGAATATATCAGTTGATGAAAGTCTCTTAGTATGGAAAGGGCAACTAGGATTTCGACAGTATGTCCCAGCAAAAAATATTTTACTGTATAACAAAAATCTTTTAGTGGAGAAATAATAAAAGAATGTGTAAGTAACCCATATATAGCTTAAATAAATAGATTTGCTCGTAAATGTTACTATTTTGGAATTTTTCGTAAATTTAGGCTTAGCGCTTGAAAAACCGCCGGCCTGGAGGGTACGCTCACGAGAAAAACCTCCGGCCTCAGAGGAAAGCGCGTGATCGGAACTGCCGTCGTGAAAGGGTTAAAAGGCAGGAGAGAAAATATCATAACCTTTGTTACAAATTATTTACCTTTTGTTGTCAACCTCTATTTTTTTTTTTTTTTTAATATCTGACATGACTATAAAACCCTTTGAAAAAATATTTATTAATAGATAAACAGGAAAATTGATATCAAGGATATTAAATAATAACCAAATTTCAGCTACATTTATTTAAAATATATATAAATGGTAAACATTGATAAGGGTACAGTTGTGTCTCAGTGTTGATAAACAAGTTGAACATGATACCAATTAAAAATTTTATAGGTTATAAAATGTTTTTTTGATTGATACTAGAACTTTTTGCACATTCTTATGGATTGTTTCTGATACTTAATGTCCATGTCTGTCCATGACTACACCAAGGAAGGCCAAATAGCTTATTTTGTCTGCCTTGGATTACAATTTAGGTGTCCCTCTGCTCTGAAGGAAGGAAGTTGAATTTCCTTTTGAACTTCAAATTGAGGTCAATTGACAGATATTTAGAGTGAACTTAATTTCCTCTATAAATAATATATAGAATGAGAAAAAAAATTATGTTAAAAATAACTCATTCCAAACTTCTAAGTTTAACTAACTCTATAATAACTTATGTAAAGGATTATAATCTAGTAGTATGTCAAAGATGACTGAATATAAAAATCACTGTTTGACAAATTTTATTTTTCATTAAACACATTATATCCAAATATAATTTAACTACTGTCAGCTTGTTAATTTGAAATAATAATTATTAAACACCTCATAACAATCATATTACAGCATGGTGAAATTTGTGGGCTCTGAAAACTGGAACTTTAGAATCTATACAGGACATAAATTTGGACATGCAGTGCTTTTATACTCATATTATAATTAACAAAAAAAAAATGATTTTACATAAAATGGAGTAGTTGAAGAAATGTTCTTATAGATTGACCAAAATAGTATTGACAGAGTCAAAGGAGCAATATACAAGAAATCAATTAATTTTACAGCTATCACCTTTCAAAGCTATAAATCAGTGGTTCTAAACCTTTTTTATTTCTATGCCTCACCTTTGGATGATCTTACTCTACCCTCCCCCCCCCCCGAGACTTATAATATATATATATATATATATATATATATATTGTGCCCAGTATAAAGGCCTTAAGTCAAAAAAAGTGACTTTTAGATATTTGTTAGTATTAATAAAAAAATAAATCTTTTGACTTGTATAAAAGGCTTAAGTCTATCAATTTTGTATACAAAAGCACATTTCTTTGTACAAAAGACTCAAGTTGAAATTATTGTTCTGCGATTGGTATAAAAGCCAATAACTTGGTATAATTAAATCATGTTTTTGACTTGAGCCCTTTATACCGGGCATCATATATATATATCCTAAGTAACCCTAGTAAAATATGTTCTTCACCTATTTTTTGCAAACCTGACCTTTCCAGGGGTATGCACCTCCCAGTTTGAGAACTACTGCTATAAATCTTTTTTTTTTTGAGACATAACAAAGATGAAAAAAATAGTCCTATGAAGACTTCCTATTAACAATGTAATGACATGTACAGAGTTAAAACAAAGAAACTTAAGTTTGAATACAAAATGTGGAAACAAATTAACTAGTTTTTTAAATGACAAATTAATTTTTTAACATAAATTGATATATTAAACCAATACAGAAAAAAAAATTGGAATTCTACAGTAACTTATTTCTTACAATCAGTTACTTATTTCTTACAATATTTTTTACAATCAGAGTGCCAAATACTAGCATCAAAATGGTAACGTCATACAATCTTCTACAGAAATTAAGTTTAGAAAAAGTTAACAGGAATATTTATACACCAACAATTATTTTAGGAGAGTTAAATTTCATATTACAACATAAAACTATAAAACATGTTTAAATTTTCCCCGTAACTATGAAAATATTTGAATTCTAAATGTACTTACTGTGACTAATATCAAAAGAAATTTTAAAGACAGACTTTTCAATGTAGCAGGATAATCATAGCAAAGGAAATGGGACAGCTGCTCTATTAAAGACTGTGGAGAAAAATTAAACATTTAAAAGAATTTATTTAAATAAGTTGTAATCAAATATATGACAAGATTTTAGTTCAAACAGGACTAATGTTTAAATAAAGTAAGCATAAAACTCACTATGGAATGTTTTCTATAAGATCATATATGAAAAACAATCTTCTAAAATTTAGGAAGAGATCAAAATTTACTTATTGAAGCACCAGTTATTTAACCTCAACTCTGACATATAGACTCATTTTTCCCTACTTTACTATATTTCTATATTGTACAATGTGTTTTCTTTCTACTTTTGGAGCAATTCTTTTGAAACGAGTGATTTTAATCAAGTCATTATAGGAGATATTTTTAAACAAGTTATTAAAAAAAGTAATAACAGGTGAACTATTTTACACATAAAAATTCAATCAATGATTTTCCCTGGCACAGAAAAATATTATTCCAGCTGCAGATCAATTTAAAATTCTTAAGATTATTAAAGAAAAAGAGTAAAGTTAAAAATCAATGAAATTTGCTCTAAGGCTTATAACATGAAGAATAGCAAAAACCCAACATAAAATAAAAACTGTGTTTGGCTTGCAGCCTTTATTTTATGCAATCCTACATGAAGGATAACAAAAACCTAGAATGAAATAAAGACTGCAATTTGCATTTTACTTACATAAAATTAAAAATTACATGCATAGCCATTTTTATAAAAAGCATTCATTATATCTGAAATTATTTTCCAATAATCTGTTATACCTCTACATAATAAAAAAAAATTAATTTATAAAGAAACTCTATAACTAAGATATTTAAATCCAAAATTACAATAAAATGTACAGTTTCAGATATTTATCATACATTCCCTGGTGGAATTTAATTTGATAGTCCAACATTTAAATATACACCATAATTTTTAGATTATTTAATCTTTTTATGTTTATCTTCCATTTGATTTTAAAAATAAGCATGAAAAAATGAAAAGAACACAAATTTAATACAGTGCAAGTGGGGAAAAAAATTAAAAGTTACCTGCATTAATTGATCGGCAGAACTAAATCCAATCAAAATATTTATGACATCAAACCCATAGTCAACATGATTTTTTTCAAATACGCCATGAACTAGAGCACACATTGTCTGAAAATCAGTAATGTTAGTAAGTTAACATTTATTACTAAACCTATGAAATAATAAAATTATTTTTAGCAGATCTCTCAAATTTATTCCTTTATTTAGACAATAAAGTTACCATTTAAAATGTTTCACTAAGTAAATCTTTGATATATGCTTCATAAAACAATTAGATCAAACTCAGTTCAAGGAATGGAAATTATGATGTCATAAGGTTAGGCTTACTTGTAAAGAATTCATGGCGCGAATTTGATTTCCATCTTTCAAGATCTGAACACATTGGTAAAAGAGATTATTGATTGTTTCCTAAAAAATATGAAAAGATACGAACTTACCAGCCATACTATTTTGAAATATCACATGAAATTTTTTTTTTATTTTTATTTACATAAAATACACCAATTGAATATTCACAAACATTCCTAATTTTTTTAGGCTCAGCTGAGAATATGAATATTTTAGTACAGTATTAACATTGTTCTTCCCCCGTCCTTATGAGATATAATTATTATAATTTTTTTTAAATAAAAAGGTATGCACTAATTTGTTACATTTCTTCAACCTTATATGGAACCGAATAATGATTTAAACATTTTGTAGATTTTGTTAGGAGACTTATTTTTGTGTTTCAGGTCAAATGCTGTTTAAATGAAAGTTCTGTAATATATAATGTTGTGCAAAAACCTTGATCAAAATTCATAGAAAAACAGTTATTTTGATATAGATCTTATTACTCTTCTGCAGGATATTTATTTAAAATCAAGTACATTGAGCTAGTGTGATATAAAAACATGGGAACACAAAGCACATTTTGCATAATTGCAACCATAAAGAGCATCATTGGTTTTAAATCTTTAATATTCAGGAAGCTTTTATCTATTGCAATGTATTCAAGTAGATACTTAGTTTAATATACTAAATGTGATTCAGAAAACGAGATCTTAAGACTTTTCATTATTTATGATATAACAAACAGTTGAGGCGGTGAAAGGCAAAGTGGTGTAAGTCACATTTTCAACTTTTTTTACTTGAGGGCAAAAATATAAACTCCATGTTCAATTTATAGTGGAATTGCAAATAATTATCATTTGCAATATTATAATAATTATTAATAATTATAATTTGTTCAATTTATAGTGGAATTTTTTGTAGTTTTTGCAGTAAAACATTTTGGACTTACACCACTTGACTTACTGACTTACGCCACTTTGCCTTTCACCGCCTCATTTATAGAGGCGGTGAAAGGTGCCTCATACAAATTCAAATAAATATTTTTTTTATTTATTACATTATGAAAAATAATATCTAAAAGAAAAGTATTTTTATTTTTTTTTTAATTTTTATTGTTTTATGAAGATTGTTTGATAAGTCTGTGCAAAAATAATGAACACAACATTTTTTGGAAAAAGTTTCTGTTTATTTTTTTGTATAATCTCCCTAAGGTCAATAGATTTAATCCCATACAAGCTTTTTTTTATCCCCTTCATAAAGTAAGACACCAACTCTGCTGTTGTCCAACACTGCAAAATAAGCATTTATTTCACTAATTACTTCTGAATTGGATGCAAATTTCTGCCCTGCAAGAAATTTTTTCATACTTGGGAGCAAGAAGTAGTTTGAGGGGGCCAAATCAGAGGGTAGGGAACAATTTTGTAGTGTAATTCTAACAGTTTTCCTGCCATTGCAGATGATTGAGCCATATTGTCATTTTACTAAATGTTGCCTTTTTTTTTTTTCTTAATTTCTCTATTTAAATCATGGGTGCCTAACCTTTTGGCTTACAAGGGCCACATTGAGAGAAGAGGAATTGTCTTGGGTCACATATAAAACATGTAAGTAACAAAATTTCCTTTAATTTTTTATTTAAAAATTAGAAATAGAAGGCAAGATAAACATAAAATTAGTGGAATATTTAACATTGTTTTTGTGAAATTAATGCTTCAATATCTGGTTCAAAAGAAGTTGTTGCAATTCTTCATGAGTTTTAAAGATGCTCATGAGAAAATTTTTCATCCAATTTTACTCTTCATGTGCTTCATCTTTCAAAACAGTTGTTCACAAATGCATAAGTGCAAAACTATGCTCACATAAAAAAAGGCATGATTGTGAAAAGAGGGATATTTCCATCTTAGAAGATAGGTTTGAGATCTTGTAGGGCCACATTATTAGCTGGTTAGACATGCCTGATTTAAATGACCTCATAAAGATGCTCTTGGGTAACAGTTTTGCCCTTTTCCAAGTAATCAATAAAGATTATCCCATGAGCATCCCAAAAAACAGTTGCCAAAACTATTCCTATTGATAGAACTGCTTTTGACTTTCTTTGGTGCAGGTTCCCCTGCTTCAATACACCACTTTGATTGTCCTTTTGTTTCTGGCTGGTAGTGATGTATCCAAGTTTCATCAACTGTCAGGAAACAATTCAAAAATCCAATTCAACAATTCAAAAATCTGGAGTTCTTTGAAACAGTTCCACATTGTTAATGTTTTTGACTGATTGTTAGCACAGTACCCACCTTGCCAGCAGCTTTTTCCTTACATTCATGTAAAATATCATGTAGACACTGACCAGATGCCAGCAACCTGAGACATCTCACACACTTTTAATCTTCTATTCGCCATATCATGAAATTTTTTAATAATATCTGGCATAGTGATCTCAGCCGAATGTTCAGAGTCCCGCTAATTCATTTTGCCTCAACAAAAATCAACAGATAAGTTGTAAATCATTCTAAGTAAAAGTGCACAATCACCATAATATTTATCAAGCCTGGATTTAGTTTCTGCCACTATTTTGCCTCTTAAAAAGAAATGTTTTATCAACATGCAGAACTAGTTCTTTTCATTGTGTGAGCAGTAACAAGAGTTGACCAATTAAATAGCTGTCAATCACAGACTAATGTCCAATATGTTTACAATTTGACATGGAGATTTTTGAAGCATGCTAAATGTGAGAGCAATAACTTCAGTGCACAGGTATCCTCTCTCAAATTTTGCATGGACTTATCAAATGACACTCATAAATATAAAAGTAAACCATATTTGTATGCAAATTAAACAACAAATAAACGTCATTCATCATACCTTAAGACCTGAGACTTCTTCATAAGTAAGCTCCTCAAATTTCTTTACTAAGAAACCTAGATTGGCCTGAAACATAAAATTATTACAGTTTTATTGATTAAATGATTAATATGAAACTTCACACACCCTTAACACAAATAATGTAAATAATTCAACATGAAATAAAACGTATAAAGAGGGCATAGACTGCCGAACAAATTAACAGAAAACCTACCCTAGCATTGAAAATTTTAACTTTTCAAAAAATTGTGCAGTTGCAGCAAATCCTAATACTGAAAATGGACAAATATAACTAAAAGTAAATAACTGAACAAGGCAAGATAATTATTCTTCCTGCTAATAATTTATAGAGAATTGCTCACTTCTACCCGCACTTAAGTGTATATAATTTGAAGTGGCACTCTAAATGAATTTGATACAAACACAGTTTATACATGAAACAATGTTTATTGAATTCGTTGCACATATAGAATTTGCTTTTACAGCAATAAGCATACGTATTACTTGTACGAAATATATATTAGCATTCAATAAAAATACACTTTGCAATACTCACAACCTAGAGAGTCAAACCAGCAGTTCTGCTACGTAAACTTTGGGCCCCCTAAGCACAAGCACCGGTTAACACCTGGAGCTGCTTACCTCGTAGCTCCCTCTCGCTTATCTATCAACTTTAACAACCTCTCTATTAATCAAGCTGCTTGGTATTTATACCAAGCGAGTATGCCGAAATTAGCATCTCAAGCAGCTTCTTTAATTTATTCACTCAAAAGTCCAATTCTTGTGAATCGAATCTTATGTATACCTTACAAATTATCTTGCCTTGTTGAATTATTTACTTTTAGTTATATTCATACACCCTTGACCTAAACTTTTCAGAAGGGCCCCCAGAAAAGATTTTCACATTTATCACAGTAATCATGCATTTGGGTAATTTTCCAAATATATATGAGTTCCACTGGACATGCTTGAGCTCCATAAAAGCAAATAATGGTTATCTGTTAAAAATATGGAACTTGATATATATTAAACAAATAATAATTCTCTAACAGCTCAATTAAAAATAATCAAATAGTGTAAGAAATTTATACCTGTTTCCTTAGTTAGAATGCTGCCTCAGGATCTATGATTCATTAAGAGACAGAAACAAAAAGGAATACACCTTGAAACTATGAATTATTATCAAGAAGATAGATAATAGGCCTAGTTTAATGAGGAGGTGGAACAATGTGGCTTTCTTAATTAATATACTTATTTTTAGAAAGCAAGTTCTTTACAACTGTTTGAGGACCAAGGGTAGCATTTTGGAGGACCTTAAAAGGATTTAAAATACTCAAAACATTTTAAATATTTGAGTATGAGACATTATTGTTTCTTCTAAAATATCAGCTTTATTAATTCGTGATAAAGCTGATCCTATAACAAAACTAGTTTTACATTTGGTTTTCCAAGTGACATTTCAGCAAATCAACAGTTTGTTATATTTGAAGTATATGATGAGAGGGATAATATCTAATGTGCATTCTCTTTCTGAATAACTAACACACACACACGGGGGGAAAAAAAAAGCGAGGAAAATCTGTATTTTCCTTTGTCAATGACTGCTATACTTCAACTTAAAATTAATTAACTACTTTTTAGGACCAAAAAGTAAACTAAGAAAAATAATGCAAAAATAAGTATTTTTAAATCTTTTAACGCTAGAACTATGGCATTCCAGATATACCTAGAACTACAGAGAGAAAGGCCTTTTTTAAACCTTATATTTCAAAAATATACATAAATATAACAAAGTAAGTGATGCACATTTAAAATAATAAGCTTTAAAATAGTTTTTTTAAGAATATAGCACGAAAGACATGAATTTTGAAACAATTTTCTTGAATGTGCATAAAGTTTATTGAGACTTTTTATGCATACTAAGAAAAGCATTTTTTTTTAAATTAAAGATGTGTAAAAATAAAGTATAACATCACAGAAAGTAAATTAATTAAAAGTTTTTTTTAATTAAAGATGCATAAAAATAAAATATGACATCATAGAAAGTTAATATATTAATTATATTAGTACTTACACATCCATTCCTTCTTATAACAATTAACACAGTAGTTAAAGTGCTCCTTTTCTCTAGCACAATATCCACAAACAGCTAAACTACATTTGGAACAGTTCAAAGAAGTTCTGTTTATTTTACATAATTTGATTTGGCATTTTTTACATTTGTGAGATGGTTGAGAGTCAGTAATCATTCTTGGTGTGCATACTACGGATGATTTGGCATTCTTCAAAATATAACTTTCTCTTAGCTCTTTAGAAAGAAAGAAAATAAAGTCTCAACAACAAACAGTTTTTAACATTATTTCCTTAAAAAGTACCCATGCATTTATTGCTGCTAATTCAAGAAAATTAGAGGAGAAGGTGGGATTATGGACCCTGCATTTATTATGGACCCCCTTAATATCTGCCTTATGTGCAGGTGCAGCCGCTAATTATAGCTGTGATCTAGAGCCCCTAGGTGGCTGCAATGGATAGTCAAGGTCATTGACCCCAGTTCACTCGTGAATGACATCCTGTGGCCAATTGTTTGTTTTTCGAGTTTTCAAACTTTTTCTTAAGAAAGTAAAAGAATATTTTATATATCTACTACTATGTTTTGTAAAAACTGATTCCTGTGCCTTATTCTACATAACATGAAGTTTCTTTTGAGCTAGTTTGAAATTATATCCGATGTAACTCATAATGTGAAAAACGAGTTTGTTTCCAAGATGGTGTTGTTTGAAATATGGACCCTATGGGTGCTGGTATTATGAACCCGGGTTCATATTAACAACAACCGGTTTTGATAATGTAATAATAATGTTTCCATGAGAAAATGCGATTCCACAGATGATTTCATTGCGATACATTTTATTTTCATGTTTTATAATTCTTTTCGGTTATTCTGGAAGCTAAGAATGCAAGTTGAGAAGAAATCTCCCACTAGCAAGGACGCTGTAGTGCATAGAAGAAGTTGGGATAGGGTGAAGATGGTTGAGGCTATCCAGAAGCTAAGATGTAGAGAAATGGGACTAAAGGAGGCTGCCAGAATGTTTGGTGTATCAAGAATGACTTTGAGATTATTTGCTACACAAGTGGATAAGCCAGCAGCAGATTTGGTTATACAAAAACTAGGGTTTGGTTTTTGTTTGGAGCGCTATGGTCAACTTTTGTTATACAAGGGCTAATTAGACCAGGACCTACAGTTTAAAGCCGATTCCAAACGGCTACAAACATTCATGCCATCAGTGGGACTCGAACCCACAGGATCTGAACCAAATATCAGTGCCCTAGCCATTCGGCCATCACCTGGCACAAAAACTAGGGAGGAAGCCTGTTTTACCAGATTACACTGAAAGAGTTTATGATAGAGCCTATTTACTAGAGATGGAGTCAGTATTTCATGGTCTCACTTGACAAGATGTGAGGAAATTGGTGTTCCAATTGGCTGAATGCAATAATATCTCCCACACTTTCATAAACGAAGCAGCAGGGAGAGACTGGCTAAACCGATTCTTCACTCGTCAGACAAATTTCGATCAGAAAACCTACAGGGACGTCATATGCACATGCAGAAGGCTTGTGTTCTGGGAATCATTTCCAGAATCTTCAATGTAAATGAGACTGGTTTAAGTGTGGTTCAGTCAAAAGTTTCCCAAGTCATCTGGTTGAAGAGAAAAAGTCAGGTGGGAGCTCTGGCTACAGCTGAACGTGGTTCTCTGGTAACTGTGGTTTGCTGCATGAGTGCTGGGGGAACATATTTTCCACCAATGATGATATTTCCTCATAAAATCTTAACGGATCAGCTTATGAATGGAGCCCCATCCGGAGCAATTGGAAGAGCTCATCCCTCTGGGTGGATACAAGCCCATATGTGTACAGAGATGGACCAGACCAGCAAGAAGCATCGTGCATCTTCTGTGAAGATGCATTCAAAGATGACACACGAGGAGAACTTTGGAATTGTTGTGGGATGAGTCTACACTGGACTCATTCTGTGTGCACCAGAGCCAAAGCTGAGTTTTATATTTGAGACTTTTGCCGCCAAAATTGAACTTTTTTTATACAGATAATATTTGATGATCCAGCTGTTTGATAATATATTATCTTTCTTTCACTATTTCATTTGAAAACTTTTCTCTTTTTTGTTTCCAGCTGTTTAATAAATAGATGAATGATTTTTTGGGTAAAAAAGGTGGGGGTCCATATTACACTCCACTTTGGGTCACCTGCAAAATTTGACTTTTTTCACTTATGTAATTGTATACATCTAAAAATTTTATTTAACGGCAAATCCACTTAAGGATGTTTAGATGATGAGTTATGGAAGAGGTTAGAGCCCCAAAATATGAAAATCAGTCTTTGGTATGACCACAATAAGCCAAAAACAAAAGAGGGGGGGGTCCATAATCCCACCTTCTCCTCTATAAAATACATGTACTGGCATACCCAGTGGTATGAGGGACATTTTATCGAATACTTTCGGGCCATTTGATTTATGACATCCAACTCATATTTAGTCCAGTTATAAAATTCAATCACTTCTGGTGTGTTTTTCATATATTTTGTTTGAAACATCTAGGGTGTTTAGAAGAAGCACATTTTTGCTCTTTTTACGTTGGTATGATATAAGAAGTACATCATCATGTTTCCTTTGTAGTTGAATACAGTAGAAATTGCATCTTCTTCAAAGATGTGGGAACTTTCTTTTAAACATTGTTAATAGTACCAACTAAACTCAGACCATCATCTCAAAATTTGTCAAATTTGATCAACATAAAAAAGCTATCTGCTGTTACATTTCTTCCAGAGTTTTTGTATGGCTGAAGTAGACATATAACAGCCTTTTCTTTATCGGTTTATTTTTCTGGCCTGTTAGCCTCTTTGTAAGGTATTCCATTTATCAGGTATTTGGACTTAACAGCCAGCCAGAATTTTATTCCAAATTTGTTCAGTTTATTAGGCATGTACTGTATAAACTTGCATCTTGTCTTTGTTGGAAAAGTTGCTCATCTATCATTACATTCTCATTCGTAAATGCTGGAATCTCAAGGATTTCATATCAAATCACATGTATTTCATGATTTCTACAAATCTGTGTTTCTTGGGGAAAAAAATGTGGCCACAAGATTTTGGCCACAAACTCCAATCTCTCCCTAGCATTTCCATCCCTCCCCCCACGCTAGTACTGGATTCCAGTAAATGAAAAAGCAGGTGCTATTCTAAACAAGACATCATCTACAGAATAATAAACACATGAAACAGAAATGAAAGTGAGCTCTAGGAATTTTACAGCATTATGGGTCAAACTGACTCCTAGCCATAGTTCTGGGTATAAGCAGTTACTGTAAATAAACTAATTGATGAAACTCAAAAATATTTTGCAAGCATAATATTTATAATACTTCAGAAAAAGTTATAAAATTACAACTTTGTGTGAAAGAAAATAAAACATATACAAGAGGAAGAATTTCATTTAGGGATCAAAATGACCCTGGCCTTTTGAAATGATGCTGGCCTTTTGAAAAAATTTTGGAAAAAATGCATATTAGTTATTCTCATTTTGTATGTAGAGATAAAAATTGAAAATTTTTAAAAACAAGGTTGAAAATCCCTTGTCCCCTTAAAGGAAAGAAACTGAAAATTAGGAATTCTTTAGGTATTTTAAGGACCTTACATACCCTGAATGAAGTCAACCATATTTACATTAGATGGCTTTTTACTTGAGAATAATGCTACAGTGATCTTTTACCATGTGTGTGCTAATTAGACTAGGACCTACTACTTAAAGCTGATTGCAAATGGCTTTAAACATCCATGTCTACCTCAGGATTCAAACCTGTAGACTCAAATGGAAAAAGCTTTTTTTTTCTTTTCGTGTTTGAAAAACTAAGAATGTTTTAGAAAAAATGGGGAAAATATAAAAAATTGATTTTAAAAAAAGAAATAATTTTATTTTAAAAATAAAGGAGAAAAATTAAAAATTTTTAAAAATTAAATTGAGAGTAGAATTGTTATTAGATGGAGAGAAAAATTTGAAAAATATAACACCTTTAAATACACCAATTAATGTATAATTTTACTGGAAAAAATCATTAAAATGCCACATATGCCTTATATGCAACCCATATCTTGATGATATATTTACATATACTCATAGATACTATTAAAGATAAAGAGAGATTTCTAGATTATAGAAAAATGATAAACAGTCTCAAAAAGCATGAAAAATATTGAAACAAGGAAAAATATGGACTCTGCCAAAATTTTTAATCAGAGAAAAAAATTCTGGAAAGTGAAAATTTTACATGCATTTTAAAAGTTTACAAATTATTCTGTCATACAGAAAGTTAAACTACAATATAAAAATGTAATAACTTACCCTCAAGAGAAAAAATTCATCCCAAAAATTACTGTTACCACAAGATGGATCTTCACCCTACAAATGAAACAGCTAGTAAGATTTCAGTAATTACTGTTAAAACATATTAATACATGTATGTGTATTTACTTGTTACAAATCGTATGTTATGCTTGCAGGTAAAAAACATTCTAACAGGGACTAGAACTTTTTTAACCCTTTCAGGACCAATGTATCATAATTGCGATCATGTCAGAGACCATGGAAGCTCATGGAAGCATATGTAAAATCTAAACATGTCTTTTACTAATTACTTTAATTAATTCATTCATTATCATCATTAATGCTGAACAAAACTAAGTATATTTTGCTATGTTTTTCTTGATAAATAATGAGTACTTATCTAAGTTAAAATAGTCGTAACCTACCTGAAAGAAAGCTTCATATATTTGGACAATTTTTTCTTTGAAAGGCCTTTTAGATACTTCACTTTTTGACATATTCAGTTTAATGACTAGATATCCTTCCCGATAAACCTAAAATTATATATATATATATATATATATTTATATATACAAAATATAAAAGCAGATGTTATTTTAACAGTACATCAAAGAATTCAAAACTAAACCAACATCACATAGGAAAAATATTAGTAATCGCTATTAGATAACTATAAAAAAAAAAGAATGCATAGAGGATTTTTAGAAAATAATAAAAAAATTAAAATTATAAATATTAAGATAATTTTTAAATATGGATAGTAATGACATAATAATTTGATAATATAGTGATCACCTTTTGATAAATATGACAAACTTATTATAATTCTACTATTATTAATAATTACAGAATTTATAATAATTTAAATTTTACAATATTTTCATATCAAGCATATGAACTGTTTAAAAAATTTCTGATAATATATACTCTTGGATGTGTTTTGAAGTGAGTTAACTAACATCAAGATAGTTCAAGAATTTATAGTTTATAATAAACAGATAATTAGCTCATTAGGATTTTAACTATCATCATGTAGTTTTGTTTGGTTTGGAGAGCTACGGTCAGTTTTTGCTACACGAGGGCTAATTAGACCGGGACCTACTGCTTAAAGCTGATTCTGAATGGCTGCAAATGTCCATGCCAAGAATGGGATTCGAACCCACAGACTTTGGTACCAAATGCCAGTGCCCCCACCATTCAGCTAATGTCCACACTATCATTGTGTAAGGTAATTATTTATCAGATGAATCCTATCTAGGTTCACTTCTAAATGTAGTTATAATTCTGGTAAATCTGTAAAAACTTGCATATACAATTTACCAGTAGGACTAAAGCAAAGAATAAATTAAGAAGAATATTATTCATGAGAACAAGTTCACATGGGACAAGAAATTAATACAGCAAGAAATTTAAGTTATTATAAGAGGCCAGTATTTAGTTACTATAACAGACACTTGCTTATCTCAGATACCAACATGCAAAATTATACAATCAAGCCAATTTTTTAATGAATCAATTATTCATATTTTATTACAGGGTTCATGCTTAGAAATAACATGTCCTTAGGGACCTTTTAAGAATGTATGGACTTTTTAAGAATGTTTAAGGACCTTGACAATTATTTAAAATATGTTATTCTTCCAAAATTTGGACAATCAAAATATTTAAGTTATAGAATCATACAAAACCTCAAGTAATTTCTCTTAAATTATCAATTTTAGAAAAAAATGTAACATTAATAATCATACTATAAAATTTTTTTATAGGTTTACTGTAAGCCCTTTATTTAACTACATTAATTTATATTAGCCAGCAGCAAGTCATTAGAGTAAAAGAGTATGTCTTTTTTTTGTTGTTCTTGGTCAGAGGGATAGTACAGAATAAGCATTCTCAACTTAAATAACAAACATACAGTAATCGACTGACGCAGACCAATAAAAGTGTTACTTATATTTTCCTGATGCTATTTGTTAACAGAAATAAACTGAAAATTCTTAAATTTGTACTCTAAAATAGGTACTTTTTAAGGACCAGAAAGTAAACAAACAAAAAAAGGGTAAGATCCATTAATGAAACTTACTAAGGGCCTTGAAAAAGACAAATTGAAGATCACTTATTTCTAGAGTCTTATACAGACCATATATAATCTCTATTCAATAAATATAATATTAAATCATATTTATCATAAAATTTCTTTAATAATTAATTTAATTCAAAAGATCAGTTTTTTTTTTTTTTTTTGGACTGACTGACATATGGTCCATAATTCAGTCAGAAATCATGTAAGATAACCTGGGTTTTTGATAAGTGCTTGATGTCCCTGAATATATAATGTGAAGAGAAGGAAATTCATACATTGAGAAAAAATTTATAATATTGAACTGAATTTTGTTAACTCGGGTTAGTGTCTAATATCATTTACTTTAAACATTTAACTAATAGTCATTCAAATTAAAATAGTTGTAATAAAAAAATAGAATAAAATAATGTTTAATCTGAAGAACATGATACAGTTTCTCACCAATGGCTTGGCACATTTGAGGGTTTGCTGCAAAGCAGTGGTGCACCTGGGATTTTTTCTTCGGGGGGGGGGGGAGATGAACGGATAAAAGTATTTATAATGCATGGGGGGGGGGGCGACAAGATGAACGGATAAAAATATTTATAATGCAAAATCAATATTCATAATGCAATTTCTATTTCTTTGGGAGGGGCCAGGGCCACTTGCCCCCCCCCCCCTCCTGGGTGCGCCGCTGCTGCAAAGATGAGCAAAGGGAGAGATGAACGGATAAAAGTATTTATAATGGGGGGGGGGGGGGGGGGGCGACAAGATGAACGGATAAAAATATTTATAATGCAAAATCAATATTCATAATGCAATTTCTATTTCTTTGGGAGGGGCCAGGGCCCCTTGCCCCCCCCCCCTCCTGGGTGCGCCGCTGCTGCAAAGAGCACTGTTTATTTTACCCTCATGGTTCTTCCTTTTTTACTTGTGGAAAACTGATGTATTGTATCTGCTTTTCTGCACCCCTGACTGTTACATCATTTGAGTTTGTCAACTGCTGGCTACACCATGACTATGCTGGTGATAACAATCAGTAAAATACAAGACATGAAAAATAACACCTCTCGCAGTCAAAACCATCCTCCATACAAAAATTTACCCCTGTTTCCCATTAAAATCCATCTTAAACAACAAACTTAAATCAATCATGTCACTCATTTTGCCACAAGCTACTCTCAAGAAAACAAAACACAAAATTTAACTTGAAGTGCCATACTTAAAATTGTGCTACAAGGCAAGTATCTTCTGATTTGTCAAGATAAATCCCCTGATAAATGCATCACGAAATAATCATGTGATAAACACATCAGAAATTTGCAGCATTATTGCCACAGCATGGTGACTAATGAACATATCATGTTCTCCATATTAACTTAAAAAAAAATAAAAACATGAGGCATTATTGAGAAGATAATCATAGCATTTTATGGCATCAGTTTGTTAGCCAAAACAATGTTTAATTGGATCAGATGATACCAACTATGCACTACCTGCTCTTGATTCAGCCCTTGAAAACAATTTAAAAAATATTTTTTATAAAGATTACAACACAAGATCAGTAGAACCTAAATGACAAAATCAGTTTTAAAATGAAATTGCCCAATTCGGCACCAAAAAATATCTGACATAAAACAGAGAACTCGTAATGCAAGCAGCATGGCTCATGTTCTCAGGCCACAATAAAAAGAATATTAAAAAAAGATATTTAAAAATTATTGTTCGTATGTTCTTATAATTAAGTTCAGCATTTGCTCAGAACAAAGATATCACACACGACTACCGCTAATTATTTCTTCAACATGTGACAGCCTGTTGAGTACGTGTTACATGTACATAATATTTGAATTACAACTTACCAACATCAAAAAGAACAAAATAAAGTACGATGAATTTTGTACCACTAAAAGCTAATTTAAGGTTATGTAGTTGAGAGACCATACTGAAATAACACATTTCAACATCGCGTAGATATTCTACATAATAATCAAACAATTTGAGAGTAACTCAAATAAAGCGGTGAAAATATTCTAAACAAACACCAATGAGAACTTACAGAGCAAGCATAAATCTGAAATGTTGCATTAGGTTCATGACGTTCAATATCTAAAATACAAAGACATGTAAGAGTAAATTACAGCTGATCACCTTTCATTAAAGCTCCGAGGTTCGCAGCCTTTTAAAAGAAGTCGGAACGGTATACGTCTCCACAAATACACCACAATTCACGGCGATGCTTAAGGTTCGCGACTGATAAATAACAGCTATTGTAAACAGACGAATGATACTAATATTTTCACTGTTACTTTATAGCAGAAGTTGCACTGTTATTAAACCTACGTAGCTTTGCTGTGTTCCACTGTGTAAATATATTCAAGGAGGACGTTCTTTCAAAAAATTTTGTTTTAATTTTGAGAGCATTCTGAAACTTGAATATGCAATTCATAGTTAGCTTAATTAACCACTTCAAGATCTGACGGAAACATATTGAATATTATACAATTAATAGTTAGCTTAAATAACCACTTCAAGATCTAACGGAAGCATAATGAATATTATACAATTAATAGTTAGCTTAAATAGCCACTTGAAGATCTGACGGAAACATACTGAATATTATACAATTAATAACAGGGGCGTGCTTAGGGTTTTAGTGGCCCTGGGCGATGCTTAGTGTTTTAGCGGCCCTGGGCGAAACACATTTACTGGCAATCGAATTTCACTATGTACTGAATAATGGATCTTGTAAGACAACCCCGATCCCCCCCCCCCCGTAAAAAAAAACGGCATCCACTACTGATTTTACTAATGCATTGCGTTTCAATACTAAAAAACCTACATTCTAGCTACGTAAAGGAAAGTTATACATGAAATTGCAATGGGTCAACTAAAATATAAAATTAATCAATTTGTATGAATAATGAAACAATGGAAAAATTATTTACACGATTTAGAAAATGTAAATTGTTGAAAACAAATACTTCCATATACGAATTTGTTGGTTATAAAGCAATTTTTCTTCCTTTCTGAGCAGCAAAATTATCTATTGTAGTGTTCCCGCTCCAATCTGCGAGAGGCGAACCACGTGACATCACTTCTTTCCCCCTTCTTTGGGGAGATGCGCGCCGTCACGTGAGAGTCGAGGAGAAAATCTCTCGCAGGTCGGACGCGCTATGCCGAGCGGCTTACTGAAATGTGTTGTCCGAATAAATGTGTTTAAAAAAGCCTTCTGATGGAGTATCTGCTTTGTGTCTAGTTCTAAAGAGGCACGACGAATTACAACATCGTCGATTCACCTTACCGGGACTATTATATTGGTTACCCGGACTATTATATTGGTGACCGGCCATCGAACACAGCCTGCGCCCAGGCCCAGATTTCCGCATGGGCAAGTGGGGCACTTGCCCAGGGCCCCCAAATTTATGGGGCCCCCTAATTTAGTATTAAGTTGTACATATTTTTGAAAATTTGGTTTTAGGTTAATTCAGTAAAGGTGGGTAGTGGCGGATACAGAAAAAAATCCTGGGTGGGGCAGAGTGCACCCACTATATTCATTTCAAAAGAAAATTTCCTGAATTTATTTATTAACATTAAAAGTAAATTAATTAACACATTATTATTATTATTATTATTATTCAAATGTTTGACTTTTTGGTCGAAAATTTTTTGAATTTCCGGTCTGAATTTATGGGGGGGGGCCTTGGTGAGTGTCCCACATGTTCATGTGGAAATCTACTCCTGGAGGGGGAGGGCACATGGCCTCCCTCTGGATCTGTCCTTGGAGGGGGCCCCCAAAGTCTGCTTTGCCCAGGGCCCCATTGGGTCAAAGTCGGGCCCTGCCTGCGCCTTCGAACTGCGTCATTGGACTTCCGCTTTCGTTTTCGCCAGCAACCATGTCTCTCTCCCCTGGATCAACAACAGAAGCCTCTGCAGTCGTAATACCTCCGTATATATCGGTGGACCCCGCTTTATGGTTCCACATGCTGGAAAGTACTTTCGCGTTAGCAACACCCAAAGCTATATCTGAATCGAAAACAAAATTCAACTATGTTGTCGCCCACCTTCCTCCTGCACCTGCTACTATGGTGCGCGACGTTATAATGAAGCCGGATACTACACATCCATACGAGGACCTAAAAACTAAAATCATAGAAAGATGCGGAGAAAGCCGAACATTGGAAATACGTAAGCTACTAGCCGGTGAAAGCCTCGGTGATAGGAAACCCACCGAATTGCTGCGTTTAATGAAGAGAAGAGCAGAAAACCACAATATCAGCGACGCACTTCTTTTGGAATTATTTACCCGGCAAATGCCGACCCCTGTGCAGACTATTTTCGCATCACTAGACCCCATCACTCCCGATAAAGCGGCAGAGATTGCCGATCGCATCTTGGATTTAACACCGTCGAACATCAGCGCAGTTTCGATTCCCACACCTACACCAGCCGCCGCTCAGACGCCAGCGACCACAGAGATGCTGTTGAAAGAAATTCAAGAGCTACGAAAAGAAGTCGTCGATCTTCGACATTCTAGAAGTGTTTCTAGAAAATACAATCATCCTCGATACCGCTCTAAGTCACGCGGTAAGGATTCAACAATTTGTTGGTATCATGCAAAATTCCAACAAAAAGCAAACAAATGCAATCCGCCCTGTTCATTTGCGGGAAACCGGACGCGGGAAGAGTAGAAGCGACGTACCTCTCTCCCGCACCTTCTCGTCGCCTTTTCGTGAGAGACAGGAATACGGGTATGTGTTTTCTTGTTGACTCTGGATCTGACGCCAGTCTGATATCTGCTACCAAACAAGATAAATCACGACCAGTTCTCCAAACATTTCGTGCCGCTAATGGCACAAAAATTAATGTTTATGGTCGAAAGAGTATTACTCTTAGTTTAGGTTTACGCCGGTCGTTTACTTTTTCTTTTTACATTTGTGATGTTTCATGTGCTATTTTAGGAGCTGATTTCCTGCATTATTTTAATTTAAATCTTGATTTACGGAATCACCGTCTTATCGATTCCATCACTCATTTAAACACTCCTGCTAAATTAAGTGTTTGCAATATTTTCTCTGTAAAACCTAATTGTGTTAATAATGTATATGGTAAACTATTGCTACAATTTCCTGAAATTACAAAATTACCAGACCCTAACCAACCGGTAAAGCACAATACTGTGCATTACATAAACACCAAGGGACCTCCAGTCGCGGCTAAGCCTAGACGGCTAGCTCCAGATCGGCTAAAACTCGCTAAAGCTGAATTTCAGCAGATGCTACAGCTTGGTCACATGAGACCTTCCAAAAGTAACTACTCTTCGCCTTTGCACATGGTGCCGAAGAAAGGATCTGTTGATTGGAGACCTGTTGGTGATTATCGTACTCTAAATGCACAAACTATTAAAGAGAAGTATCCTATTCCCTGTATTGCAGATTTCACTGCTGAATTACATGGTAAACAAATCTTCAGTCACATTGACCTGATAAAAGCATACCACCAAATTCCCATCAATCCTGATGATGTACATAAAACTGCGATTTGTACTCCCTTTGGCCTTTTTGAAAGCACGCGCATGCAGTTTGGCCTTTGCAATGCGTCTTCTACCTTTCAACGCTTTATAGATGAAGTAACTCGTGACTTAGGATTTGTTTATGCATTTGTTGATGATTTGCTTGTTGCCTCAGATAATGAAAAAGAACATATGCAACATCTTCAGTTGTTGTTCTCCAAACTTAAAGAGTATGGACTATGCATTAATGTTGATAAATGTCAATTTGGGCAAACCACTATTGAATTCTCAGGATTCAAGCTTTCAGCAGAAGGAATTGAACCCCTTCCTGATCGCGTTTCATGCATCCTGGAATTTCCTCAACCGACTACCTTAACTCAACTACGGCGTTATTTAGGTCTTTTCAATTTTTATCGGCGATGCATTCCCAAAGCTGCCGACATTTTAGCCCCTCTCGTTAAATTCCTAGAAGGACATAAAAATAAGAAAAAACATCGCCGTTCCAGTGCTAGCAACACTGAGCAATTACAATGGAACGACGAAGCAACTCTCTCCTTCACTGCTTCAAAAGAAGCTATAGCTCAAGCTACACTATTAAGACATCCTGTACCTGGTGCCCAGATAAGTTTATGGGTTGATGCTAGTAATGTCGCGATTGGTGGATCCTTAATGCAGCTCTCAGAAGATCAGTGGGAACCCATAGCGTTCTATTCTTGTAAACTAAATAAGGCTCAGAGAAATTGGTCAACTTACGATCGTGAATTATTTGCTATTTACTCTTGCATAAAAAAATTCAGGCATATGCTAGAAGGTCGCAATTTTGTTATTTATACAGACCAAAAACCCCTTATATTTGCCTTCCAATAAAACCCTAATAAATGTAGCCCTAGGCAGCTGCGCCATTTAGATTATATTTCGCAGTTTTCTACCGATTTTCGGTACACTAAAGGTTCTGATAACAGCGTGGCCGACGCACTATCTCGCATTGAGATAAACTCAATTTCTCCTAATGTACTGAACTTTAAAGAGTTCGCCACTGCTCAGACCGTAGATGACGAGCTGAAACAGCTTATCGAATCTGACACCTCATCTTTAAAATTGGAAAAACACTATTTTCCTCTCGAAGATATATATTTATACTGCGATATGTCACAGACACACCCTCGACCTTTTGTTCCCAAAAGTATGCGACAATCTGTTTTTCAAACCTTGCATTTTTTCTCCCATCCAGGTATATCAGCCTCATTAGATTTAATCTCTAAACGATTCGTTTGGCCTGGCATGCGTAAAGACATAAAATCTATGGTTCGCAGTTGTACTAAATGTCAAAAAGCTAAAATCTTTCAACATACCAAATCACCAATTGGCACCTTCTCTGATCCTGATGCTCGTTTCGCCCACATACATATAGACTTTATTGGACCGCTCCCACCCTCAGATGGCAATCAATATTGTATGACCATCATCGATAGGTTCACGAGATGGCCCGAAGTTATCCCTACACCTGATATGACTGCGGAAACAACTGCTCGAGCATTAGTACACGGTTGGATCTCCAGATTTGGATCCCCTGTTACTGTAACTACTGATCAGGGTAGAAATTTTGAATCTACTCTCTTCAAAGAACTTACTAACATGTTAGGATGCCACAGAATCCGAGCATCTGCTTACCATCCACAGTCAAACGGTATCATTGAAAGGTTTCATCGTCATCTCAAGAGCTCTCTTAAAGCGCACAACCAAACTAAATGGACTGAAATCCTTCCCATAGTCTTACTAGGATTGCGCACTGCTCTCAAAAGTGACATCAAAGCCACCTGTGCCCAGCTTGTTTATGGCACCAATCTCAGACTACCTTCCGATCTCATTACCAGTGATACTGTCAAACAACCCATTACCCTTACCTATGTGTCCGAGTTAATTAAAACAATGAGAACCTTAAATCATATTGCCACTGCCGTACACGGCAATCCCAAAATTTATGTCAATCCCTCATTGAAAACCTGTTCACATGTATTTTTACGATCAGATAAAGTCAATCCTCCCTTATCACCTTCTTACACGGGACCACATCTAGTGGTCGACAGAAATGACAAAACTTTTGTTTTGGAATTAAACGGAAAGCAGAGTACAGTCTCTATCGATCGTATCAAACCTGCATATCAACTTTCAGATTCTCTTGAACCTTGTGGACCTCAAAAGCCAACTGAGCCCATGAATGCTCAAACAACTCCTGTCGAACAGACCACCACCAGATCTGGTCGCAAAGTTCGCTTTCCACAACACCTTGTTTCTGAATATATTGTGTAAAAAATTTTGTGATATCAACTGTACATAATCTACCTATCCTTTTATTTCATGTAATGCATATGTAACCTTGTTTATCTCTCTTGTACATCATGCCAATTTCCCTCTAGGCATCATACGAATTTTTAATTGTACTCCAGACTGTTTGTATAATTCTTACTATGTACCTATGTATTAATTACCAATTTTCTGTAATCGTGACTACGTCACTGGGGGCATACTCTGTAGTGTTCCCGCTCCAATCTGCGAGAGGCGAACCACGTGACATCACTTCTTTCCCCCTTCTTTGGGGAGATGCGCGCCGTCACGTGAGAGTCGAGGAGAAAATCTCTCGCAGGTCGGACGCGCTATGCCGAGCGGCTTACTGAAATGTGTTGTCCGAATAAATGTGTTTAAAAAAGCCTTCTGATGGAGTATCTGCTTTGTGTCTAGTTCTAAAGAGGCACGACGAATTACAACATCGTCGATTCACCTTACCGGGACTATTATATTGGTTACCCGGACTATTATACTATTATAAGTGAAAAGTTCAAAGATGATGAGAGATAATTTTCATTAGAAATAAGTGCCAAGGAGAACAGGCGTACAATCCGTATTCAAAGCATACTGATTGTACCTGCTTTGTAATATTTTCAATTCTTCGAGAAGTGGGGAATAAAATCCATTATAATGATAGAGAGAACAAGTAAAAGTCATTTTTTTTACCCCATTCCTTCAGTCTTCAGACCCCTTTTTTCCCAACAAGTTTGGAGCGCATTTACTTACTTGTCTTACACTCCCTGGAGAAATGTCTTGTCTATTGTTTGCTTTGAACAGTCCAAACATTTGACCAAATGGTATTAGTATTCGTTCACAAAGATATGTTAATGTTTTTCTCAGTTTGCAACTATTGTGTGAAAACGGACAGATTCCAACAAAATGGTTTATAATTCTTCAAATGGCTGTATGTAGTGACTGACAGATAGTAGAAACTGATATTGAAAACAAGAATTGTTAATCAAGGTTTTACTTTAACTGAATTGAAGATAAATCGTGTTTTTCTAACCAAGAAATTTTTCGAACCAAGAGGGTAGTTTGTCAATTAAGATTCTTTCTACGATTCTTTTAAAAAAAATCTAGAAATATATTTTTTTTATAAGTTGAATTATAGAAACCGCGAAAAATGAGGGATTTCTTAAAAAACCCGTAACATTTAGAAAAGTGTTGCGATGAGGAATAAAAATGGCGGCTCTAAATTTTAGAGGCCCTGGGTGGTTGCCCAGTTCACCCCCCCCCCTCCTAAGCACGGCTCTGATTAATAGTTAGCTTAAATAACCATCTCAAGATCTGATGGAGACATATTGAATGTGGGCGCGGTGGCGCAGTTGGCAATGGCAGCTGGCCAGTGATCTGAAGGCCACTAGTTCGGTGCCCGTCGTGACAAATCCACCGTGTACATTTATGGTGGCTGGTGCACGAAAAATCTGTCGTGGCTGCAATGTCCTCCAAGTCCTCAAATTTACCTCTGGAGGTGCGGGGTCAAGTGTACAGGTCTCGTCACTTGACTCGGTTCAAAATTACGGGACCGGTTCGTAGCCAAGTCGTTCTCCGACCATTGTGGTGCTAATTAAAACCGGAGCCGCCCCCCTTCAGCCCATTATCATATAAAGGACTTGATCTGATGCTACTGTCGGTCAAGGGGCATAATAAACAACAACACATATTGAATATATTTGCAGACATTAAAGTTTTAATATTTTAAATAACTTTTCCATTCCGGTTTAGAGTTTTTATTTATGAGATGATTTTATGTATCCTAGTATACAACTCGCCATCTATTGGAAATATTCAATGCAAATATACATCATATGAAAATTATTGCCAATCTGTGTTAGCTCTAATTTTCAATCTCAAGTTGATTTTGAAGGACAAACAGTCTGTGAGATTATCTGTGCTTACTTGAAAGTGGCATATGAGATGAAGTGGGGTTGAATTGGTCTTTGGCATAAAACACTAATAAGCCATTGGAGTGGCGCGCCCATCTTGGAGAGTTTTGTAGAAGAAAACTAAACAATCCAATGTAATTTTAATCCAATGTAATTCCAATGTCTCTTAAAGTCAAAGGGCGGAGACGGGGACGGGGATTGGGTATTAGAGGAATGCATGGTACGAAAACTTTTTCTCCTTGAGCACACACTGTTAAAATAATGGATTCGATTACATTGTTATGCAAGGCTTTGACTTGTAGTTTGTGCCATTACACAAGTTTAGTGGTTTTAAATTCCGAGGGAGCATTACGGGTGTGCCCTTACGCAAAGACAGCTTATGGTATGGAAGACGCGGTGGTTTAAGGGAATTTAAAAACTTTACTGGATAGTTAATGCCATTGTCTGAAATACACACAGTGTCTATCGACTTGCAGACCATTTCTTCTCCGTCAAAGGACAGCATGTCATTAATGAACGCAGCTTGATCGTTTTTTGGAGTCAAAATGGCCCTTTCGCAAAACCATTCTATAGGCTTATTCTGTATTTAAGCAATGCCTGGATAAATGGGATCTATCAGTTCCGATTCTTAACAAATTCCATCTCAATTAGTCTAGCGGTTAAATTTTATATTTTCCTGTGTTTTAATATTTTTGTCAATTTATTTCGTTATTATGCACGTGACACAAAATTAATTAAAGTATCAAAAAGAAAAGAAATCTCGTGATCAGCATTTAATAAATTGAGTTCTAAAAATTAATCTTTAAAAATTCACCAAAAATCAGAAAATGGAGGTAAAGATTCGAAAATATTTTATTTTAAAGGAATTTTTTCTTTATCTTTCTCGTGATATAACTTTTATAACCCTCAGATTATTATTTTAAATGCAAACTTAAAAAAAATTGTGACAAAAACAGCTTAAAGATTTAATTTTTAAAAAATCGAAGGAGAATTTTTCAAGAATCTTTCTGAAAGTACCCCTACACTATAAGAAGAACCATGCCAAATTTCAGCCCTTTAGGCCCAGCCGTTTGGTCTGCGTGTTATCTGCCAGTCAGTCACGGAACTGTTTTACACTGCTGGCCACGGTAAATGCAACATCCTGAAGGAAACATGCAAATAACATGAAATTTACAACATGCATTAGCGGAGGTGAGATATGCAAATGATTAGAATTTCAGCGCAGACGCACATCAAGCGCACCTGTGGCCCCACTTCAAAGCGCTATTTAAGGCTTGGAGATTTCGACGATTTCAAGTTCGGCAGTTGTGTTTTTCTTGTGGTTTTTTCAAAAAAACGATCAATTATGCCTCGTCGAAAACAGCGATCATCTTTTGATCAAGTATCCGAGTTCGACAGAGGAAGGATAGTGGCCTACCGAGATTGTGGATTATCTTTCAGGGAAATAGGTAGTCGTGTTGGACGAAACCAAACAACTGTAATGCGGATATGTGATCATTGGATGCAGGATGGTACGACGGACCGGCGTGTTCGATCGCATCCACCTCAGCGCACCACTTCACCTGATGACAGGCAAATTGTGCGCATGGCAGTGACGGATCGCTCAGTCACATCACGAACCATAGCACAGCACATGCAGTCTGTAACGCATCATCCAGTGTCTGCGCGTACCATTCGACGCCGTTTACAGCAGAGTGGTCTGTCCGCAAGACGTCCATTGCTTTGTCTACCCTTGACGCAAAACCACAGAAGTCTCCGCCGCCAATGGTGCGATGACAGAAGGATGTGGACGTCAGAATGGAATGAAATTGTCTTTACTGACGAGTCACGCTTCTGTCTGCAACACCACGATGGTCGCATTCGAGTCTGGAGACACCGTGAAGAGAGGATGCTGAACAGCTGCGTTATGCACCGCCACACTGGTCCTGCACCGGGTATTATGGTATGGGGCGGTATTGGATATCACTCTCGCACACCTCTAGTACGCATTGCCGGTACTTTAAACAGCCAGCGCTACATCTCCGAGGTGTTGGAGCCTGTTGTCCTTCCTTACCTTCAGGGCTTGCCCACAGCCATATTTCAACAGGATAATGCGCGACCACACGTGGCACGCATTGTCCAACGGTTCTTCATCAATCGCCAGATTGAATTGCTTCCCTGGCCGCCTCGCTCTCCGGATCTTTCGCCGATAGAAAACATGTGGTCTATGGTTGCTCTACGATTGACCCAGATTCCATCCCCAGCTGCCACAGCAGATCAACTTTGGCAACGTGTGGAAGCTGCTTGGTCTGCTGTACCCCAAGAACTCATCCAAAGTCTCTTTGAATTAATGCCGAGGCGTGTGGCAGCGGTGATCTCCAACAATGGCGGCTACTCTGGCTACTGATTTTGTCAGGAACCACACTTCACAGAAGTCTATAAATTTAATCATTTGATACTTGGTCAACATGTTATCTACAAAATAAATTTTGTTGTGATATCTCTTGTCTTTCTTGGTGTTGCAATTTGGGTGGCCAGCAGTGTATATACACTCGGACACAAAAAAATATATGCACCCAGAGGAAACAAGCTACTATCACGAAACTTAACATGTATGTAGTGTATGAGGAGATAAGCAAATGATTACAAATTCAGAAGTACAGACCGTTTTATTCGGAAGATATGTCATGAAAAAGGTTACAAATCAGTAAGTAGTAAATCCACCACTGGCAGCTATACAAGCCGAAACACGGCATGGCATCGAATCAATGAGGTCACCTATGACCTCCTGCGGAAGATCATGCCATAATTTTTGCAATTGGGCAGTTAATTCCCCAGTATTCCAGGACGGCTGTAGTTGCCTTCCAAGCACGTCCCAGACATGCTCTATTGGCGAGAGGTCTGGTGACCTGGCAGGCCATGGGAGTACGTCATGGGAGAGTCGCGCAGTATGTCGACGAGCGTTGTCTTGCTGATAAATGGCACCTGGGTAACTTGATAGCATAGGCAGTACAAATGGCGTTAAAATCTCGTCCACGTAACTGCGTGCCGTCAAAGTGCGTTGGAGGACGACTAGAGGTGATCGTGTGTCCCAACAAATCGTTCCCCATACTGTCACACGTATGCGCTGGTCATCAGCATTGAGACTGAGTCAGGATTCATCGCTAAAGATCAGACGCCTTCAGTCGCTCACACTCCAGCTTGCCCGAGGTCGGCAAAAATCCAATCGACATTGCCTTTGATGTGGGGTCAGTGGTAGGCGTCTAAATGGACGTCGGATCCTTATACCTGCGTCGGCCAGTCGTCTCCGAATGGTTTACCTTGATACCACCGGATGTCTGGAAGGTGGTAAATGGCGTCGAACCGATTCTAGTGACGTTGTTGGTCGGACGGGGCCTCTCTTATGATTGCGCGATTCTCGCGCGCATTTGTGTTCCTGGGACGCCCTGACTCTCCGCGACGGTAGACTATCCCTTCCACGATCCATTGTTGCCAACACCGAGCAACTACCATATCGCTCTGACCGAGGTGACGGCCGATACGCCTGTTAGACCAATCTGCTTCTCTGAGGCCTACTATACGTCCCCTCTCTAAGTCCGACAATTTTTCGTACTGTCGCTGGTTACGCCTCAGAGGCATCTCTAGTCACAATATTTTCCATCCAAGTCGACAGATTTATTTGAATAACCCTAAGGCACGAGCAATCATGCTTTTAAACTCTCCCAGCTGCGCATCTCATATGCGCATAGTGCGTTTACCCTTGTTTCATTGACGTCGAAATTTTAATCATTTGCATATCTTTTACCAGACTACATTCCTGCAAAGTTTCGTGATAGTAGCTCAATTTCTTCTGGGTGCATATGCTTTTTTTGTGACAGAGTGTATATAGATAAGTAGATGATCGGCGTAAACCTAAGCTAAGATTTATATACTTTCGACCGTAAAAATCAATTTTGGTGCCATTGGCGGCACAAAATGTTTGGAGTACTGGCCGTGATTTATCATTTCTGGCAGCGGTTTCCTTGTTGACTAGCATCAGATCCAGAGTCAACAAGGAAATACATACCCGTATTTCTGTCTCTAACGAACAGGCGACGAGAAGGTGCTGGGGAGAGGGCCGTCGCCTCTACTCTTCCCGCTTCCGGTTTCCAGCAAATGATCAGGGCGGATTACATTTGTTTGCTTTTTGTTCCAATTTTGTATGATACCAACAAATTGTTGAATCCTTATCGCGGGACTAAGAACGGTACCGAGGATGATTGTCTTTTCTAGAACCGCTTCTAGAACGTCGAAGTTCTACGACTTCTTTTCGTAACTCTTGAATGTCTTTTAACAGCAAATCCAGGATACGATCGGCAATCTCTGCCGCTTTATCGGGATTGATTGGGTCGAGTGGTGCGAAAATAGTCTGCACATGGGTCAGCATTTGTTAGGTAAATAATTCCAAAAGAAGTTCGTCGTTTATATTGTGACTTTCTGAACTTATCTTCATTAAATGCAGCAATTTGTTGGGTTTCCTATCACCGAGGCTTTCGCCAGCTAGTAACTTGCGCATTTCTAGTGTTCGGCTTCCCCGTATCTTTCGATGATTTTAGTTTTTAGTTCTTCGTATGAATATGTAGTATCCGGTTTCATTATAACGTCACGCACCAAAGTAGCAGTTCCAGGCGTCAAGTGGGCTACAACATAGCTGTATTTTGTTTTCGATTCAGATATAGCTTTGGGAGTTGCCAACTCGAATGTACTATCAAGCATATGGAATCATAAGGTGAGGTCCACCGATATATAGGGCGGTATTACTACCGCAGAAGCTTCTGTTGATCCAGGGGAGAGAGGCATGATTGCTGGCGATAGCGAAAATGTGAGTCCAGTGTTCGAAGACGCAGGCTGTGTCGATGACCGAATTACCAATATGGAGGCTCGAAGCGCCTCGAGGAAATTAGATACGACTCCATCAAAAGATTCCATCAGAAGATTTTAAAATATACCTTTATTCGGCCCTAGAGTTTGATGGTTATTGGGAGATCGCAATCTTCAAGACTTCAATAAACGCTACCCAGTCATATATTCAACAGTCAATCAAAATTTGATACGGTTCTATTTTTAGAGCTCTACTGATATAGTATTCTGTTATTCTGTTTAGTTCGAGAGCGTGTGTAAGCGTTATGTGCTTGTGCTGTTAATAAACAGTGTGTCTTTAGCATCGCTACTTATTTTTCGGATTCTAACTTGTGCACAGCAGATAATTAATACCTGTTAGGTATTCTCCATTATCTCACACAACAATAGTAAATAAATATTGAATTTTTTTCGGTGAAATACGTTAAACAGTTACTTTAATTCAATAAATCCTTGGACCCCCCCCCCCCCCACACACACACACCAGAAAACACTTCGCAACTCCCTTGGGGGTCGCGACCTACAGGTTTGGAAACACTGTTTTAAGATATCAATTTTGTCTAAAAAAGTTCGAAATAAAAAGTGACAACAGATTCGCCCCACGTAGGACGCCATATAATGTTGGATGGGGTAAAGAATACCTAACAGGTATTAATTATCTGCCGTACACAAGTTATACTGTTACGTAATAATGTATGACGTAACGCCTCCACCCACTTCGCCCTCTAGCGGCATGTAAGAATCAGAACGAACTCTGTATCCGTCCTAGAAGGAGCTCCTGAAACAAGCGGAGTTTCCTTTGGCAAACAATGCACCGCTATTAAATTCTTATTGCTCATACAGTCCATTTTGCTTATTTTGTTAAACATCGTACACTTCCGTACATTTTGGTCCCAGCGACCCGGAGGTTTACCAGTGCATTAAATTTTACCAAGTTTTAAACTTAAGAACAATGACTACAGAATCAGTCATTACAACGCTTAACCGCAAACGTGGTAATATAAAGGGACAATTGAAGAAAATTACTATACGTGAAGATAGCAATGATGTCGCCGAACTGCAGGCTCCGTTGGATGTAAATTCGAAGCTTCAAGAAAAATTCGAAGTTCTAAAAGAAGAATTGTCGTATTGCTCGTCCATTTTAATTATAGGGCATGATTATTTGGTGGTAGTACAAAGATTATCTATCAAGGGGTATTTGGGTGCGTTGTGTCATAATTATTTTATTTTGTTACCCAAGGCTCTGGACGCAATTAGCAATTAACGAACAAATTTTTAAATCAGTTGGATCTGCTACAATAACTTTGCTCCACATTAAAAAACACCCAGCAGATAAATAATTACTGAAACAAGGTTTAAAACAAAAAACTTATTTATTTACAATTTGCCCTAATATTTACATCTCATCTCATCAAATTTTAATTTATATCATAGCTGCTCTGTTCACTATCAACAGGGTTCAATTTATTAGTTTGACTTCTGATTCAGGGAGCGTAAATACAAACTACACAAAATTCTAAAAGCTTCAATCCAAATTTAATACACGATATCTTCAAATCCGTGAAACTCACACTAACTATCAAAAGGCAAACGCGGGATCTGAACTAAACAAAATCAAATAAAAACACTCACGTCTTTCAGCTGAGAGCGACTTTCGGGTTCTGTGATAACACTGGTAGGGACTCTTTCCGTGACGTCAGTTTGCACTCTGTAGTTTCTCATTAGTTTGATGGGTGACTCCTCCACGCTGGGGTTAGCTTTAACTGTAGGCGTACTGGATGCAATCTTCTCTGCTATCCCTCTCCTTATTTCTGATTCGGGCTCAGCTATCACTCGTTTCTCCACACTTGCTTTCTTTCTCGGGAAAGGATCCACCGAGCTCCGTCGCATCAAACCCCCTTAATTTTATTTTTGCTCCGGGAATATTTCACCGGACTCTTGGGGCAAACAAACAGGGACAGGTTATTTTTCAGCCGATCCCAGAGAAGGCCTCCTGGACTCCGACTGACCCACTTTTTTTACTTCTCCAAAAAAACTCACTTCAATTATTTTAATTCTCTCACAGTTCCCGCCTCCGGAATCACTTCACTAGCCATTCAGGAAAGTCTCGACTTTTTTATTTGTTAAGTCCCAACACCTACAAGCCTCTCATTTGCTGCCCTCATTCTTGATCATAATACGCCCCTCTTGCGCAATAATCCAAACAGCTGATGACCACCCGCAAGACAAACCGCTAACCCTCGTGGTCTACCAACGAACCCCACTATCAATCTCCCCCAAAGTGTCATTGTTGCATAATGTCACAAGTGGTGCCATCCACAGCTTATCTGCGTCTGGAATCACAGACCCCACATACGCTAGTCTCATAAAACTTTCGTAAATTGGCTAATGTTGCCGACAAACGCTTTGCCCTATAATTACGTCGGCATGAAAGTCGTTACCGACCTTACACACAAAATGTAATGAATCAAGCGTTCAAACTTTTTATTTTCTCTTAAAATATTAATTTTAATTTTTTTTTTGAAAGCGCTTCATTACAAGAATATTATAAAGTAGTCAGCGAAAAGAATTTTGAAGAAATTGAGGAAATGTTGTCACAGCTAGATGAGGAGTTTCAAAATTCAAAGGTGGGTCTGAAAACCTTGATTAATAAACTTAATATCAGTAAGAATAATTCTGCTTATCTAAATCAAAATTCTGACAATTCTACTCATGATTCGAATTCGATTAACAATGATCAGCTGAAAAGAATGTCATTAAAACTTCCAAAAATCCCTCTTCCTATTATTAACGGAAAATTCGAGGAATGGAATTTGTTTAAAAGCCAATTTATTAGTCTCATTGGCGAAAATTCAGAGCTTTCTGAAAACGAAAAGCTTCACTATCTACGTGGGTGACTAAAGGGAGAAGCAAAAATTATAGAAACCTTAGATGACAGTTACGTTTCCCTATTCAAAGCACTAGAGCAAAAGTACCCAAACCAAAGGATCCTCGTTGAATGTCACATGAAAAACATTCTAAATCTTCAATCTATCAAACATGAGTCAGCCAAAGAGCTTCGAAACTTGTTGAATAATATAAACAAAAATCTTAGATCACTGAAAATTTTGAATTTCGAAAGAGACAAATTTTCTAATGCTTTACTATTGAATATTGTTCTTGAAAAAATAGATCGAGAAACAAGAAAACAGTTTGAATTCACGTTGAAGGACAATGAAGTTCCAGATTTTGATAATTTTCTACAATTTTTAGAAAGAAGATGCCAAATTCTAAGTAGTATTAATACTAACATTTCATTGAAGCATATTTACGAAAGATCGAAATCCCTTTTTGTGAATTCTAATGATTCATTTAAAATTTGCGTAGCTTGTAAAACCCAAACTAATCATCCGATATATCACTGTAATAAATTCAAAGAAATGAAATTAACAGATAGATTGAATTTGGTTAAAACTCATCGGCTCTGCAATAATTGCCTAAGCAATCGCCATTCTGTTTATAAGTCTAAGCTTAGCATCGGCCCACCGTGAAGGCATCCAACAAGTTTTTGATAACTTGGTCATCGCGATGAAGCACATCCCTCGCTCCGACACTTGGCTACTTAACTAGAAGGTAATCTGAATAGCTCCTCTCTCGCTCTTTGATATTAGCTACCAACCCAGGCTTTGGTCCAGGTCCTGGTAGTCGTCTGCAACTATATCGAGTCGCCCCATAGAGCCAAATCCTTACAATCCCTAACAATAAACATTACAACAATAATTGAGCCATAATCGCTATTAACACTAAAAACTTTATTCAAAGATAATACAGTTCACATAAATACAATAGGTTTACATCTAGATAATTATATATTATGACAAGTAGCGTGAGAGCTTAGGTAGTTATAAAGAGAATAAATACAGTTTGACAAGCTTTATGCTGATTGGACGTGAATGTCCATCAGCTCTTTAACGATTTTATTCACTACTCGGCTGCAGTAGTGATCGTTAAAGAATTTATGTTTAGTCCAATTTCGGGCGTCCCTTGGCAGGTTACCGCGATATTCTTCGAAATGTCTGCAATCGAACAGACAGTGTTCGACTGTCTGTTCCTCTCCACAGTTGCAGTTGTCCATCTTCCCAAAGAATCTGGCTTGATACTGTCCAAAGCAGCCGTGTCCAGTAATCGCCTGGTTCTTCAGGAAGTCCCCTTGGACTCTATCCAGACGAACTGTCTGGAAGATCTCGAAGGTGCGTCTGCCTTTAGTGGATTGGTTCCACCTTTCTTGCCAATCTTTCATGGCTTCTTTCAATAAAATGCCCTTTAGTTGCCTTCTGGTCCGTTTATATGTGTTGTTGATGGTGGTCAATTGAGTCGCTTTCTTGGCGACTTCATCTACCGCTTTATTTCTACTATTACCTGCATGGGCTTTCACCCAATGCCAGGTTATGTCCAAATCATGATTAATTATAGTCTTTTTAAGATTATCTACTAACTGGCATTTGAAGTTTTTTGATTTGAGTGCTTGAAGAGCCCTCATGGAGTCGGTATATATATCGAACTCTGTTGTTCGAGTTCTAATCGCGTCTTCAATTACCATTTCTATCGCTCTAAGTTCTGCTTGATATGAGGAACTGTAATCGGAGTTCCTTTCCATAGCATCGTACTGTTTAACCTCATCTTTATACTTTATAATACCAGAGCCGACTCTGTCTTCCATCTTCGAGCCGTCCGTGTAGTACTGAGTACTACACATCGGCTCAAGTCTGGTTGACCAGTCTATGCTACTGATATCCTTAACCAGGTTGATATTGTAGTTGCGAACCTCGTAGCTATTGCTGTCGAGGGTTGTTCCTTCAATTATATGTGAGCCATTTTCCTTAGTAACAACATGGAGAGTTTTTTCCATTTTAGCTTTTATATCGAGTGGCAGACACCCCGCCAGGACAGCTAGAGTGTCTGTCGCAACCGTTTTATAGCATTTCGTTAAGAGCAATAGAAATGGTCTTTGAGTCTGCAATAGTCTTTCATTCATACTACGTGTAACATTATACCAAGATGGGACTCCGTAAAGTAATATCTTTTCAACTACCAGTTGGTAGATTTCTTTTGCGACAAGTGGTTTTATACCCCAGGTTTTCCTGGAGTACCTTAGTAGCTTGTGCATTACTGCTAAGGATTTTTCTTTTACATTATCTAAATGGGTGTTGAAGTTGAGTTAATTATCAATTATGACACCCAGGTATCTTATCTCATTTTCGTATTTAATATTTTGTCCACATAGCTTGATGGTCGGTCTCCTTAGGTTCTTGATCTTTGGTCCCACTATAGTATAGCTGCACTTATCAATATTGAATTTTAGTTCGTTATAGTTTGCCCAATTCTCTCACTTGGTTAGTGCGTTGTTGGCTAGCTGGGAAAACGTATAGACTACTTTGCTCTTAATCAGGATGACCAGGTCATCCGCGAAGGCTTGTATGTGGAAGTCCTCATTATCTTCTTCTGCTTTCAATAGGCTATTGATCACCAATAACCATAGTATATGTCCCAATGAGGAACCTTGAGGTACTCCCACGTTATATTTCCATTCTCCCTGAAGGAGTTGGATACTTCTATTTTGAAGATAATCTATAATTAGGTACTTGAGATTATTGTCAATGGTCAGATCTTCAATCGCCTCCATTACCCTTTTTGGGTTGATCGAGTTGAAGGCGTTTTGTATGTCCAATTTGATCATACATGTATGTTGTTTATCCTTCTTGTTGCTCCCAATAATCCCGAGTACCTTTTGCAGGGCATAATTCGTGCTCCTGTTTCTCCTGAAGCCAAATTGGGCTTTTGAGAGTACCTCATTTGACTCTAGATGTTCGACGAGTCTATTGGTGATCAGCTTATCTAGCACTTTACCCATCATAGGGAGAAGACAAATTGGTCTGTAAGCATTGGGCTTAGTTGGGTCTTTTCCCGCTTTGGGGAAGTAGACCACCTTCGCTCTTTTCCAGCCATTCTGTTTATAATTGTAATTCTAAGAGAACTTGCTTTGTTTGTAAAAAATCGAATCACCATACGCTCCTTCATAAGTATCCCGCCCCGTCAAATACCGCAATACATTCAAATGAAAACTGTTAAAACATTCCGTATTCTGACACGATAAATATCTCTAAGTCAGTTCCCGCTCAAAATGAGTCATCATTTCATTTGCTCGCTTCAGACAAAACAAATAAAACCGTAGGCGCCAAAGAGTGTTGTTTAGCTTCGAGCAGCCTTTTGTGCACTACAATGTTATTTATTGAGAACTCATTTGGTGATAAAATAAAAGTGAAGGCAATTCTCGATAGTGGAAGTTCAGTATCAATTTGTACACAGGAAGTAGCAGATGTTTTGGGATTAAAGAAAGAAAAATACAATTGATCCATTTCAGGCATAAGCTGAGGAGAATATTTTGTTAAAAATAAATTAACAGCAAAAATTTCAAACAGCTTTTCAAAAGCATTATCATTCCTTGTGCTACCGAAAATCCCAGAATTATCGCCTGTAAAGAAGATTGATATATCTTGCGTATATATCCCTCACAAAATAAAACTTGCTGACCCTACATTCTATGTCCCAAGTAGAATTAATCTACTCCTAAGTTTTGAGATATTTTTTGACTTGCTTAAGGCTGAAAAATTCAAATCATATGATAATAATTTGATGCTTCAGGACAGTGTTTTCGGCTATTTGTATACCGGGACTGTGGAAAATGCAGCTTCTCACAATTTTACTGGTCTTACTCATATTTCAGAAAGAGATTCTTTAGAACTTTCTGTCAAAAAATTCTTTGAGATGGAATCCTTTCCCGGGGGATGATACAAATAATGAGTCTCAAACATTTGAAAAGGAGTATTGTGAGCAACATTTTGTTACCACTCACAAAAGAGATGATAGCGGAAGATTTATTGTACGATTGCCCATTAAGGAAGGTAAACGTTCTAGTTTAGGAGAGTACAAAACAATGGCGGAAAGACGTCTAAATTCGCTTTGGAAGATATTGGACAAATATCCAACTATGTCCACTTTATATAAGACATTTATGGATGAATATCTTGCGTTAAATCATATGGAAAGGGTTTCGGACTGTGAGAACTGAAGTGAAATTTATTACATCCCGCATCACGCAGTTTTCCGCCCAGAGAGCATTTCTACCCCTCTTCGCGTCGTGTTTGATGCATCAGCCAAGTGCGAGAATGGAATAAGTCTCAACTCCATATTTCTGAATGGTGGACTTGTTCAGCAGGATCTATTTTCAATAGTAGTTCGTTTCCGAACACATAAATATGTATTTAGTACAGACATTACTAAAATGTATAGGCAAATTCTTGTCGAAGAATCGGATAGAGATTTTCAGAGAATTTTGTGGAAATCAAGTCAGTGCTCCCTGTTGAAACTTACAGATTGCGTACAATTACGTACGGGACAGCATGCGCCCCGTATTTGGCGACTAGAACTATAAAGGCTTTAGCTGAGAATGAGCAGAAATATTTTCCTCGTGCGTCCGCAGTTTTACTTACCGACGTCTACGTGGACGACATTTTGTCAGGTTCAGACAATTTAGAAGACACAATTTCCTTACAATTTGAGTGAATAAACGTATTGAACAAAGGTGGCATGCAGTTACATAAATGGGTATCCAACCATCCAAACTTGTTAAATGACAGTAAAGGTGCTGAATATAACTTTTCTTCAGATTCTGATCCCATGAAAACTTTCGGTATGCTTTGGGCATGCAATGCCGATAATTTAACCTTTAAGGTTAATGTAGACTCTAAAGCAAGCTTCACAAAACGGGATGTTCTATCTTCTATAGCACGCCTGTTTGATCCGCTTGGTCTTATTGAACCACTAATAACAAAGGCCAAGATATTTCTAGAAAATCTGCGGAGGCAAAAGTTAAATTGTTCTGATCCAATTCCGCCTGATGATATGAAAGAATGGTTTAAATTCTTAAACGAACTTCCCGCTTTAAAACAAGTGAAAATTCCTAGGCATGTGATCATTACAAATACCATCATAATTGAATTACATGGATTCGGCGATGCCTCTGAACGGACATATGGGGCAGCAATCTATGTGAGCTCAAAAGACAGCCAAGGACAGCAGCAAACAACACTGTTGTGTTCTAAATCCAGAGTAACTCCGATAAAAACCTTAACAATACCCAGGCTGGAACTTTGTGCGGCGTTGCTACTAGCTCGTCTAGTCGCAAAGATCATCTCTATCATTCAAGTTGAATTCCATCATGTGTACCTGTGGTCGGACTCTATGATAACTTTGGTTTGGATAAAAACTCCTTATGAAACACTTAAACCCTTTGTGTCCAACAGAGTTAAACAAATTAACGAACTGTGTCCTGACTATGATTGGAGACATGTTTCTTCCGAAACCAATCCTGATGATGTCCTATCTAGAGGAACTGGTGCAACTAATCTTCTACAGAACTCTATGTGGCGGACTGGCCCTTCATTTTTAAATTCGGACATTCCATCTTCTAAAGAACCTACTAACATGACTGATAATAATTATTCTAAAGAACTAAAGACTGCATATAATCCTGTCTTAGTTGCTAACACTACTAACAGCTTCATTGATGACTTTTTAAAAATTAGTAACAGTTTTACTAAACTTGTACATACCTTTAGTTATATTTGCAGATTTATACATAATGTCAAATTTCCTAAGAATCGAAAGGTAGGTGAGTTAACAACTGAAGAAGTCATGAGTGCGGCTAATCATTTAGTTAAATTAGTTCGACACGCAACCTTTATCTACGAAAGTAATTATTTAAAACATAACAAGGACTTGAAGCGGAGTCAGGTAAGGAATTTACATCCTTTTTTAGATGAAGATGAGCTTCTTCAAAATTCTCAATTGAACAATTACAATTCTCAATTACAAAATTCTCAACTGAACGACGATTCAAACCACCCAAAGCCTTTACCCGCTAGGCATAGATTCACTAAAATCATTATGGAATATTTCCACAAGAAAAACTTGCACGTAGGTCCGCAACCACTCTTGCATTGCGCCAGACAAGAATTTTGGCCCATAGGAGGCAGAAATCTGGCTAGAAAAATGGTTAAATCATTTAAATACCACTTTCGAAAGTAACTGGTTCATCTAAATTAACATTTGAGGAACTACTAACAGTCGTTACACAAACCGAAGGGATTTTAAATAGCCGACCAATCAGTCCAATGTCAACAGACCCAGTGATTTAACTGCATTAACCCCTGGTCGTTTTTTAATTGGTCGTCCATTAAATTCTGTTGCAGAACAAACAATGATTGATAAACCAGGCAATTATCTTACAAGGTGGCAAAGAACAACAAAATTCGTCCAATATATTTGGAAGCGATGGTCAATTGATTACCTCAATCATTTAAACTTGCGAAACAAATGGATGTTTCTATAAGATAATGTTAAACCCAATGCCATGGTTATACTTAAGGACAAAGATTTGCCTCCTTACAAATGGAAGCTTGGCCGCATCGAAAAGATAGTTAAAGGTGCGGACAACGCTGTTAGAGTTGTGTACATCAAAACAGCTAATGGAGTGGTAAAACGAGGCATCACTCAAATTTGTTTATTACCTGTAAATGATGATCAGTATCTTTATGATTATTGTAAATAAGGTATATGTTTAATGTTTTTCAATATGGTATATGTTTATGTTTTTCAATACTGCATAATATTTCTTAATTTTTTTATTATTGTAATGTGCTTTGTGCTAACTTTTTATTCGCATATTTTTCTAATATTTTTATGTATCACTGTATGTATTTTGAAAATTTCAAAATTTCAACGCGGGAGTATGTTACGTAATAATGTATGACGTAACGCCTCCACCCAATTCGCCCTCTAGCGGCATGTAAGAATCAGAACGAACTCTGTATCCGTCCTAGAAGGAACTCCTGCAACAAGCGGAGTTTCCTTTGGCAAACAATGCCCCGCTATTAAATTTTTATTGCTCATACAGTCCATTTTGCTTATTTTGCTAAACATCGTACACCTCCGTACATTTCAAGAGAATAAACAGTGATGGTATAAAAAAGGCGGTACGTAAACTGTGGGTCACGACCCACTGAGGAGTTGTGAAAAAAATGGGAGAGGCCGTGGACATTTTGGAGTCAATTTATAAAATTTATTCTCACATATTTCACGAGTATTATTTGAGGTCCGGGTTCACCGCTTCTCATTCATTTTTTTTTCGATTTTACTTTGATAAATATAACGAAGTTTATGATTTCAAATGGTTTAATAGGAAGCTTATCATTTTGAAATCCCGCTCTTTTTAATGTTCTTTTCTTTTCACCAAAATGAAATCGACATTATATAAAAGGCAAATACCCCTCACTCACTCACTGTATCCCTGGAACCATAAGTCCTAGGAAGCTGAAATTTTGAAAGGTGCTTTCTCTTAGGCCTTAGGTGCTCGCTAAGAAATATTTTTGAAAAATTCGAATTTTAGTTGGGTTGAGCCACCTCCCCCCCCCAAAAAAAAACCACTGTATCTCTGGAACCATAAGGGCCTGTTCACATAGGAGTCCGTTGCGCTGCGTTAAGGAAAAGATGATGTTGAGACGAAAATAAACCAATCATAGGCCTCCAAACGATTAGCAATGAAATTTTTAGCGCCTATGATTGGTTTATTTTCGTCTGAACGTCATCTTTTCCTTAACGCTACGCAACGGACTCCTATGTGAACAGGCTCTAAGGCCTGGGAAGCTGAAATTTTGTATGACGGTTTCTCTTAGACTTTAGAAGCGCGCTAAGAAATTTTTTTAAATATTCGAATATTAAGGGGTTAAGCTCCCTCCAAAAGAAAAAACCCATATCTCGAACCATAAGACGTAGGAAGCTGAAATTTTGAATAGTGGTCCCTCGTAAGTCCTAAGTGCCCACCAAAAAATCTGTTTAAAAAATTCGAATTTTAAGGCTGCTAAGCCCCCCCCCCACACACACACACTCGCCCACACATGTACTGTATCTCTGAAATCATGAAATTTTGTATGGTGGTTCGTCTTAGATCCAAGGTTCTCACTAAGAAATCGTTTTTATAAATTCGAATTTTAGGGAGTTAAAACGAGCTTAACCGCTTTCCCCCAAAAGAGTATATCTCTGGAACCATAAGGCCTAGGAAACTGATATTTAGAATAGTAGTTTTTCTTATGCCCTAGGTGCTCACTAAGAATTTATTTACAAAAAATACAAATTTTAAGGGGTTGAAACGGATTTTACACCCCCCCTCCAAAAAAAAAAGTACATTAACTCTGGAATCATAAATCCTAGGAAGCTGAAATTTTGCTGCGTGGTTCCTCTGAGTTCCCTAAATATCTTCTAAAAATACAAGTTTAAAGGTGTTAAAAGGGGCTTAATCCTCCAAAACAAAACACTGACTGAGTGATCACTGTATCTCTGGAATCACGTCTTAGGAAGCTGAATTTTGGAATGGTAGTTTTGCTTAAGTCTTAGGAGCTCAGTGATAAATCTTGTTAAAAATATATATTTTTTAAGGGGTTAAAAGGGGGATACCCTCTCCCTTTCAATCCTCAGCCCCCAAAAAACCCTAACAAACAGCGACTGACTGATCTCAGTATCTCTGAAACCGTAAGGTCTAAGCTAAAATTGAATCTCTGAAACAGTAAGAAAGCTAAAATTTTTGCATAGTAGCTTCCCTTAGGCCCCACGGGTTCCCTGAGAAAGCTTCTTAAAAATTGAAACTTGGGGGTTTAAAAGGGCTGAAGCCCTCAAAATAAAACGCTGACCAGGAAATTTGTTGCACCGTATATTTTAGTGGTGCACGCCTCCTTTTTTTTTAAACCGCAACCCATTTTTTAAGTAAAAGAATCCCTCGACCTCAATGGAATATTTTGATAGTGGAAATTTTTTTTTAAATTAGGAAGATAGAAAAAAGAAATAAGCAATTTTTGGCAAACTATTCAATGAACTGTAGATTTTGGGTGAATATTTACCTTGCATAATGAAGCTAAAAGTATGTCTTGCTAACCTCTTGTGTTTGTTTTTGGAAAATATCTGTGATTAAAATTTTATATTCAACTATTAATATGTATCTGTATTTAATTTTGGTAAAAATTAACAAAAATTAAAAATTATAATAGAACATGAATTCAAAATTATAAGCTTCATAATATCAAATTGAAAATTATAAGCCCCATTTAATTATATGAAACTAAAATAGAAAAAAAAATTAATGAGAAGGGTGAACATGGACCTGAGATATTATTTGTTGAAATATTTGAGAGTGCCACTCTCGTATCACCTTCCCAGGTTAAATCTTGATCGTTGTTTGGTTTTTATAGCCACCACTTTTGAAAACTCAATCTCGCAGAGATAGGTAGAAGCAAATGGAAATAGTGTGAGCATAGTCTTTTGCTGATGATGTTTTTATTATTGTAGTGTTCCCGCTCCAATCTGCGAGAGGCGAATCTGATGACATCTTTTCTTTCCCCCTTCACTTGGGAGATGCGCGCCGTCTCGTGTCAGTCGAGGAGAAAAACCTCTCGCAGGTCGGACTTGCTATGTCGAGTGGCGTTCTGAATTGTGTTGTCCAAATACAGTGGAATCTCGATTGATCGTTTTCGGATCCATCGTTTTTCCGCTTTGTTATGTTTCCGCATCTATCGTTTTCCCGCATTTATCGTTCATTTCAATCGGTCCCTTGAAAAACGAGATTCCACTGTAAATATATTTAAAAAGCCTTCTGATGGAGTCTCTGCTTCGTGTCTAATTCTCTAAAGGCATGTCGAATCACAATATTGTCAATTCACCATATTGGGATTATCCCGAGTGGGAACACTACATTATAAAACTATTTGACAGCTTATTTATTAGTATCATATATATTTTTAACGTATAAAAAATATAAATTAAAATTACAAAAAATTTGCAATTATTGAAAATTAAGCATATTTTTAATTAAATAACTCAATATCATAAATTTACTTCAAACTATCCGCGACCACTCCAATTTTTTTGCGAACCACAATTTGTGCACCACTTCACTACCTATAATTAATTATTAACTCTTATGTCAGTTTAACGTATTAAGTTTAAAGAAAGTCTTATGCGCAAAATAAAAATGATAATAATAATAATAAGGATTTACGAGCTGCGGTCTCAAAGAAGTTGAGAACCATTGATTTAATAGAGGGTGTAGGATCTCAGCAATAAATTTCTCTACAGTCACAGGAGGCGGTTTCAGCCACACACCAATGAAAGGGTTAGGGCCTGTTCACATAGGAAAAGATGACGTTGAGACGAAAATAAACCAATCATAGGCGTTAAAAATTTCATTGCTAATAGTTTGGAGGCATATGATTGGTTTATTTTCGTCTCAACGTCATCTTTTCCTTAACTCAACGCAACGGACTCCTATGTGAACAGGCCCTTAAAGACAGTGTTGCCAACCTCTACGAAGCGCCTCCCCCTAGCGCCATCTCAAAATCCCCTGTTCCCCCCTAACACCAACTTGAGATCCCCCTAGACCTTCCTAAAAGAAATTCTGGTTCTATATAGGCATCCTGTTTGAGAGATAAATTGAAATAAATGGAAAATACACACTTACATAATGAAATGGAGGTTTATTTACATTTGACATATGTATGGAAGTAATAATCTAATAAAAAAAACGCATCTCGATTGTACAAAATATTAAAAAATGTCCCCCCCCCCACAAAATGTCCCTAAAAAAAATGTGACCCCTAAAAACACCCCTTATTATCTAACTTACCCCAAATTTAGGGGGAAAACCCCCCAGATGGCAACACTGGTTAAGGATTCATTGTTGAGGGACAGAATTTAACCGTGGGACGAACGGAGGTGGCATCTCATTTGTATTTGTAAATACAACACACTTTGTTGACGTTAAGAACGACGATTATCATCTTCATGTATTCCAGGCGTCAAAACAAATCTATCAATGTTAAAGGGACAATGGATGCTGGTAAAGATGTGGAAACTTTGCGATCGGAGATAGAAAATGAGCAAAGAATGACGTAAGTACAGTATGACACCAATTGCGCTTAATATAAAATGTAGCGATTTTCGTCGGAAATTTTCACTGATACATTTGATAATATGTTTAATTACGTATTTTTATTGTTAACTGCTGTTTCTTATGGCCACTTACCATAGGTTGTATGCATTTTTGCTGTCATATCTATGTATGTTTGTCCTACGGAGGGGGGATTGTTTTCTTGGACAGTTTTGTTCTCGGAGGGATTACAGTCCTGTTAACAGTCATTTTCATGTTTCTGATAATCGAATCACTTTGTTAAATTTAATTGTGTTACTCAAAATAGAAAAACTCTATGCGGTGTGAATAGTACATGGTGTGAAAATAGTAATTATAGAAAAATAGCTTTTAAAAATTTTAATGGACCTTTTTGCCGGTGAGTTTAGTAAGCTGTTTTCAGCGAAAAGTATGTGCAATTTTATATAATCATATGTCACATTTACATATTAAAATTAATTTAAGTACAACACAAGGATGAAACAGTAGTGAATAAATTAGTCAGACTATGAAAAAGAATTTCTGAGCTACAATACAATCATTTATGTTACCTGCATTTATTCTTATGTTAAATTTAATGTGACTATTTTGTGATATGGCAGAGTACAATACTTTAAGTTTTATATTGATACCATAATTTTTTTTGTGATATTAAAAATGAGAGATACATTCACATTCATTTGAATCCATTGCTCAAAGAAAATCTATCTGTTAAAGTTCAATCATCCATATATTCAGATCGATCACTCTGTCCTAATTTTACTTCTTTCCCTTATACCAATTTTTAAATTGTTTAATATTACCAGAGATTCACCTATCACTCTCAATTTTTATATGTACTTTTATTTGTCTATGATCATGTCTCATATCACTTAGCAGCAAGCTGTAGGTTGTACAATATATACATACCTTGTTCACATTTATCTCAAGCGATATTATGCAATACATTTCATATTTTGGATCCAGAAACATTAAAAAAAAGTAGTTAAAAACCTACTTTTAGACCATGGAATATTAGGAACAACACATAATTTCTTAATATCCACAATAAAAATTAAAACAGTAACAACTAGCTTCAGAGTAATATATAGTTCTTCACCAGATGTGACATTATCTGTGGGTGATTCATAAATGCAAGGATCATCAAACTCTTTGATGTTAAATGGGAAAAACAGCAGAAAATTCCAGAACACCATGGATGGTAGTAGCAGAAGTAGACACATTAAAGGAGAAACATTTATAATTGGAGACATGGGGAGAAATTTTGTAACTAGTAACTTATACAAGGGATATATCTATAAACATTCTCTGTTACTAGTAACTTATACAAGGGATATATCTATAAACATTCTCTGTTACTTACTGTTCCTATAAATTCTGTTCAGAGAAAACACTTAAAAAGGTTCAATATTATGAATGAAAAGTTATGTTAAAACCATGAATAATAAATCTGAATATAGGTCATGCAGCTGATTAGAGTATAAAGAATTGTTAACTTATTCGTTTGTTTTGTAGATGGTTAAGTTTATGATCTATATTATATGTTTTAAGCATAAACATAATAACTAATTTTTCATAGAGAAATGTTGGATTTATCAATTGAAGAGTTACAGCGAACCGTAGATGCTTTAGAACAGCAAGTGGATCATACTGATATTGCTGATGGTATATTATTCAAATTAACTCACTATTCTGCACTTTGATGATAGCAGCAGCTGTGCACTATGCTTTGAAATATATGAGCCTTATATGCATGTATGTTGTTTCTAAATCCTCTTGGTTTAGCTTCTAGACCAAGTTTAATGAACCATTTATCTTCAAAACATCTGCTGCCTCCAGAAGAAGATACTTAGGAAGATCAGGGCGATCGAAATTAACATAAAAAAGCATGTGAGCAATAGATGCTTGTACACTTAAAACTTTCCAGAATTTTTTTATATACACACACATATATTTGTATGTGTATGCATGTATGTATAAATCTGTATATATATATATATATATATATATATATCTATATATTCACTGGATATAAGTACACAATTATATGTTTATTTTTATATATATATATATATATATATATATATATTTGTATTTCTACGCACACACTTATATTTATTTGTATGTGTTTGCATGTATAAATCTGTATATATATATATATATATATATTTACTATATATAAATACACAATTATATATATTTATATATACATATATATATTTCTTATCAATTGATATTTATTATCTTCTTAATAGTAGAGTAAATCTTTAAAAAATTATCTTCATACATTGGCAGCTGCAAGGGGGGGGGGGCAGTAGGGGCAATTGCCCCTCCCAAAAGAGTCTGGCGTATTTTTTTTTTTTCATAGCCTAAAATTATATAATCGTAGACCTAATACTAAATGAGTTTAAATTTAAAATGAGATGATATTTATTTCTTATATATATAAATATAAAACCCTAAGAGCCAATTCCCCCCCCCCCCCCCCAACAGAACTCGGGACTGGAGCCGCCCCTGTGTTCATATCTTGTTTATGAATTAAAAAATTTTATTTCAAATTCATCTTTTTGTTAAAACTGAAAAAGTAAGTTTCCAAATCAAGTGTAGCTTGTTGCCTCCGGTGCTTACTTCTTAATTTTATCTAGATAATAAAATAAGGAAATGCATTTGCAGAGTTCTGAAACATTTAATCACCCTTTGATCATTTGTGGTATTATTTTATCAAGAACTATAGTTTTATCTGTTTAAATTTAAATAATCTGATGTGCTCAGTAAATTTAATCATTTTCCTCTGTAATATTATTACTGATTTTATTTGTTTATTTATTATTAAATGTAGCATTTTTAATTGCTTTATTTTTAGAAATATGAGCTACAATAAACTAAAAAAGGTGGCTATATGTTTCAAACTACTTAATATTTTATGAGCATTAGGTGTGATTGTCACAATTCATAAATGCTACAATGACACCTAATGCTCTTCAGCCTGTTGATGAACTTTTTAGTTCAAAATGTATAGCCATTCTTTTAATTTATTATGGAATTAAAGAAGTTGATTATGTGTGAATTTTCAACAAGTTTCCTGTAAATCATAATTATCCTTATTCTGGGATCTTTTTTTTTTGTATCATTGCCTCTATTATATTATTTTCTTGTATGTTGTTTATATTTATATAGGTGGTCTTTAATTGATTTTTTGTTTTGTATCATATGTAAAATTCTCAATTTGGCAAAAATTTTTGGTTGTCAAGCTTGGGCGATTATGGCGCCAATGTTGCTTTCTTCAGAGATCAAGGATAAACAAATATCAGTATATTTTAGCAGCATATATTTTGAAGGAATCTTCATTTTGACCTGATAACAGAAATAACCAGTGACCAGTTTTTGGTTTTAGTTTGCTCTTACCAATGAACACACTATGAGAATATAGTTATAATATTATGTATGTTGTCAGCGGATAATTTTGCATAAAAGTAATTTTTTATTAGGTAGCTTTCAAGTAGGCAAAGTATGATAATATGTTTTGAAAGATGTTCTGTTATAGTTATCTTAAGTTTTGTTAAAATATCATTTGATCACTCAATTTTTAATAATATCAGGCTCTACAGCATTCTTAAAAATGCTTATTTTTGTCAACATTTTTTAAATCCCTTGAGAGTGCTTATGTTTTATCCTATTGCTTTATTTTCCCTTAACTGAAAACATATATGGTTTTTCAGCATACATTTTACTGCTTATCTAATGTTTCATTTGAGATTATAATGGTGCAATAAATAGGGTGTTTCCAATTTACCTGCAGTAGTTCGAAAAAAAAAGGGTTCTTTTTCGTACTTTGTAAAATTATATAAAAGAATCAGATTACATATGGGTTGTCCCCCTCCCTTCTGATACATCCATGTTTCACAATCCTCAGAAGTAAGTTTTTTTCATGTTCTATCTTTTTTGATACTGTGTATGATTAACAATTTTTTTGTTAGTTTTTATTTAACTATGTATTTTAAGAGTAAACAAAATCTATTTCTAAAATTTGAAAATTTAGTACAAGGAAATTTCAATGTACTAATATTAATTTTTTTTTTTTTTATAATTCAGTATAAATTGGTAAAGTAATTCAAGATTTAAAAAATTATACTAGTCTTTGGCCCCTGGTATCGACAAGAATCTGTAGAAATTGGTGAAAAGTGAGCATTAAGAGTGGAAAGTGGTGAATTATATTTTTATTGTTTTGTGTTGGAAATAACTGATAAAGGATGACCAATAAAAGATCAATAAAATGTTTTGAATTATCAATTTAAAAAAAATATTTTTTGTTTTGTTTATTAGAATAATTTTCAACTTTAATGTAGATCGTGGTTGGCATTTTGCTTTTCGGCAAAGCATGATGTTGATGAACTAAATTTTTAAAATTTAGTTATTTGATATTGTTTCATTATAAAGTTACGTATTGCATATAATAATAGAAAAGTTCATGCTTTATTTATTCCTCAAAAGTCCTGCATAAGTACTTATGAGTGCTTATTTATCAAAACAAAATGGCTCTACTCACCCTGGACGTAATCACACATTTGCATTCCTGATACTAGCATTATTGTGATTTTCTATATTTCTTATGTTTGAAGTATTTTGCCTTTATTTATATATTTATTAAGTAATATAATATGTGTACTGTTTACAAATGAAGCCAGAAAAAAAATTGGCCCTTTGATAGCCTTGCAAATTTTCACAGAAAGTACTGATAAAATTAAAATACGCCAATTTTGGATTCAGAAAAAGCTATGCAGGATAAATTTAGTAAAAAGAATACAGGGAGTTACATGCTAGATATACTTTGTTTTTATTCTATTTTTTTTAAAAAATATATGTCAGTTTAATACTTCATTATTCTTACTGGATGTGTTAGTTTAATGATACAGCTATTTTAAAATCTAAGAGGGTAAAATTATTCTTAATTTTTTTTTTTTGCTATCTAGAGGATGAATGGAAAGTACGATATTATACTCAGGTTGAAGTAAATGAACAGTTAGAGAGACAACGGGATTGGCTGATGGAAAGAGTAGAAGCTGCAAGAAATCAAAGCCAAGAAGGTTACTATATGTTTTTGAAATTGATTATTTTATGTCTAAATTTCCATTTCATTTACCTCTTAAAGTTTACACACACACACACATATATATATATGAGTATGTGTGTATATCACATAAAAAAGAAATATATTTTAATGTTTCATAAGAATTAAACTACTATGGTGTTCACCTTTCTGGTTTCTTAATTCTCTATTATTATCCTCAGCAATATTTAAAATAGAACCATTTCTTATGCTTGAGAATAACTAATTTTTACATATGCTGAATGTGGAGTTTTTACATTTTGTAACACACTGTTTAAATGATGTAACAAAATTACTTACTCTGTTGTTTATATATTATACTCTTCATATATTGTACATAGAAAAAAGTGCTTATTTTGAGCTAAGACAGCAATTTTAATATATTAGACATTCTGGAACAGATGTGCCAGATGCACCTCCCTTGGCGACAAGTTGGCAACAAAAAACTTTTGGCGCCAACTTGTCGTCAAAACAGGTCTACATGGACATTTTACGCTTAAAATAACAGATATACACAAAATATCAATAACAACCCAAATATAAAAATAAATTCAAAACAAACTTACCAATGGCAATAATAAACTTTCAAAAACATGACACAAATCCACAACAGCTACTTTAAAACATACACGAATATATCTAAAAACGGCTGTATTGAAATTCAAAGCATAAACAGAAATGCTCAATCGCTACTTTAAAACATACGCAAAAATATCTAAAAACAGCTGTATTAAACTTCAAAACCTTAGCAGAAATGCTCAACCACTTATTCAAAACATACGCAAATATATCTAAAAACGGCTGTATTAAAATTCAAAACCTAAACAGAAATGCTCAACCGCTACTTTAAAACATATGCAAAAATATCTAAAAACAGCTGTATTAAACTTCAAAACCTTATTAGAAATGCTCAACCACTTATTTAAAACATACGCAAATATATCTAAAAACGGCTGTATTAAAATTCAAAACCTTAGCAGAAATCCTCAACCACTTATTTAAAACATACGCAAATACAGTGGAATCTCAATCTATCGTTTTTCAAGGGACCGATTGAAATGAATGATAAATGCGGGAAAACGATAGATGTGGAAACGTAACAAAGCAATATGATCGTTGGGACTGGATAAAATGAACGACACATACGGTAAAACGATGGATCCGAAAACGATCGATCGAGATTCCACTGTATATCTAAAAACGGCTGTATTAAAATTCAAAACCTAAACAGAAATGCTCAACCGCTACTTTAAAACATACGCAAAAGTATCTAAAAATGGCTGTATTAAAAATATATATCTAAAAACGGCTGCATAAATACAAAAACTAAAACCTTAAAATTAATGAGAAATTTATTAGGTGGGAGGCCCCTCCCCCTAAAAAAGTCAGTATGATACAACTAGTCAGTCCAACTAATAATAACTAATTTAAATAAACATAAAAAACACCTTGATTAAATATATATTTCTTCATTAAACATATATTACAGCACAAATTCAAACGATCTATTTCCATTATATCGCCTCTATTTTAGACACTAAAATCCCCTGATATTTCTAAATTACACTAAATACTGCACAGATAATAAATAAATGAACAAAAATAAATTGAAATATACAACCAGATTATTGTATCCAAGCTGCATCCTAGCTGAAACTTAAAAGCTCAATTCAAACATAAACGAAAAATTCAAAAACCGTTGCCACAACATAATATAACTACACTAAAGAACGTTTAAAAAACCCATTCAATGATGCAAAACACAAGACACACCGGAATCTGGCAACAACAAAATCCTAAAAGCAACAAAAACACAAGTTGGCTACACCAAAGTAAAATCTACATCTAATACTATCCAAAATACGTCATTAATATTTCGCAACAACATGGCCGCCATACTATATCACGTAAACAAACACACACAACTAGCCTTTCAAACTGGGTTGCCACAAAATAACAAAATCTCGTCAAAATTGCATGGCTGCCACACCAAACACAAAATCGCCAACTTGGCAACTAGGTGCGTCTAACACATCTGTACCGACATTCTGAGTACTCGTAAGTAAAATTTTAATGAGGTACTGGTATGGTAATGTAAACGCTTCTTAGAGAATAATTAAAAAGTTTTTTTGACATTTCAAAAATGGTAGAGTATAAGGGATAAAAAAATTGAAGTTATAAAGAAAATAATTTTGAAATAATCTCAAGTTCCATGGTTTTACAGCAGAAAAAAATTGAAAATGTTAGTACTCAGATTTACTTCCTAAGTAAATATAAGTTAAAGGGAGTAAATAAAAACTTACAGATTATCAATTAAAAGTAAGCAGTATTGAAAAATATTGTTTAGGTTATATAATTAAAAATTAATAAGCGTGCACAACAATACTGTTATACTGACTATGCAGCTCTGAATATTTGTATACTAAATGTGAAAGGGATATTTTCTTGATGTTCTTAGGTATAATTAATGACATTTTTAATATTTGAGTTCTAAACTCTTAAAACTTATGTTTTAGGTGTATCTGCTTTGCTTGCAGAGCTGGATCTTGACAGTTTAACTGAGGTATGTATATTGTGATTCTTACTTGTAAAACTGCAGCCTCAGCTGTGGGGTTATATTTTTAGAAAGTCATTTTTTGAGTCAAATTGTGTTACATTTAATAATTTTTTTTAAGCAGATCATACTATTTTAAGAATTAAATTTTTATTTGAGTAGCCTTGTTTGCAAAACTAAATGATAATAAATCTGCTGGACCAGATGGTATTAAAGCTGAGCTCATAAACATCATTGAAACCAAACTAAATAAAGCAATCCTTAAACTTATTTGTTGTATCTGGACACAGGAACGAATGCCCACTGAGTGGGAAGAAGGGTCTATCTGTCCTATTTATAAAAAAGGAGACAAGCAGGAATGTTGTAATTTCAGGGGAATCACCCTATTGAATACAGCATATAAAATCTTCAACAACATTCTTTACAAGCGATTACTTCCATATACCTCCAAAGTTATTGGCAACTACCAATGTGGTTTCCAAATTGGAAAAACAACAACAGATCAAATACACTCAGGCAAATTCTGGAAAGAACAAAAGAATATAACATTGATACCTATCATCTTTTCATTGATTTTAAGGCTGCATATGACAGCGTCAACAGAGAAAAATTACTTGAAGCCATGAGGGAATGGAATATACCAACGAAACTAATAAGTCTTAGGCTTTGTTCACACAATACGGTTTCGGTTTTATGATCGTTTCAGTGTCAACCAAAAGCTGTGTTCAGACGATTCGGTTTTTCTTTCACCACTTACAGTTTTCCCGTCCTTTGCAATTATTGCAGGATGGATGTAAATACCTTTCTTGTAATATACTGCTATCATCGTCGTCGAAGCAACATTAAAAAAATTTATAAAACGTATTTGGTACATCCTATTTTGAGGGACAGATATTGTCTGGGATCTTTTCAAACGCTTATGATTGAATTAAGAAGAGATTAATCGAAATTTTTCAACTACTTCCAAATGAAGATACATACATTTATTGAGTTAAAACTTTGAATTTTTTGTAATGGTTAACCATATAATTTGCAAACATAATCACATCATAAAACTTTTCATAAAGTTTTTAAAAATTTAAAAATTTTAAATTAAAAAAAAGTGGGGTAATTTAAAATTGTTATAACTCGAAACAATTGAAATTTGACAAGACATGATTTATTGTCTGTCAAATTTCAATTTTTTTTCATTTAATTAAACAGAAATATGTTTTAATTTCGATTCAGTGTTTTTTAAAGTATTAATTTTTGAAAAAATTAAAAATATTTAGAAAATTTTTTTAAAAAACTGATGTAACTTATTTTTAAAAAATCATATTTTTAAAAGTAAATATATTTTTCAAATTTGTTGAATCAAAATTAAAGTAAAATAAAAGGCATGTTCCAAGTTTGAACCATTTATCTTTAACGGTTCTTGACTTATAACAATTTAAAGATGAGAAATGGTGAAAAAACCCATCATGCAGAAAACGTATTTACAGGTTTAAACAAAGATTGGCTGCTATTAGAATGGTGCAAATAATAATAATAATAATATCTCCTGTTCTAATTTAGATACTATAAACATGATTTAAATGTTGTTTAAAGCGTTATTTAAAGTAAAACATTCTTATGTTTTGTCCCAAATGGTTGGTCTTTCTTCAACCAAAGAAATTAAAATTTCTGTGTCGATTTTCTCCATTTGTAAAAAAAAAAAAAAAAAATTCACTGCAAAAAAATGTAAAAAGCAACTAAAAAAAATCACTTCAAACAATCACTTCAGTAGCTAGATCGGCACTGGTGTACGTTTCCTTCAAAATAACCTAATCATGTGTACTCCTCCTCTCAATTCTATACGTCAATGGCATCCAAAACGGCGGCACGGCATCCGGTTTCGGAAGACAAAATCGAACAACATCTGCTACCAATTTGGTTGTTCTCCCGTTTGCAGTTTTTGACCGCAACGTGTGAACATACAAAACAAAATACACTGTTTGCTGCAAACGAAACGACAAAACCGAGAGGATCATAAAACTGAAACCGTATCGTGTGAACGAAGCCTCACTGGAATGACTCTTAAGAAAGTAAACTGCAGAGTTAAAATGATGTCAAGCCTCTCGGAGCCTTTTTATACAGAGAGGGGCTTGCGACAGGGAGACTCCCTCTCATGCCTTTTGTTTAACTTGTCTCTAGAAAAGGCTATAAGGGATTCTGATATAAATACTAGCGGAACCATCCTACAGAGAACAATCCAATTGCTTGCTTTTGTGGATGATATTGATATCAATGGGTGAACTAGACAAGCTGTTGAGGCTTTCGTTTCACTTGAGAATGCAGTGGGAAAGATGGGTCTAACCATCAATGAGGATAAAACTAAATTTATGATTGCAACAAATAAAAAAATAGATACAGCCCCTCTGGAGATCAATAACTACACATTTGAGAATGTAAAGCAATTTAAATACCTGGGCACAATGATCTCAACCTGCAGTGACCTAAAAATTGAAATTAAGAGCAGACTAGCCATAGCTAATAGATGTTTCTATGGCCTTAGAAACCAACTAAAATCTAAATTCATCAGCATTAAAACAAAAATAAGTCTATATAAGACCCTGATAAGACCTGTTGTCTGATACGGGAGTGAGTGCTAGGCCCTGAACAGGGCAGAAGATCGTTTATTGATTTTTGAAAGAAAAATTTTGAGGAAGATTTTTGGACCAATTATGCAAAACAACGTTTAGAGAATCGCCTATAATCATGAAATATATAAAAAGTATGGCGAACCCAACATCATAAAGGTGGCAAAAGCATCTTGCATTAGGTGGCTAGGCCACATATTCAGATATGATGACACGTTTCCCACAAAATAGTCACCTTTTCAAATTTGGAGGGAAGGCGACGAAGAGGAAGACCCTCAACCAGATGTTTGGATGATGTAGAAAAGCACATAGAATTGGAGTGAACCGATGGAGGGCCATTGCACGGGATCGAGCTCGATGGGGAAAAATTGGCGAGACAGCCTTGGCCTGTAACAGGCTATAGTGCTAGCGAAGAAGAAGCCTTGTTTGCAGAGGCATTTTTTATTGCCAAATTGAAAACACATTCCTCTCTATATTGTCTGTATCAATGTAGAACCTTGAAAAGCTCTTAGTACTTGAGAAAAAAACAGTATTGCTTCAGAGCAATGCTCAGGGAAAAAGAGAACATTTTCTGTAACCAGTGAGAAGGGAGTTACCACTCCTTCACATATGATAAATTCTCATTCTTCATTGCAGCATTATGTGCTATGTTTTTGTCAAGTTAAGGTCACTGCACGAATGATATCTCAAAGAGACAATGGCACATCTAGTATCTTTGGGTTCTTATATACCAGCTGTAGACTTCTACCAAATTTTTTGGAAACCTTTTATCTGTAAATTATCTGTGTGGATCTAATGACAAATGGATGTCAAATTCTCATTTTGCATTATATGCATGCATATTTGTATAATTTTGCAAGGTTTTATTTGGTGTCACTTTTAAAGATTATTACAAAGAAACTTGATGTAAAACAACTCATAGGAAATTCATGGAGGCTAGGAGATAGAGAGTATTTAATAATACTTTCTTCAAGTACTGCTTATGAAAATTTTGCCTCCTCTTCACAAATTCAAATCAAATACTTTAAAATTTTCCTACTCCATTTTCTAATTCCTCTCAGATAATAAAAGAATTCTCTTTTCTCTCTTTACCATTTTGTGCATTGCTTAGTAAATAGTTTCAGCTATGTTTAAACATTCTAGTGTCATATTTTGAACATTATACTACAGCATTAGAGCTTCTTCCAGACATACCTTCATTTAGGCCTTTAGTTGAGAATTTATAAATTATTAATACAATTTAAATACTTTGTTCACACTTCCTATGTACAAAAATAACCATTGAGAACTTCACACCCATTTTTAAATCAATCATTTCACTGAAATTTATTTTGTGGAAATAATGCAGCCATAAATGCATAAACTTTAATACCTTTCATCTGTTTGTCAAATATTAATCATAAAAATCAGTAAACTCTTTTTGGTTTTATATAGTAATAACTAAAGAGTACTGGATTCTTAATGGCAATTTTAGAGAAAGGTTTAAAATTTTCCAAAATCTGTACATGGTAGAAGCTCTATTCTGCTTTATACTACAGTTATAAAGGCGACTATTTTATTTCTTGTTTTAAAGTTTTTTCTAATTATCAATAACATCTTATATTACTGTTACGAATTCCCAGTTCGGGTTCGGCGGTTGAATGGACTTTGAATAAGACAGAATAAAAACAAAGATTTATTTACATGAAGTTTAAATACTACAGCTTATAGATCGTCAGAAACTGACTACAGTGCTTCTAACACAATCTCTAGGTCACAGAAGTTCGGAAAAACAACACAAAAGACACAGAATGGAGTTGGACTTATTGTGGCATAAATCTCAGCAATTCTCCGAAGAAAATCTCACAGCTAACAGCAGCGCTTTTGACAAGTTCCAAACATAATCAAAACTGAAATCTGAACTCTACGCCAAATTGAAGCTGTATTTATAGCTTCTTGAGAGTCTGGTGATTTTCACAATGTTCCAGAAAATTCCAGGCTTGGAAAAGTCGCCAAACTTGATGCCAAGTTGCCAAATTTGGCATAAAAAATTACTCGCCAACATGCCAATATCTTGACAATTTGGTGAGATACCATAGAAACCCTATGATGCATGGTACTGTAGAAATTTAGCTAATACGACCATTTACATGGAACAAACAATAATAATGCATTATTTTACAAGCAGAATAGCAATTTTAACAGTAATTTAGCTAAAGACATTCATTACTTTACAAAATTTGTAACAGTACTTAATAAACCCATAGTTTATGTTCCTGATGTCATCGTAAATATTATTATTACAGCATTACTGAAATCAGTGTTGTATGCAATCTTAACAATTACTCAACTCTTTTAGTTACCACCTTGTATCTTATTTGAATTAGAAATTATTGTTCTATACAGTTGTTTAGATTATTCCCTTTATATTTAGAGTCAGCTGCTTAGATATTTGAAACAGCTTGAAAAGGACAGAAATTCATTGTACAATGAGCTGCGAGATAAGGAATGGAAATTAGATCAAGAATCCAAGGAAAGTATAACATTAGTATTCTATGGAAATTGAATAGCATTTATTTACTGTATTTATACCTATATAAATAATAAAACCCTGTAATAGTGGCCATTATAAATTATATACAATACACTGTCTAATAACCTATGTAGTTTGTTTTTAAATTCTGCTAATTTTGGGAAGAATTTTCTAAAGTGAATTCATATTCATACCAATTTTATACTTATGGAGAAGGTAAGAGGCCTAATATTCATTAAAAAAAAGATTAATCTTATTAATATGAATTTGCATGTTATCACATTCAATTCTTTGAAATCCCTTATAGCTTTTACTATAAATTCTGAATAAAAAAACAAAGTAACAAAATAAACCACTTGTTAAAAAAATTATTTTGAGCAAAGTTTAATCCTTGAGGGAATTAAAGGCTTTCATTCTTGAAACAATCCTTTCCACAAACACACTTATATTGTTATTATGAATAACGAATTTTTTTTTTTTAACTTAACCAAACACTGTTATAAAAGGATGTCTAGATGACATCATTCATCAGAAAGTTATACTTGTCTTTTCCATTACAATTGAATTTTATTGAGAATTTATTGAAAATTTTCAAGTTTTGCTAATTTTTATTATACTGTTTGAAATAATTCCCTAAATTGATAAATAGCTTTTTTAAGAAAAACAATGATAAATCTGTATGTTATCAAACATCATGCTCAAATATTACAACTTTGAAGAATGTTATTTTTTACATTTACACATTTTCTTGTTCTTTATATAAATAGTTTAGCTTTTAAGTATAATTTTAAAAGCTTTTTTCTGATATAGTAAAAACTTTAGCCCCACTTTTACAAGTATATTAAGGGATGTGACATGACAAGGGTTATAAAATAAGTCCTTGATTACTTGTGCCCTGTCTGTTAATTATTAGTATTGTTATATTTCTGTGTCTTTAGGATGTTATTTAGCTTATTCTAGAGATTAATCAGAACTGAATCATATTATTTTTGTATCATTAAACATTACATAGCTAAATTTAAAACCAGTGTGTCATTTGTGTATTGGTCTGACGTAGAGCTTATTATTTTAAAATCATAAATTATTAACTGATGAAAAAATACTGTTTTTGCAAATTTGAACTGATGAATAAATATTAAGAGATAATTTATTACTGAATTGGTCATGGAAAAACACACAAGGATTGATTCTTGAAGGAGGTTTCAGTCAGAAGGATGGAAATGATCAGGCTTTTGGATAGATGTGACCCCTCACCTCTATGGTCGTGTTTATGCCTTCTTATTGGTCTACTTTTTGCTGTTGTTACTTAAATCTCTGCAATTTTGTATACTACTATTTGACTTATATGCAGCTGAAGTGATGCTTGTGCATCTGCATTCATGAAAGTCTAAACAATAAAAACAGGGTTAGTATGGTACTTGAAAGTCTTTCAAATTATGTCTTTAAACTAATTTTCAATTTGATTTCAACTTATTTTCTGTTTCTTTTTTCTTAACAGCCAATATGTTTTTAAAAGGTGCTGATTTTCCTATTCAAGGCCTTAATTTTTATTTTGTATACAAAGATTTTACATTCTAGATTCTTACCTTTTGTTTCATTGCAAAAATCAGTATGATCTCAATAAAATACTCCTCAAGGTCCTTAATTTTGTTGTATGTTGTTAGTAAATGGCTAAGAACTATGGCTAGGTGATAATTACTGCTTGAACGGGATTTTAGGGAGGATTCAAGTCTTCTTTGTTTGTTTATCTATATTTTGTAGGCTTGTATTTTTGTTGTATACTTGTTATTCATTATACATGCTGTGTAGAGGCAAACATAAATTTTTTATTTTGTACTTGTATATCTATATATGTGTAAATATTCATTCTAGTTACCTCTTTAGACATTTCATAAATATAATGATACACGCAAAGCATATATGACAGAAATCACAGAAGCCATGTTGAATCTGGAAGCTATGAAAAGCCGTTTGCGTATGTTTGAAGGAAGTGAAAATGGCTCCATTGCTAAGTGTCCTCGTCACTTGAAATACTTGTAAGATATTTCTCCTGTATCATGTAATTGAAATCCTTTGTAGGTTAGAAAATTCTCTATACAAATATTTCTAATTACTCAGTATCTCTAAGCTTTCATATATATATGTATAATATACTTATATATAACATGTATATATATATACACTGCAGATCCAAAAAAAACTGGTACAGGCATGCATGTGCAAATAACAGATATATGCAACCAATCAGCATGACGCTATGCAGTCGGCAGCACCTATGTAAGACAACAGGTGTCAGGCAGCACCTATGTAAGACAACAGGTGTTAGATCAGTTCCTGCTGCTACAATGGCAGGTTATCACGATTTATGTGACTTTGAATGTGGCGTTGTAGTTGGCACACAAGAGATGGGACATAGCATCTTTGAGGTATGGATGCAATTTATATTTTTGCGCATGCCCATTTCACAAGTGTACCATGAATATCAGGTATCTGGTAAAACATCAAATATCCGACAGTAGTGCAGCTGGAAAAAGACCTTGAAAGAACAGGATCTCATTAAAGGATTCTCATCAGTTGACAACTGATGAGAATCCTTTAATGAGATAGACATGCAACACTTCCTGAAACTGCTGTGGATTTCAATGCTGGGGCAGCAACAAGTGTCCGTGTGAACTGTTCAACGGACTGTCATAGATATGAGCTTTCAGAGCTGCAGGCCCACCTGTGTACCGTTGTTGACTACACGGCACAAAGGTTTATGCCTTGCCTGGGCCCGTCAACACTTCCATTGGACTGTTGATGACTGGAAACACATTTCCTGGTCTGATGAGTCGTTTACAGTTGTATCAGGTGGATGGACATGTAAGGGTATGGAGACAACCTCATGAATCCATGGACCGTACACGTCAACATGGGACTGTTCAAGCTTGTGGAGCCTCTGAGATGGCATGGGTCATGTGCATTTGGCATAATATGGGACCCCTGATACATCTAGAGTCAACTCTGACAGGTGATGTATACATAAGCCTCCTGTCCGATCATCTACACCCATTCATGTCCATTGTGCATTCCAGCAGACAGGGACAATTCCATTAGGACAATGCGACACCCGAGAATTGCTATCAAGTGGCTCCAGGATCACTCTTCTGACTTTAGACACTTCCATTGGCCACCTAAATCCCTAGATATAACATTATTGAGCATATTTGGGATGCCTAGCAACATGTTGTTCAGAAGAGATCTTTACCCCCTCGCACTCCTATGGATTTGTGGACTGCCTTGCAGGATTCTCGTGTAAATTGCCTCCAGGATACCTTCAGACATTAGTCAAATCCATGCCACATCGTGTTGCGGCACTTCTGCTTGCTCATGAAGGCCCTACATCAGGGGTGGCCAAAGCGGCGACCACGTAACTATTCCTAGTCACCCACCTGTCTGATATGTTAATTGGTTGGGAATCATAATGGATTTATTACTCTTTGTAAAAGTGATGATGATACTCCAAGTTTTACAAACTATCATTGCATTATCCTTCAGCAGGTATTGTGCTAAAAAATATTGAATTCAGATGATATGATGAATTTCACATTTAAAATAGTTAATTCTATTTGTGGAAGAAGTTTGCAAAGACGCAGATTCAGAGCATTGCTAGAGGAAAGTGAATATGATTTCAGGAAACTACTATTACACACTGATATAAGGTAGCTAAGCTGTGCTAAGTTTTTAAAAAGATTCTTGGATCTTTTGCCTGACATGAAAGAATTTATAATTTATAGCAACTGTGAATACATCATATCCTCAATTGGAAGATGATAAGTGGGTGTGTGATCTTGCTTTTCTCTCTACGTTACAGGAAAGTTAAATGAATTAAATTTGCAACTTCAAGGAAAGAAAGAAACATTAACTGAAAGGGTTAGTGATGCTTATGCATTCAAGGGGAAACTTACATTCCTAGAAGCACAATTGAGGAGAGGAGATTTAAAACAATTTGAAAATATGGCAGCTAAATCTACATATAAACTCAAATGAATATGATCAATATGCTGATAAGATGTCTCTGTAACGAAATGAGTTTGAAATAAGATTTAAAGATATTTCTAAAATTTCTACCAACAGATTCCCTGTTGGTAGAGGATATAATATTATTCATGTCAATCCCATTCAATGATGAAATAAAAAATAGAAGGAATATTAATAAAATAAAAAGAATTTTTGGATGTGGATCAAATGCTAGTTGAGAATGAAATCCTTAACCTAAAATGCGATGTATTTTTGAAATTAATAGCTTCGTCTCAAAATAATAATGGGAATTTACTTTTGTGAAGAAAAATTTCACGTTTATGTAGATGTGCAGCATATTTAACAACCTTTTTCGGTTCTACTTACCTCTGCGATACAACATTTTCTACCATGAATGGAATCAAAACAAAACCTCTCCTATTTAACAGATGACCATTTGTTAGCATGTTTACGAGTAGCTATAAGTACATATGAACCACAGTATGAAAAGCTTATGGAAAATATACAATGTCATGTTTCCAGTGTGTCCTCTAATATGAAATAAAAATAATAGTGAAAATTAATTTACACTAGCATAGTTTACATTAATAATAAAAAAATAAAAGAGCATTGTTTTATTTATAAACTAATTAGTTTGTAAGAAGAAAATTTTTTTTCTCTAATTCAAATAACTTGATATTAAATATAATTAGTAATATCTATGATTATTTTAAATTGAAACTAATTTTTGGCTTTAAATTACTAATTTTCTTATGATTATTCAACATATATGATGTTGGTAGACTGCTGCCTATAATTTAAATTGCAGGTCACTCGTAGTGGTCAAAAGTTTGGCCACTACTTCTCTACATGATATTAGGCAAGTGCACCTTTTTTTTTGGCTCTTAAGTGTACATACATATAACTTGGGATCTTCCCCTTCCCTGTTGGTAGATAACTCTCTTTTCTACATGTTCAGATTTTATGTGTGTGACAGGAAAAAATGAAAGATTAGGTAGAAAGTAAAACATTATATAAGTTACAAGAAATTTACAGATTCCAGGCAATTATTATATATATATATATATGCACTTTTATATACAGTGGTACCTCGATTTACGAGTTTAATTCGTTCCATGACTTAGCTCGTAACTCGAAATACTCTTATCTCGAATCAATTTTCCCCATTGAAATGAATGGAAATGCCATTAATTCATTCCGGGCTCCCCCAAAACACCGCAATTTTTTTGTTACATGTTCTTAAATAAGAAAAACGTGCTTACAAATGACGAACATTGTATAAAAACATAATACAATAGAATGTACTGCAATAAATTTGTTTTATTAAGTGTAATGTACAACATTTACCTTGGAGATCAGACTTGAAGATGCTGATGGAAGAGGAGGAGAAAGGTTGAATTGAAAAATTAAATCTTATTCGTTGATTTTTGATCTTTTCACCCCACTTTCCTCACTTTCACTTTTATTACCAGCTACTCTCTTAAAGTGAACGAGTGAGACACAGAAGATGGACGATTGTTGCATCGTTCACTGTGGCTGTAATGTCCAGATTCTTCTTTCTGAGAATCCGAAGAACGTTTTATCAGAATCCAATCCCTCCATTTAAGACTGGATAGTAGTCTCAGAATAATATTATACAATTGTATAATAATTGTACATAAAGGTTGTAAATATTTTATCTTTCTTATGTTCTTATCTGGTGAGCACGTAACATGGCATTCGCTGCTTAATCTAGTGGTGGGATATCTGAAGCTTGCTCGTAACCCGAATTTTAGCTCATAACTCGAAGCAAAGAATCTACCGAGAGAATGCTCGTATCTCGAAAAACTCGTAAGTTGAGGCACCGCTGTATATGTATACACACACACACACACACATATATATATATATATATATATATACAGTGGAATCTCGATCTATCATTTTTCAAGGGACCGATTGAAATGAATGATAAATGCGGGAAAATGATAGATGCGGAAACATAACAAAGCAATATGATCGTTGGGACTGAATTGGGATAAAATGAACGACACATACGGAAAAACGATGGATCCGAAAACGATCGATCGAGATTCCACTGTATATATATATATGCAATGAAATTTGAATTTGTGTTATGAGTATTTAATAATTTCAAAAGATCTTTTAATATCACTCATTTGTAAAACATATATGAGTTATATATATGTTATATATTTCTCGTGTCTATGTAGAATTTAGTAATTCATGGATTTAAAACTGTTCATTCAGTGTAGAAATCAGGCTGTAAATCAATGTAAATAAATGTTTTTATAGTAAAAAGTAGTAAATGTTAATATAGTAGAAATATCAGTGTAAATATAGTAAAATTATGACTATTGAAGTATTTTATCTTCTGTAATTTATATTTCTTTATCAGTTGTTAAATTTTTTAAGGATATTGCAAAATATTAGAATATAATAAAATATATATACTTCTTGATTTTTCTTGAGGGTTGACTGATATCACTTGATATTAAATGAATGAATATATATATATGTATCTTTACACAAATTATTTTAAAGTTTACTGTACATTAAGTTATATTTGGGTCATTTAGTAATTTACATTTTTTCAGTTTACATAAAGTTTCATGGAATACTAACTTTTAGATAGTGGGGAAATACAGGTTTGTGCTGAATAATTTGAATACTAGTGCTATTTACACAATATATTGTTATATGTTGTGATACAGTAAATTATATTCGTAAGCTTAATTTCATATTAAATTTTGAAATTGAGTTGCATTTAAATTGGACATTTTAAGTGAAATTTAAGTTGGATGGCATAACATGTTTAATACCATTAGTGGAATTTAGTGAAAACAAAATTCCTTTATAATAAAAAAACAGGCATTTTCGGTATTAATGGAATTGTATTTTTAAATGCCCATATCATAGGAAGAAAGATACTGAGCACAAAAGGTCCTGATGTAGAGTGAAACTCTTTGTGTGATAAGTTGTACCTTGAGTGCAATTTTTTTTCTGTCCTCTATCAAAACATTATACCGACTGGTTTCAGATGCGAGCAGAGAATCGCACCTTTGTTCCAGATAGTGGCATCTCTTGGAAACAACTATTTTGAATGTGTGTTTTTTGTTGTTGTTTATATTCTGAGCAATTATTCCCATGTAATTCTGTTATTAATACCTTGGCCAGGGCCTTGTTCCTCATATTTGCTTGAGTTGTCGCCAGGTCGCGGCTCTCCTAATGTTTTACATTTCGAATGAATTCATTATTACTATTATATAATAATGAAGAATATAGGTCTGATTATACGTGAACATATAAAAGATCTCTCCTGTTTGTCAATTCTTATAAGCATTAGCATTTACTTGCCCCATAATTTCATTTAGAATGTTTGCATTGGAAGTGATTCTTTGCTAAATGTTGTACAGTAAACTTACCCTCACCCAAGTCGCATTGAAATGTAGCATGCTCGATGATGTTAAATGAAAATGCTGTCATTGCATTATAAATGGGGAAACAAGAGGCATGTGATATGGGTATTATTCTTAATATGAGGAACTGAAGCTTTTTCCCAATACTTCTGCTATTTTAAATGCCCTTTCTGAAAAAAGAAACTTCACAAGTCAATGGACCCATTGCGGTTGAGGGAAAATTCTGAGACATGAGATAAGTGAGGCTGAAATTTTTCCCACAACAAGGGATAAAAGTGACATCACTCTTGGAAATAAAAAAATGGGTCTATTAGTCTAGTTTGCCATTCAATAAAAATGTTGATAGTAATTTTGTCTTTATGTGTGTTATATGTAGCATGCTGAAGTTATAAAATGTCATATGTATTTGAGCTGATGGCATGTTTTTGTTGTAGGAATATTTTGCCTGACCAACGTGTTATAGATCCTCGAAAAGGACCGATTAAAAAAACGGCCGCTGTACGAAGCCTTCCGAAACTCAATACCGCTGACAAGGATTTTAATGATGATGATGACATGATCGATAAGCAAAGTAAAAAGTCAGCTGAATTTTAATCGTCATATCTGTGTTATTTCTTCTCTCTATATATTGATCTGTTTTAAATTCCTTCAATATTGCTTATTCTGTTGTAGTCTAGAGTTTTAATCAATAAAATAAACTTTTTACCGGTTATGTGAGATTCAACAACTATTGTCTCTTAATTTCTTCTTTGCAACATTTTTAATGATGTGGAACTTATTCAGCGGTTGCATCCTCAGTAAATAAATTTTTTTCAGAATGCACTTCATGCAAATCAAAAATGCTGGATGGATATGAAAAGGTTTAAAATTTGTTATTTTTAAAACACGTTTAATATCTGCTCAATCAACTGCTCTGCTTGATTAGTTTTCTTCACTTTTAAGCTGAGAGAACTTTTTATCTTCGGGATTTATGAAAATTTTATTTTAGTGCTTTTTTAATCACCCTAGAGAGCAAATAATCTTTTCTCATGGTAACTTTTGCTACAAAGAAAATATTCTGAGAATTTTCACTTACATTAAAAATCCCGAAAGCAGCATTATGAAAATAGAGCAAAGGAACTCTTGACTAAACTTTGCACTATGTGCTGTATGAAATATGTGTATTTATCTTCCGTTTATTGCAAATTAATCGAGAGAATCAAGCTCTTCTGTTAAAACTGGATAGAACAAATATGTATATTTATAGATTAATGTGAGATCATTTATTCGATAAGCTTAATACACATAGGGATTTTTTTTTCAGATGTTAATATTTCCAGCTTCGTTTAAAAAAATGAAAAGTTAAACTTTTTAATCGCAAAAGAAAAAATTTTTTTGTGAGAAGTGCTATTGCTTAATGGAGGTGATTTTTAATAACATAAATTTTTGGGCTGAAAAAAAAGCTGGTAGATGAAAAGTGATTTCATGAGCACGGTAATATTAAAGAAAGGGGATGAATATCTTTCTGACATCTAATTCCCACCTCGAGGAAATACCTGAAGACAAGTGGCTTGTCACCATGCGGGACCTACTTTTTCCTATAGCACTTCACGGGCAGCCAATGTACCTAGATGTATTGACACTCATCTCTAAAATGAAAATTTATTCAATCCAAAGTAGAACACTTACTACATAACAGAACATAATACAAGTTGTAGAGCACTCACTACTCCAACAAAAAATTGGACATATCAGCAAACGCCATTCTTATATACTTAAATAATAATCTATTATACAATATGTAAGGTATACACAAGATTCGATTCACAAGAATCGAACTTTTGAATTAATGAATTAAAGAAGCTGCTTCAGATATGCTAATTTCGGCATACGCTCTTAGTATAAATACCACGCAGCGTCATTAAGAAAAGGGGAGGTTGTTAAGGTTGAAAAGGTGTTATCCTGCGCTAGTGCTTAGCGGGCCAGAAGTTTACATGGCAGTACTGCTGGTTTGACTTACTGTTCGTGAGTATAAAAATATATTGTTCTTGAAAGCTGTGTTTATACATTCCGTACAAGTAGTACGCATGCTTATTGCTGTAAAAGCCAATTATATGTGCAACGAAATCAATAAACATTGTTTCATGTATAAACTGTGTTTGTATAAAATACAAATTGAGTGCCCCTTAGTAAAGATTCTCTATACTGGCGCCCGAAAGATATATATACCCTGGTAGTTAGCGTTACATTTGTAACGAACAACATAATTGAAATTAAAATCTGTGTACTGTGTACTTATATTGATAAAATTGTTGCAAGTACTTATATACTATTTAAAAATGAGTGTTGTAGAACAAAATCCTGCTGGAAATTTTCCTCGGGTAATTATGGTTCAGCAAATTGCGCCATTCGAAGCCACATTCAATGGCGGCCCCTCAAGCCAATTCCTAAAGAAAATTGAGCATTACTTTCAGCAGCAATGCACCCCAGAGGGGGATAAACTTAAAATTGCTCTAGCCGCTTTAAGAGGTAGTGCATTTCAGTGGTACACATGCATGCAAAGCAGTAATCTGATTTTTGACTATTTGTCATTCAAGCAACAGTTTCTTAGTGTTTTTCCAAAGACCTTTAATCAAAGTGATATTGAAGCGGAAATTTATTCGCTAAGGCAACGTGAAGGCCAGTCTGCATTAGATTTTGCTATGGAAAAGATTTCCAAGTGTGAGGAATATTTAGAAGGGGTGACGGAAGCGATAATCTTAAAAATAGTTATCCAACGTTTGAAGCCAAGTGTTCAAGATTTTTTAGATAATCAAACAATTACAAGCAAGGTTACCCTCCTTCAAGCTTTAACTAAATATGACAATAGACATTTCTTCGCTACCCCTCACCGTCATTCAGGTACGAGAAGTTTTATACAGCCGCGCCAAAATTTTTCGCGAGTTTCAAACCAGCAGCGTAAGCAGTACCGCAGGCAAAATAATAGAAGCGCACGGCGTTATAATGAAATTAGTGCACTTAAAGAAAATAATATGCAAGCACCTTACTTGCACTGGCAAGTTGATTCACATGATATGGTTCAACCTGTTGAAACTGTGTGGTCAAATGTATTATTTTCTCCGAGCAGTAATCATTATTTTGAGAATAGTGAAAGTCAAGGTATTTTTGTGGCTTATAAAGAAAGTGAGTCTAGCTGGAATAATGCGGTAATTCCAGTACAAATTTCTGAAAATAGGGCCGATACTAATGTTAGTGGTTTAGAAAATAAATCATCGGACACTTCTATTAATGCTATACCTGATATTATTAATGCTATACCTGATATTTTAGATGATATTCACACATCTGTTAATGAAGGAAATTTAGTAGATGACGAAGTATGCGTTACGGAAGTTAGTGAATACTTATTAGTTGACGATAATAAAAATTCTTTAAACGATAGTAGGAACTCGCTAGGTAATGATGATATTATTTCAAGTTTCCATCCGAATGAGGATGCTGTAGGCCAGGTTGATAATATGGTTTTAAATAAAGTACATGAAAACCAGACTGAGAATCAGGATGAAAAGTTGACACAGAGTTATACTGTAAGTAGTTTAGCTGATGCTTCGGAAGTTATAGACGTCGTTTGCATTAAAACGCACCAGTACGAAAAGCTTAATCTTCCTAAAACTGAAGCAGTGTTAAAGAATTTAAATGATAACGATTCTGATGTCGCAAGTTTCAAAGAGACTTTTTCGTCAAAAGAGGATAAAACTAAAGTTAAGGGGGATAAAAAACGTGAAAAAGCGCCTTCAGGTTCCAGCATTAAAACTGCAAATACTGAAGTAATTAAGGCGGTAAACAAGAAGTCGTATAAGCACAAATACGAAAAGCAGAGTCAGGTTGTTGAAACAATAGAATCTGCATTAAAATTTAATACCGATATAAGCAAAAATACGAAGCAAAGTAAGGTGTGCACTACAAAAACTCTATCAAAGGATGAACGTGGTACACATAAGGTACACAAGGTTATCAAATGGAAGAATGACAATTTTAAAGCTCCTTTGCATAAGTACAGGAAACGGAAGATTTCTGCCGCCCAGCAAGGTTGGCCTCCTCCCAAGAGACCTCCTGTCCATCGTCAAGCCGGACCAGCGTCTCAGGACCTACGACCTGCTGCACGAAGGATGACCACACGGTCAACGAATACCTTTACTAGGACTGCGACCATCAAGAGAGGTCCCACGGATTGGACAGACTGGTGCAAGGAAGTTGCTGCATTCATGAGGAACAAGTCTTGTATCAACTTTCTTATTCTAACTCCCACCCTTTAATAAAACCGAACCAAATTGGTTTGAAGTTCCCCATTGTATATACTGTGTAAACATTTTGAGGGGAAGGAGTGAGCCACTGAAAAAAAACGGCATACTGTTGTTTTATAAATTTTTGAAGGGGACATGTAGTGAAAAAAAAATACATACTAACTACAGATAACAAACAACTAACATACTAACTTCACAAATCATAACACATGTGCATTATGATTGGGGAAGAGCAGATACAAACAGTCAAGAAATGTCATGCTGTGCAATTGTGTTGTCATTTTAAATTAAAATAAGTTTTTTAGGGCGCAGTTGGCCAGCCCAGTATCCGCAACTCTGCAAATCCACTGTTTGATGGTGTCACCTGGACCCTTCGGGGTTAGTTTTGTAAAATGGTAGTGGCGTTTTTCCTCCACACAACGTGTGGAAGGTTTTTTTGGCTTTGCCACCCATTATGTAAAAAGTCAGACCAGCACGCGTTTTCAATTAGTTAACTGAAGCCGTTCAGACCTCAGTTACCTAATTTTTTTTTCGAGGGAGGCCAGTGTAAGGTATACACAAGATTCGATTCACAAGAATCGAACTTTTGAATTAATGAATTAAAGAAGCTGCTTCAGATATGCTAATTTCGGCATACGCTCTTAGTATAAATACCACGCAGCGTCATTAAGAAAAGGGGAGGTTGTTAAGGTTGAAAAGGTGTTATCCTGCGCTAGTGCTTAGCGGGCCAGAAGTTTACATGGCAGTACTGCTGGTTTGACTTACTGTTCGTGAGTATAAAAATATATTGTTCTTGAAAGCTGTGTTTATACATTCCGTACAAGTAGTACGCATGCTTATTGCTGTAAAAGCCAATTATATGTGCAACGAAATCAATAAACATTGTTTCATGTATAAACTGTGTTTGCTTCAAATTCAAATAGAGTGCCACTTCAAATTATATACACCCAAGTCTGGGTAGAAGTGAGTATAGAATCTCTATAAATATATATACAAACAGAGAATATCACAATCCATACTAAATGCCAATTTCATACATAATATATACTCTAATAAGCAGTACTATTTCTTTCCGTAAGCAATACTTAGTAGATACTATAAATACATAACACAAATTAATATTATAAATGAATCGTACTAAATTGAACTTATAGCAAGCCTATAAGGCTCGTGCTAAGGTCCACAGACCAATAATAAGCAATATATATTCCATCAAAAATAACAAATCAAATAATACAGTTTTTATGTATTTTACTAATTCAAATGCATAAAAAATATATATGATTCATACTAGCTCCCTCTCAGGGAGACCTAACCATAAATGCTACAAAAATATCCTCTCGAAATCAAACTAATAGTTTTGTTATACAGATAAATATCTAATCAAACCTATGTATAATAGCTTTAGACCGAGCTCTGCAGTCTGACTTCACACATAAGGCGAAAGTTAATGACTAGACTAGCTAGTCACAACTCGAAGGCTTCAGCCGGACGAAGAACAACCAACGGACGACAAACCGAAGAAGCGCGTAACATCCCACCTAGTACAGGAGATATCGGTTTTGGGGTAGAACTAATTCCCACAAAGACGGGGTTTGAATCTTTTTGACATACTAAAGATCTAGAAAAATCTTAGTGTGCAAAATGCGTTTTTTGGCCGCCACCTTGAAAAAATTAATTTTTTTTTTTAAATCATGAAAAATCGTGTGTGGTATCAAATTGCCGAAAATTGCACGCTGAAAAAGATTATGATATTGGTTTTAAAAAACAAAAATAATTAACAAAATGGTGGCCGAAAAACTGAAAGCTTTTGTAGTGTTGAAAATCCTATTTTTATTAATCAAAATGCGGGCCAAGTTGATTTCGCAGAAAACACAGTCTTGCCTATGCTTACAGGCAGTGGCGTACCTAGACCATCTGGGGCCCAGGGCGGATTTATTTTTGGCCCCCCCCCAAAGAAAAGGTAATTTTTAACTTTTTCTAATGACAAATAGCCTTTCTTTGCCTTAATCAGATAGTCTCCTCAGGCTATTGACCTGTGCAGGCAGTGGCGTGCTGAGGATTTTGTTCTGGGGGGTCAAGGCCTCCATGTGCTAGGGGTCGTCCATTTCCCTGACGCTCTATTATCAGGGTGGACTAGAAGGGGGTGTCTTCCGGGGGTCTGGGGGGTATGGAATACCCCCAGCCGAAGGGGGAGGTCCGGGGGTCCTCCCCCGGAAAATTTTGAAAATTAGGTGTTAAATAATGCCATTTTAGGCTATCTAGAGTACTAGATGCCACTTCTTAAAAATCATATATCTATGAATTCGGATAAAATATTTAAAGCGACGCCCCCGTCATTATTGGAATGAAAATCTAACAAGAAGAGCTTTTTAAAGCAGATACGCGACGAAACAGTGCGTGCGTGCCCTGTTGAAAAAAGACGCCTTCAATACTTTGATAGGCAAGGGTTCGGTTCACTCTCGCGGTTCGCGGATAGTACTGTAGAAGTGTATAAACAGCGCTCGGCACTTGGCTTTAGAAATACTGTTTCTGGCACTGTATAGCGCTAAAATTGTAACAATAAAGATCGCTAAAAATGTAAGTGCAATAAAGATCGTAATGGTAAAGAATAAATAACACAATTACTATTAGGCCTATACGAAATATTTTTGCATTATTTTGTAAATTTAAAAAATTTATTTTAGCTCTGTGGGAGGGGGGTCCTGTCCCGTTTCCCCCCCCCCTCCCCCGTCGGCACGCCCCTGTGTGCAGAGAAAAAAATTGACAGAATAAGGGAGCGAACTCGTGCAGTACGAGGTGAGCAATGATCATTACTGTTTAAGCGTTAAATTAATAAAAAAGGTCTTATGTCAAAGCCTGGGTTCGAGCAATCGAACCAATGATGTACCGCACGGCACAGCTCCGAAACCAACGTTCTAACCGCCTGAGCCATGAGCTCGATAACTTACTGTTCGGTACAAGGTTAAAATCAATTGTACGGCACTGGTTTTCGTTGTATGAATTTTTCGTCGGGCCAATGTGAATGGTAAAAGGCTTGGCCGTTTGATTAATAAAAGCGATAATAGTTAAAGATAAAATTCATATAAAAAATAGGAGCCATTTTGGCGCCAATACTTACTTATAATATTCAGGTAGCTTCAAGGAAAACCAAAGAAATACCTCACTTTGATCTACGTTGACTTTATTGGTAATTCAACTTTAAAAATTTTTACTTTTCACAAGGCAATACACATTCACAGTATCAGTATGAAAAAAATAGAATGGGAATACATCACCTAGAAAATGCCGTGTTGTGTGAAACCATGTTATATGAGACCCAGGGGCATTTCCAATAAGGGGGGTTCCAAAAAGTGCGTTCTGAAAACTTATTAAAAACAAACATTTAAAAAAAATTCCATATAAGCAAGTTAAATTAAGAATTCTGTATTAATTTCAAATAGGTAAAAGCCTCCTTTTAAAATTGTCTTTTTCTAACTTTTGCATCAGAAAATTGTCTAATTGTCTCATGAAAGTTTGTTTTCATAGCCAACTTGTTCTCGATGGATAACATTGCTAGGCCATTTAATATGATTTGGCTTATTGTTGAGCGCAAATAGTTTTTGATGACTTTCAATTTCGAAAAACTTCTTTCACAAGTTGCGACTGAAATGCAAATCGTCAAAAACAACTTTAGTGCTAAACACAAGTTTGGTACTGACTCTTGAAATTCCATACCAACAATGAACTGCAAAACTTGAAGAGCTGACCACTTTTTGACTTCCTCTGTATTAATATTTGAAGGTTATCATTATGGAATGGAATAATATATCTCCTAATGAAACATTCAAACTGGTTCAATCTATGCAGAAACGATTGATGGATGTCCTTGGACGTAAGGGCTATCCGACCAATTACGTCTTAGTCTTTTCATTTCTGGCAAAACCTCGTCCTTAGAAAATTCGTCGTAACTTTCAGTTAGACGAGAAATAATTTCTGGCAATTTCTCATCTGGAGCTTTGATCAAATTAACCGACTGCAATACTTCAAATTTGTTATGAATGTTCTCCATGGATTTTGTTCTTGTTTGGAGTTCCAAATACAACCTATCTACACACTGGAACATGGCAGGGCCGCCCAGAGGGGGGGGGGCAACTGGGGCACTTTGCCCCAGGCCCCCAACTGCCGGAGGGGCCCCAAAAATTAAAAAAAAATTATTTATTAGATTTCCTCAGAAAATATAACAAGAGAGCAGTGCAATAAAATATAATAATTATGTTAATCATTCATGCAAAAAAATTTTAAGTATGAATAACTTAATTTGAATGTGTGTTTTCGTCTCTTTGCAATTTTTATTTTTCTTGGGGCCCCCAACAGAAGTTTGTCCCAGGCCCCGTAAAGTCTCTGGGCGGCCCTGGAACATGGACCTCCTTAGTTCTTCTTGTAAAGATAAACCCTCATCTTTAGCTTTTTCACCCGGCATCATCTCTTTCGTTCTTTTCCTGCCTCTCTTTTGAATAGCAATTCCCATTTCTTCACATTTCTGGGAAGTGAAGTCCAAAGCATCACTAACTAAAGATTCTCTGCTTTACTTAATAAAAAGCTCCAATGCTCTTAGTTTATTTAAAGCCTTGTCCAAGGAAATCCCCTGAATTTGCAGGTAGTGTTAAGTGTGGTTGATTTCCTCCAAAATGTCTGACCACAGGCGTAGAAACGCTATAAACTTAAAATCGCAAACATTTGTCATTATAATCTGAGCTGATCCTCTTGTATCTAGGTTTTCAGACTCGTCGCACAGCTTCTCCACAGCATCGATCAATTTTCCAAAACACACAACATTATTCAAATTTTTTAGGCCAAAGCCAGAATCTGACACAAAGAATCGGTTTATCTGTAATTTCCAGGCTCATCGTCGTCATCCGCCAGTCTTTCCTCAACCTAATGCTTAAATCAAGACTTCTGACACCAGAAAACTAACCAATCTATAACAGGGCCCGATTTAGAAAATTCTTTAGGCACAACTCGGGATGGGGCGATGGGGGCCCCCTAACAGTGATGTGGGCGTAAAATTTCCAAAATTGACACACACAAAAAATAATCATGAATCATTGTGAAAGTATCATTTTACCGAGAATTGGCTATTTGAAACGTAGAAGCCTAGAGCATCAAATAACAAAAAGCAATACAACATTTTAACTTCTTCATTAAATTAAAACACCAATACAATGCAACCAGAAAAACTTAGTAATCCCTTATATACACTATAACATACATATGAACTATACATATAACTATACATATGATGAACCAATCAATCAAATTTGAAAGGATATATAATAAAAATTGATATTGAAAAAGGTAAAATAAAAAAAATTGAATTGGAAATTTTCTTTTTTTTTCTTCTTTTAAAATAAAAGTTTTTTTGGGCCCCCAACATTCGGGGGCCCAAAAAAACTTTCTAGTTCCGGGCCTAATGGAAAATCAGAGCCTGGTCTATAAGGACTTTGCCTAAAATAAAGACTATCAGCCTATTTAATGATTTTCATGTGTTTATTGCACTTCTAGGAAAAATACGGTTACGTGCAAAATTTTAAAATACATCAAGAAAAGTTCGTGGGTTCTGGAATACGACGAAGAATGTCGGGCGATTCTCAGCAACTCAGCGTCAGATCTATGGCATCTCTCAGCACCATAGGCGTAGCGTGCTTCTATCTTTTCTTTTTTTTTTTTTTTGGGGGGGGGGCACGAATTGAATTCAGTTAGGGCCCTCCTCAGCGCTTTGACTACCGGACGGTCCTTAAAATATGAAATATTGGGATTTTTTGAAATTGAATAAAAATAGAATTGATGTTTGAGTAGTTAGTTATACAATGAGAAAAATAAATATAATATTAATAAAATCAGAAAAAATATAGCATCGAATTTATGCTATGGATCATATCATTGTTAAAATCTATGTTAAGGCTAAAGACATAATCGGAATCTTCAGTTTCACAGTTTGAAAAGGCGGCAAAAAACCCAGCTTTCTTAAAAGTTTTCTACAATTTTATGGTTTTAACTGAACTTCTATTAACGTTTTAATTTATTTCAAGTTAAGTTGGGGGGGGGGGCACGTGAAATGTTGGAAGTCGCTAAAATATGCAAGTGTAATATTTTATAAAAACAATAACGTTCTTGTCTGATTTTTTAAAAAAAATTAAAAATGTAATTTTTTGTAGTAAAGTTATCATTTAATTTTAGAAAAGGCCCCTGTCGTGGGGCCCCCTTAGTAAGTGAGGCCCGGGGCGGACCGCCCCCGCCGCCCCCCCCCCCCTGGTCCGCCACTGCTTACAGGTAAAGCTTATTCAAGAGCTGTTAGAGGACACATACTGCTTTCATCTGTACTTACATCAATGTTGCTTCAGGATGTCCTAGACAGTAACTTACAAATTCCGGCAGAGCTCTCAAGTGAGGAACAGATGGAACCAATGGGAACACATGAAATACAGTCAAGTTTGCCAAATTTGCAGTCTCATGGAGCTTTACGATAAGCTGTATAATGGAGGGATTACAGTTTCTTAATTAAGTTCCTCTACCGATCTGCTGAAGTTGTCTTCTGAATTCCAAGAGAAAAAGAACTCTTTAAAAGTACAAGTAGAACAGCAAAACTATGGATCATGTATCTGGATATGGTTGACATTGCTAAGGTATTTATTTGGGCTGAACGAACAGGAAACTTGAAAATGCATTTGCAAGCTGTAGAGCATATGCTGCCTTTTTTTGCAGCCGCGGGGCACAGTAACTATGCAAAATGTGCCAGGGTGTATCTACAACAAATGAGAGATCTGGAAAAAAATCCATGGAGATGTTTATAGCTTGTTGAGTGCTGGTCACTTCACCCTTCGTAGATACACTAGATTGTGGGCTGGAGTATGGACAGATATGTTCATCGAACAAACCTTAATGCGATCAACAAAAAGTCGAGGTGGGTTAACACTTGGAAGAAGCATGGGTGATAGTCAACTAGCTTTATAGATATTGAGCCACCCTGCATGCTGAGAACTTATTTTTGCTATGAGAAATCTCACTGATGTCTTCCATGTTAGCAGTGAACAACACATTGAAATATCAGATGCTAGAAAATCTAGAGATATGAAGGATTTTCTTACATTACTTCAATTTTTTGGAAGATCACAATCCATTTGATTCACAATGCGTAGAGCTGCATACTTTCAGTGGATTAGTAGACAGTCAACACAAGGTAACTGCAGACGAAGCTAAGTCAATTGGACTTCGAATCCAATCCAAACTGACTGGAAAAGCTTTCAATTCTGTTACTATTGTTAAAAAAGGATCAAGTTGTCACAATGAAGATATTAAGAAAATGTATTGTCATTGACGGAGCTATTCAACATATTGATACAGGACTCCTCACCCAGAGAATGCTGATATGTTTGTCTGTAAATCCTGGTCTGCAAAAATTAAAGGAGAACTTTAATTATGAATTATCTATACTTCCTCCATATCTATTTGATCCAGAAACTCAGTTATTGAGAAAAAGTGACAAATCATCATTTTCAAGAACTTTGGATGACATAACAACTTGTTTAGATTGCATGCTACCTGCGGAAACATCATATTTCTTGACAGGGGGTGCACTAATACACAAATTGCTATGGCCAAAAACTGAAAATTTTTCAGATGTGTTACAACTACAGTAACCACCGCTTATAGTGATCAGTGGTTATAAGAATCAACCGTTTATAAGAATCAATATCGCGAAAACAAAAACAAATGTATTATTTCCATGTTAAAATTTTCGCTTTAAAGAATCAATCCACCGGTTATAAGAATCAGTTTACACTCTTCGCTTTCCTTTCATTTTTCAAAAAAAGCCACTTAAACTCTAAAAAGGCACAAAGTTCTTTCTTTTTTGTTTTTTTAAAGAAAAATTGATAAGATGGGATGGAATATAGTCTTAAAATTCATTCCTTTCTTTGTTAGACATAACATAATAGTTTCCCCTTAAACAATTTAGCACAACAAATGCATTAACTTAACTGTCCTATTAGCTTGACCCAGGGGCATCTTTACCCGTCCGGGTCCGATTTCACTTTTCTGCACTGACAAACAAAAATAGGGGCCCTTTTTTTCCCACCTCCCACATTCTGGTTGCGGCTTCCTGGACCCTGAAACACATAAATCTTCGGCGAAGTGTCCACTATCACTTAGGCAAACGTGACAGTAGATTCAGCACGTTATCAAACCGTGAAACGTAAGCTAGAAGGTGAATCTTCGTCTGCGACTATTAGTATTGAAAGAGTATTGAAACAGCCTCCTGAAAACTTCATTACGTCAAGCTACCATAGAAAACTTTTTCTTGCTCTCTTCCTGTAGTTGAAATGTTAAAACTGTTAAGCTGGTATGTTGTAACAAATATTGGATTTTTTTCTTCTCTTACTATAATCATGTGTATCTACTTATTGGTCTAGAAATGAAGTTGTATTTTTAAAATTATAAAAAATAATTTTAATAAAAGATAATTAACATAAATTAAAGAGTATTTTATGGTAAATTATCTAATATATGTATATATAGGTGTATATGCCTGTCCAAAAACCTAAATTTCGGCTATAAGAATCAACCGCTTATAAGAATCAAAAACAGTAATAACAAACGTGATTCTTATAAGCGGAAATCACTGTATATATCAGTTATATTGCTAAGCATTATAAAGTTGTGACAATTGTATTTGATGGCTATGCCATCTCCAGTACAAAGGATGTAGAGCATCAGATACGCACAAAACAATCATCAGTAACACTGAAATTTACTGAGAGCTCTCCACTTCTTATTGGCAAAGGACCCTTTCTTTCTAATAAGGAAAACAAACAGTCCTTTATAACCATGCTTGGGAAACACTTAGAAGCGAATGGACACTCTGAGATTCATGCTACAGATGATGCTGACACTGTTATTGTAAAAACAGCACTGACCTTGGCAGAAGAAAAGCATGTAACAGTTGTTGCCGACGACACCGATATTCTTGTACTTTTGATTTACCATAAAACACGAAATATTTGTTTGCAGTCAACTACGTTCAGTGATAAAAAACGTGATACTAAATCGATGCAACATGTGCTTGGCGAAAAGGGATGCGAAATTATACTCTTTTCACGTGCTTAAATTGAATGCGATACCAGAAGTTGCTTATTTGGTAAAAGTAAATCGGCAGAATATCGACATTTTTGGAAATGTGAGGAATTTAGCATTTGTGCTACTCTGGATCAGAAAATGCAAACAGAAAGGAACTCGCAGATATTAGCACCAAAGCATTGGTATCATTGTACGGTGGAAATCCAAAGACAGAGACAGTGAACCTACTACGAGATAATCTCTATTTGAAAAAAATCACAACTGCCAAAAGTGAATTTAATATTGCAAGATTGCCACCTACAGAAGATGCTGCTGTTAATCATCTTCTCCGAGTACATTTACAATGTCTTTGTTGGAAAACTATGACTATCAATATTGCCAATCCCGATGAGTGGGGTTGGAAAAAGGTAGGAGACCAACTACAGTCCATAACATGCGAAATGAGCCCTGCACCAGAGTTATCACTAAACATGATCCGCTGCACCTGCAAAACGGATGCAAAGGAGCCGTGTGGTAATGGTAGATGTACGTGTCGACGTTATGGTGTGGAATGAACTGAAATATGTCGTAACTGTTCTGGTAGAGATTGCACAAATATTGCACTGAAAGAAAGCGATTTAGAAGAAACTGAAGAAGACTATTAGATTCAGCTTTTCTCTTAGGTAAGATGTAAGAATGATGAAATACATATGCATTTGTATTACAAAACGCATTTTGATTAATAGAAATATGATTTTCAACGATGCATAGAATTTTAGGTTTTCGGCAACCATTTTGTTATTTATGTATATTTTGCAAAACCAATATCATAATCTTTTTCAGTATGAAATTTTCTGTAGTTTGATACCACACACAATTTTTTATGATAATTTTAATTTTTTTAGATTTTTACAAAAAATTTCAAGATGGCGGCCAAAAAACGCATTTTGCACTCTCAGATTTTTCTAGACTTTTAGTATGTCAAAAAGATACCAATAACGAATTAAAAAATTCATTCCCCGTCTTTGTAGAAATTTGTTCGAAGTATCACCTATTTTTTTCATATATCTACTGTACTAAAACGGTACTCACAGAACTGCTAACTCTCTCGTTTTCGGGATGAAAAGACCATGCAACAAAATATTGACAGTTTCTTTAAAACGATAGAAATAATAGAAAGTATTACTGTATTCTCAATTTATTGTGTGCAAAATGTGCACTTGTTTGTTAAAAACGTTTTATTTATTTTCATTTTAAAGTTGCTAGTTCCAGCTTTCCACCTAACTATCATAAATTGAATGATTTATTTGGTCCATAAATAAAAACTATGATTACACTTCATCGGAATTGATTATTTGCTTTAAAATTCGAATTTTTCGAGTAGAAAGTTGGTGTATCCTCAATTTATTGAGTCACTGTACGTATAATAGGGATCCAGGAACGTATGCGGAATTTAGCCATCATTTTACAGTAAGCTGAAATAGTTGCGAAAAATCGAAATTTACAGTAAGATTCAAATCTACACAGATAAAAACGTAACAATGACAGAAGTAGTTTAAGAGAAAGTGAGTGAGTTTAAATTTCTTATATAATCGGGCACAAAACCAAGTTTTATTCGATTTTTAAGACTTAAATTTTGCTTTATTTAAAAGCACGTTAAATAGTCAAAATTACAAAATAAGTTCATAAATTTGATTTTTTAGATACTATCAGTATTTTCAGTAGCACATTTTGTTTAGATACTAGTAGTAAGGTATTCACGGATGAGACATTTAATTCAGTTCATTGTACTTCGCAGATATTTTAAAATTTTATTTTGATTTCAGTAACTCTGGAAATCTATTTAGTTAGTGTTTGAAGTCATTGTAACGAGGAATTTCGTTACAGGTTCTTTTATTTATGTTAACTTTGCTAAATTCAATTCTGTAATCAAAACTTTAATAGTTATTTTAATATTAATTTTAATTCTTGAACTAAATTCAGACTGCAGGTTAACTCTTAATTCCTTAGCCTTTAATAGTGTAATTTTTATATCTGCCCTCAGTTTCGTGAGAGGTCTAAAAAATTGCTCATGTTTCCCGTTTTATTTGGTACTACTATTGATGTTATACATCTGGACGGACGTTAAACCGCATATTTCCCTAACTAAAAATTTTCCTATTACGACTCTTCCTTTTCCTACCTCAAACTTTACAGCAAACTGCTTTAGACCAACTCAATGAGATGCAGAGTGCTGGTATTATTGAGAGAGGTAATGGTGAATGGGCATGTCCAATGCTTATGGTTAAGAAAAAATCACTTGATCCTTCTGCTCCCTAAATGTTTAATGTTTCTCCTCCTCAGCAAAACAGGTATTTCTTGAGGTCAACCGTTTTACAGCGAGTCTCCTTTTTTTGGTAGTATGTTGGGAGACGTCCTTAATATTCTACTAGAATTCCTTTCAGCGCTGGCGCTTTGTTTTTTCCCCCTACTGTATTTTCAGTTTCCTTGAGTGTATATCCTTTTTGCCACCATTATTCAAAATTCAAAATTTTACTGTTTTCTTAATATTTACAATAGTTCCTTAATACTGTAAGGTTATTTTAACTAGTACCAACACTTAACTTAGTTCAAATTGAAATTGATAAACCTTAATATAGTCAACAAATATTAGATTAATTTTTATGCTTCAACTGTTGTTAAAAATGATTTCTTGTGTTTGTTTTGTTCCCTGCCTGTCAAATTCTTGCAACATCAACATCTGATATCAGTGTTACAACTTACAATTTAGATATGATTTCAACTATGAAATATAGCGACAACAAATATAATCGCCTAATGTATTTTACTTCATAATGCTTATATTATCACTTATTAGTGTGATGGGTTGCACATTTTGCTTCAGTCGTTGGTTTACCTTTGTCATTTTTATATTTTTGTTTGCTTGTGTACATTTTGTTTGTTTTGATGTTTGCGTTTGGTTTTCACATGGCAAATAAGTCATTAGCATTGACAAATAAGGCACTAGCATAGGCATATATGGTATTGACATATTTTTATTATTTTTCACTGAAAGATTTTGCATTCACACAATTGTTTTGCATCACCAGATAGCATTCCCAGTCACTCATTCAATTGATAAGATTATGTTTATACATATTACATGGTGTAAATTTATTATATAATGAAAAATTGTCTTCTACTTAAGTAATTTGATAAACAAGGTATCAATATAAGCAAATGATAGTAAGCAAATGATTCACTATCAACTCTTTTGACATTCACGCATTTTAATGTATCATTTAATCCTTTCAGGATCTTCCTTTTTTGTTTTTAAATATTACAAGCAAACTGTTGTAAAAATCACTTATACTGAACTTGACTATTGATATTCTTTTACCTCACTTTGTCAAATTTTGACAATTTACCTTTTTACCTATTGTGACTATCCTATACTTCATGTTAACTGCTACTTTCTTTTCCCTTTTTTTTATTCTAGTTAGTTTCATAGCCCTGTATTTGTTTGCAATTTAGTAAGATTTACTCTAGTTCTTCAAACCACTTTCATTTTCATTTTTTTATTATTTTACCTTTTGAGTTTTCCCCTAGAGTAATATTGCTACTTTGTTGTTTCGTTTTTTTGTAAGATTAAATTTCCACACTCATGATAGGACGTCACCGACCTTCTTGGGACAGTCTCATGCACTTTCCTTTGGCCCAGGAATTGTGCATGATTCCAGCTCTGTCTTGATGTGTTGGAGGCTCTTTTGATCAAATTTAATTTTAATTTTATCACTTCACATGAGTTAGGAATTTACCTAAGACTAGGTGTCCTAGTCATTTCTTCTTTTGCCCAGCTTTCACCTTAAGTGGAGTTTGTCTTGGTGCATATTTTTTATTTTTAGCTCAGGTGTCACCTTAAGTGGAGACATTCTTGAGGCTACTTACCTCATTTTGACTTTTTATTGTTTAGTGCCCAACTGTTCATTAATTAAATTTTTGACAGTTTGAGGTTACATTCTTATGCATTCATATAATTTTTTGGCTCACACTATTAAAGCATGAACATGGGCATAAACAAGATAATGTTTATGTTTATTTTTAACTATGAGCATTTTGGCCATATAGCATTTTCTTTGTTGAGTGAGAATTTTTTTGGCGACTCAATGTGGACCATTATGAAATTCAGAAGTTTTCATTTCTTTTCAGATTAGGTCCATTCACGTTGTTCCGGGAAAATCTTTTATACTTCGGTTATGAATTTTATTATGTATAAGTCAGTCTTTGTGTGTAGCAATATTGATGCATTCTAATGGATATGACATCCAACATTTTGAATACTACTGGATATGACATCCAATTTTTTACAATTAGGCTTTGAACCCATGGTTCTCTGCAATGACCAAGTTAATCCACATTTTTATATGACACGAGATTTCAAAATTTTCTTATTTTTTTGCTACAATATGCAATTATAATTTAACTACACGAATGTAAATAAAACAAATTTTACTGTAATAATGTATGCCATGTTTCGTCAAGCATTGAATCGCCATGATCTGTACTACTACTACTACCTTTATATATAATGCTATTTTATGATCTCAGATATTCGACTTATTTTTTATATTTAACTATTCGATGTCAAGTGTATCTCAAGTTGTGTATTACATTGTTACTATCCACGTTAAAATGTGGTATTTTGTCAAATCTTTTTTTTCGTCACTGGACAGGAGAGAGTTCTGCAACGAGGAATTTCGTTACAGGTTCTTTTATTTATGTTAACTTTGCAAAATTGAATTCTGTAATCAAAACTTTAATAGTTATTTTAATATTAATTTTAATTCTTGAACTAAATTCAGTCCTGCAGGTTAACTCTTAATTCCTTAATAGTGTAATTCCTTTAATAGTCTCTTAATTCCTTTAATAGTGTAATTTTTATATCTGCCCTCAGTGTCGTGGGAGGTCTAAAAAATGCTCAGGTTTCCCGTCTTATTTCGTACTACTATTGATGTTAAACATCTGGACGGAACGTTAAACCGTCGTAAAAATTCCTCTTCCTTTTCATGTGCCCAGTTTAATTGCCTGCTGTTGTGTCCAGAAAATAGAAACCTTATATCTCCCCTTCGACCGTATTATGCATGGAAAGCTTAGTTGGTGTACTAATTGGTTGGGTGTAGCCCAGGGGCGCAAGCCATTTCGAGAAAAAAACATCTTCCCCTCTCCCCTACTGCGTGGGAAGCAATTTACGATTCCCAGAAGCATGGGAAATTTTTCTCCGCTGTTAAAAGTTCGCTCCTGATAGCGGTTCTCTAATTGGTCAGACTTAGCCAAGCAGGGTCCTGTTCGACTTCTCTCCGACATTACGCGATCAAGTTGGCAAAGTTTTTCATGTTTTTATTTTTTGGACACAAAGTCGTTGGTGCGGTTAAGGTATTGTAGATCTCTCCTCTCTCCACGCGTTTGGCGGGTTTGTAAAGATATAGCAACCCTTGTCTCTCCTCGCGCTGTCCAGGCCTTGAAAAAATAAGATACGCAGATAGATTTGAATTTTTTTTTGCTAGCTGTTGGTTGGTATTTTGCAGGTCCCCAAACCAGGGTAGGGCTTTCGGGCCTGAACTTGGTGCGGGGAACTTATCTTTTTCTCGATTCTGTGTGTAAGAGCACAAGCTCTTATTTTTATTATTATGCTCCCAGCTTCAGACCTGAATGGTCATATTAAGTATCAGCTCCTGATTTTTTTGAGCTTGACAACAAGCGATGTATAGCTACTTCCATATTTAGCCGAGAGAACAATGTCATGATTTCAACCATGTTTAGTCAGAATAAAACTTCATTTTTCGGCATTCAATTTGAGTCAAACCATCTTTTGTGATGCACTGACTTTTGTGATGCATCCCAGTGAGAGGTAGCAGTCATCTAGAACCAAATTGTTTATTGCGGCCCAATGAATAAAGACATGCTATTGCCTTCAATTCTCTGATGTTTCAGTGTACTCCCGAGTCCAGCCGAAGATATTTCGCATGATGCTCATCATTCCAGCCTTTAAATAGGAGGCTATTATTTAATTAGGATCTTCCGGCCATCAGTATTTTAGAGTTGCTAATAGCTACATGCGTTCATCCTTCTTTTGCGTTTGTTGAACATCTATACGATCGACCATTTCGTCGCCATAGATCGAGCCTATGTAACTATGTATTCCTCCTGTGGGCGAAACGAACCATTATGTTCCACTTTAGATCGCTGCCATCATCGTTAACCAGTACAAGCAACGAACTTATTTTCATCAATTACAATCCTTAAGAACATTATTGTAGTGGTGTAAGTCAGTCAGTCAAAACTCATTTAACAACAAAACTTAACAATTTATTAACAAAATATAAGCAATGGCTGATTACACCGACATGTACATGTAAAAACATGGCGTGAACCTGCTTCGGCAACATCGACTTGAAATGTCGCGAGAGGCCTAACTTTATTTGAAGTAAGTCCTAAAAGAGGGAGCAACCGCCTACAGCCTCCAAATTAAAACACGTCATTTAAACTGGCGAAAGGCGAAACAAGCTAAGACTCGGCGAAAAACTAAAAACTTAAACCTCTGCTTTCTACCGGTCTGGCTGTGGTTTATATCTAAATTAAGCAGCCAATCAGAGCTTGATGTGACGCTTGCTGACGAGAAGTGATTCAATGAATAAATTAGTGATTTACTGAATATTTAATTAGAAATAAACCTTTTAGGATGCAATTGGAAAATGCAGTCCATGGAGCACCACAACATATTTTCTACATCTTATCGATGTGTTTCAATATACAGACTCTTCAGTACAGAACATTTCTCCACGTAACAAAAAGACAGTACCGTGTATTTTTCACCATAGACTGATCCTAAGTAACGAACTTTCTTCTACAAACTTGTTGCTGTGTAAAATTCCTCTTCAGTCATGGATAATGTAAGCCTATTCTGTGTGAAAGCTGTCATCAGAAATTTCAATCTACTCTTAGCTGTCTTGATGTTTTATTGTTGCACTGCATTCCCCGAGGAAATCCCTTCGAATACTTTTGAAATCGAACTGAGTTAATTTATAGTGTTATTTTTGAAGGATTTTTTTTCTGATAAACCCTCTTGCGTTGTAAACTACGTACATAAGGTAGTTGTTTGCCAATGTCTAGCACTTGGCTATTTTGCTATTCTCTCGTGGGCTCTCCAGTATCTTTGAACCGCTGCAGAGCAGTGCACCTGTCCAAATACTTAACGTTAAAAACTTGTCCAAAATTTTCCCCTCCCCCCCCCCAAAAAAAGCACAAAAGAGAATCTGTTAAATTAAAACGAAAAAGAGTACATAATGTGGTATAATTAATAAATTTCAATAACATCGTCGTTGGAGGTGAGAAACACCCTTTGACTAACAACACCCGTCACTCCCTGTTTGTTGACTTTGTAGTCTTCCCGCCTCAATCAGCGAGAGGCGAACCATGTGACATCAGTTCTCCCCCCCCCCTTCACTTGGGGGATGCGCGCCGTCATATGACAGTCGAAAAGAAAATCTCTCGCTGGTCGAACGTTCTATGCCGAGTGGCGTTCTGAATATGTTCGTTGTGTTGTCCTAATAAATATATTTAAAGAGCCTTCTAATGGAGTCTCTGATGGAGTCGTGTCTAATTCTCTAGACGCATGTCGGACCTCTATATTGGTAATCCGGTCATCGAACACAGACTGAGTCTTCGAACACTGGACTTACGTTTTCGTTTTCGCCAGCAACCATGGCTCTCTCCCCTGGATCAACTACAGAAGCCTCTTCAGTAGTAATACCACCAGATATATCGGTGGACCCTACCTTATGGTTCCATATGCTTGAAAGTACATTCGAGTTAGCAACTCCCAAAGCTATATTTGAATCGAAAACAAAATACAACTATGTTGTCGCTCACCTGTTGCCTGCAACTGCTACTACGGTGCATGACGTTATAATGAAGCCAGATACTACACATCCATACGAGGAACTGAAAACTAAAATCATCGAAAGATGCGGAGAAAGCCGAACACTTGAAATAAGCAAGTTGCTAGCTGGCGAAAGCCTCGGCGATAGGAAACCCAGTGAATTGCTGCGTTTAATGAAGTGAAGAGCAGAAAGTGTTGATTAATCTTTCAAAAAAGTTGCCTCAGTGAAGCAGAGTCTTGATAAGAAAAAAAAAAGGATGACTCGAAGGAAAATAAAGTTAAAATAAAAAAATAAGTTTATTCACATTTAGAATAATTAACACAGCGTTGGGTAACTTACCCAAACAGCTTGAAAAAATAAAGAAGTCAAGGTAATGACAAATGCTCAATGCTCGTAGTCACAAGTATGTACTCCCCTTTTATACTTGAGTACTTACGTACACTTTACATATCGATTGAAGGAGCTAGTATCGATACAAAAACACCAAAACGGAGCTGTGACCTCCCTCCTTCAAACTGGCGTCATACATACAGTATGCAACATTACTATAAAAATGGGAAGTGTAAAAAACCGGATTGCTAACATTGGTCCCCCCTCTTTACACTTTCAAAAAGAATATATATACATTACACAATAAAAAAAAATTAATCAGTTCACAAGCATCGAAAAAAATTAGAACAACTTCAGATGTCTCATTTTAAGTTAAAGTCCATCATTTTATTTACAGAGTACATTATCTTTAATCATACTATCACAAAACACTGCATCTCTAAATCTTTTTAGTTCCATCTTTTGTTGTGGCTTCGTAAAAACATCTGATAAATTTCATTTACTTTGTATGTATTTTAATTCAAAAAGTTTTTGGTAAACTAGGTCTCTTACAAAAAATAATTTAATGTCTTTGTTCGATAGTTTTCAAGCGGGAATTTAACAAATAGTAGCTTGATTATCAACAAACAACTTTGGGATGTTTTTATTATGGGGTATAATTTTAACTTTCTCACACTCCTTACAAATACGTTCATACCAAGTGAGTTCTTTCGATGCTTCCGTTAAGGAAACACATTCAGATTCCGTGGTACTCAAGCATACCGATTTCTGTTTAAAAGGACGCCAAACTATTGGAGCCTGATCAAGAAAAATAATATGACTTTCCATCGAAACTCTACTATCGCGATTATTTGCAAAATCAGCGTCAGAATAAGCAATAAGATTTAGATTACTAATATTAGAAATGTCGAGTTTTAAATTTTTAGTATATTTTATATATCCTAGTAACTTAAGAAGTCCCATCCAATGTACCATTCCTGGATTTTGTTGAAACTGGGAAAAAATGTTCATTGCGTATGAAATATCGGGTCTCGTTCTGTTAGCTAAGAACGCCAAGTAGCCTACTAGACTCCTGTACGGAATTTTAGACATTTCCTGAACTTCAACTTTATCCTGTGGGCACTGTGTTTTAGAGTAAATAACCCCCTTCGCTATAGGTAATGATGCTATAGCTTCGCTATAGGTAATGATGTGGATAGTTATACCTATCGTACGTTTTGCAAATTTTATTTATATATTCAAGTTGGTAAATAAGAAGTTTGTTGTCAGTTTCTAAAAATTCAACCCCCAAAAGTATTTTAGTTTTCCCCAAAATCGTTAAGTCAAATTTATTTTTCAACAATTTAATAGCTGTGTCAACATTTTTTTGTTCTCTCCCAAACACGACTATGTCATCCACATATAATAAAATATATAAAATTTGAATCTAAAATATATGTGCAATTACACCATTCGAATTTTCTAAAACCCAACTCTTTTAATACCGCGTGAATTTTATAAAACCATTCTCGCCCGCTCTGCCATATATTGACTTTTTAAAGTCCATATATTGACTTTTTTAAACGACAAACTAAATTGGATTTTTCAAAACCAGGTGGCTGACGCATATAAATTACTTCGCTTAACTAGACATACAGGTATGTGCATTTAATATCACACTGCAAATATGTCCAGTGGTTCAGGCAAACGAGTACAGCGATGAAGAACCTTATCAAGCTAAAGTTGATAACTGGGGGAAAAAACTTCAAAACTTTCACCTTTTCGTTGGTGAAAACACTGGGCAACTAAGCGTGCTTTAAATCATTTAATTTTACCCGATTAATCCTGCTTTGTAGTCTAAACTCATCTAAAACCCAACACTTTAGCATTTTCAGGTCGTTCTACTAACTCCCAAACACATCTTTCCTTCATAATGTTTAGTTCACCCTCCATTGCATTAAACCACTGTTCACTGTGTTTGGAATTCATAGCCTGCTTAAAACATTTCGGAATGTAAATTTCTTTTTCTAGTCATTCTGACATTAAGCTACTATGACCCGTTTTGGTTCCAGCAATAATCCCCGAATATTTATTTTTGGAAGAAAAATCTGTCAGCGTGCACGTGAAACGAGCACGTCAACAAAAAACCTAATAATTAAATTGCAGAGTAAAATCGCAGAAGAAACGTTGTTTGTTACAATAGGTATACGTTAAAACTATTGATGAAAGCATAGACGACAAGACTTTTTCAACAACAACAATTCAAATTTGTTTAAAATATTAAAAGTTGGTTTAAAATCTTCAACAATAAAATATCCATATCAATCAATAGCGTTCTCTAAATTCATTAAACAAAAAACAAGTCTCATATATACAAACAACAGTGTCTATACACTGTGATGGAATTACCTCAAGTTAGGCATAGGCAAAGACTGTTAGCCCCTTATTCTATTTTCTTTACTGCGTCTTAAACTTAAACTTTAAATCAACATTACCTTTCTTCAGATTGTCCTCAGCTTCATTATCTATCTATTCAACTATAGTCGAGAAAAGCTCCTCTTTCTGTTACTGAATCGTATGTGAGCCTTATATACGCCTCATCTAATGATATTCAACGATCCGGTTTGTTTAAAACGCACCAACTACTGGAAACTGAATAATAAATTATTTACGGTAGCTTCTTCACAGCTGTGGAAATTCGATTAAAGATTTGATCCGGTTATCAGGTTTTATGATCAAACCGGTCTAGAACAAATGACGCAATACCCGGAAAGGCAAGTACATGATTCGTTTCACAAGTAGTCTTTAGTGTAACTCGCTAACAAATGCCCCCCCACTTGTCTTTTCGACATAAACTAGTAATATGAGAATTCAAAACCATCACAGTTTACATTTCGATTTTTTTCTGTCAGAACTAGAATACATATAAAACAATTCAAACCAACATTAGTCTTGTTAACAAAAATGCGATAGCAACATATAACAACAATAATACAGTCTTAACTTAGGAATACACAGGTACAAAACAAATTGCTGAGAAGGTTCAAATCTGCAAGTTCTAAACAAAAGTTATTTCTGCTTCTGTACACTATTGTTGGCTGAAAACCAATATAACAATTAACAAACCACAATAAAGAGTTAAAACATACAATGACTAGGACACGACTACATTCAATCATATTCAAATATCAATACATATGTACGTGGGCGCCCACTCATACAAATTCATTCAAACACATAAAACAAATTGGTTTTCCATTGAGAAGTTATCGTAAAATATTTAAATATCTAAAAACACAGGATACATCCCATAATATCGCACTGCATAAATATCAGAAAAACAATTCACATACAAACACTGAGCTTTAAACAAATTTTTCATTAGACAAACTTTCCATGATTAGGTGGATGGAATAATTAACGTGGCAGTCCCCTCAACAAAGCAGGGATTCACCAAAAATAAAAAATAACATACCCGCGACCCAAAGCCCTCCGGTGCCTCGACAAATTTACAAATACACCACCTGAACTACTCTGACAATTACATTTGCACCTAACCCGAGACGGTACGTTAGGCTGTTCGGATCCAGATGATATGCTGAAAAAATGTCACCTTAGACACCTTCAGACGTTTAGGTGGGGAAAAAACATCCACCCAAAACAAGTAAACAAAAACATTGCAAAAATTCACAATTTCAAACACTAAGTGCACACACCACTTCAAAATAAATTCGTGCAAAAATTCAAGAAAAGTTCATGCAAAAAATCTCACATAGGTGCCTCAGTTCGAATTTGGTCAGGGGTTTGGTAAAAGGATCTGCTAGATTTTCTTTACTTTTTATATAATTTATGTCAAATATGTTCTGATAAACTAGGTCACGAATAAAAAATAATTTGACATCAATATGCTTACTTCTATGGTTCTCTACTGGGGATTTAACAAAATCTATACACGCCATGTTATCAACATATAGAATTGACCTAAGCTTTCCACCAAGAACTAACTTTCTGGCATAACATTCTTCTAGAATTCTATCAAACCACATAAGTTCCTTTGTGGCCTCTGTCATAGCGTAGAATTCACTTTCCATAGTTGACAACGACACGCACTTCTCCTTGAAAGTCCTCCACATGACTGGAGCTTTTCCAAGAAACACTATCTGTCCCCCCATAGAAGTCCTGTCATCCTTATTGGCTGCGAAATCTGCATCGGTGTAAACCGTTATACTAGGTTCATTGCACGCAAGTTTAAGTTTAAAATTGTGTGTGTGTATAACATAGCCCAAAAGTTTTATCAAACCATCCCAGTGAATTCTACCAGGATTACTTTGGTATTGGCTAAAAATGTTAACGGCATAACTTATGTCGGGCCTGGTTCTACTAGCGAGGAACGATAGACAGCCTAGTAAATTTCTATAGGGATATTGTTTCATTTCTTCTATTTCAACATCTGATTGTGGACACTGTTTCTTTGAGAATACTGTACCCTTGCTGATTGGAAGTGAGGAAACCGGTACGAAGAATTTTGTAAACCTTTTACGAATATCGTCAATATAAATTGACTGACTCAACAAAACTTCTCCCCCCTTTTCTTCAAACTCAACTCCCAACAGCTTTCTAGTTTTTCCCAAAATTTTTAAATCAAAATGTGTCTTCAACAATCCTATGGCTTTGTCTATTATCTCCTCGTCCTTACCGAACAAAACTATGTCATCAACATATAAAAGTAAAATCAACACACAATTAAAATCATATGCACAGTTACACCCATTTAGTTTGCTAAAACCTAGTTCTATCAATACTTTATGAATCTCGAAGAACCATTCTCTACCACTTTGATGCAATCCATAGATAGCTTTATCCAATTTGCATACAAAATCTTCCTTACCTCCTACAACAAAACCGGGAGGCTGAGACATGTAAATATCATCTTTTAATGGTGCATACAGATAAGCTCCTTTGACATCACACTGTCTGTGGGTCCAACCCTGTAAAACTACTAAAAGTGAGAAGAAAAAACGAATTAGACTGAAATTAATGACTGGGCTAAAAGTCTCTTCGTAAGAAACTCCTTTAATTTGTTTAAAACCCTGTGCCACCAGTCTGGCCTTATACCTGGCCACCTCGCCCTTTTCGTCTCTTTTCAACGCAAAAACCCACCGGCATCCTATGATATCTGTATCTGATGGTAACTCAACTAGGTGCCATACCTGTCTTTCTGTCATGACTTTCATCTCTTCTTCCATGGCCTCTACCCACTGTTTATGCTGTGGTGATTTCAATGCTTGCTTGTAAGTATTAGGCATCTGTATATCGTCTAGTCAGGAACTAGCATAACTTGTGGATGCGGTAGCTGGTTTATCTGATATTTTCCCTTTATATCCATTTTTATCTGAGGAATCGGAATGGATTCTTTCCAATCGACCAAATGGATTTCTTTTCCAATCGCTACTTCTAAGATCTTGGGCTGGCAAGGGACTCTTATCAATTTGGGTTTCTTCAGGACTATCTTTTTCCACCAAATCTTCGTCACTCACGGGGTAGATTCTGACCTAAATTGATAATAGAAACGTCTTCATCTCCCTCATGTTTGGAGTATGATTCGGTGTTAGGATTATCACTGGGACCCATCATTGCTCCACTGTCGCCTTCCATCCCTTGTGAATCTTCACAGAATCTGACATTTATGGTCTCCACCACATTATTGGTGTCTGGGAACCATATCCGATAACCCTTGGTGTTAAAGGAATATCCAATCATCACCCCTTTCTTCGCCTTGGCGTCTAACTTCGCTCTGTGTTGTCGTGGTACACCAACATACGCGATGGACCCAAACGGCTTCAAGTGGTTTACCGATGGCTTATACCCTCCAAAGAGCTCAAATGGTGTCTTACTTAGACCTTTATGTACAACCCTGTTCCAGACATAGGTGAAACTTAAAACTGCATCAGGCCAAAATTTTGTCTCTAACCCACTGTCTGCTAACAAGCACTTAGCCCCATTTGATACTGTCTGGTTGAACCTTTCTGCAGTACCGTTCTGCTCTGGTGTATATGTGTGAGTTCATGTTTTACCCCATGATCATTGCAAAATTGTGTAAAATTATTGTTTACAAACTCAGTCCCGTTATCGGTACGGATACTTTTTATTTTCCGCCCTAGGAACCTCTCTGCACGAGCGACATGATTTCTAAAAATCCGGAAAACCTCAGATTTTTTACACATAGGGTAAACAGAGCACTTACGTGAATGGTCGTCTATAATCGATAAAAAATATTTTTCACCGTTGCGACCAATAGTACTGCAAGGACCCCAAGTATCCATATAGATCAAATCATTGGGATATTTAGAGCGTCTAAAATTTACAGATTTAAAACTAACCCGTCTGAACTTGTTAAGTGTACAGGTTTCACAGTCAAAATTATGATCTTCAAATTTTTCCAACCCCTTTATGGCATGTTTTTTTAATTGTATCCCGGACTACATATGGACTTGTATGTGCTAACCTTCGATGTACCAGTTCATCGTCAACTTTCCTGGCCACACAAGCACTGCAATCCTCTCTTATTCTGGCAACTCGGGGATTTTTAGGACAAACCTGATATAAACCATTCTTTAATTTGGCAAAAAAAACAGTTTTATCATACCGGTTTTTAATTCTTACCATACCTTGACCGCCTTCGAACCTGAGACCTTGTCTGTCTAAAACAGAACCTGAAATTAAATTCAACTTAAGATTAGGTGAATACATGACATTGTACAAATGGAATGTTCTGGAGCCAAACTGTAGCTGAATTGTCCCTCTACCTGTAATCGGGAATGTCACTCCTTCGATAGCTACGGATAATTTATCGTCCTTTATTTCCTCAAAATCCTGGAACCACTCCTTCACTTTACAAAAGTGATGACTAGCAGCAGTGTCGAAAGTCCATAAATTCGAAGATTCTTCAAAATTACTCACATAAGTTTGCACAAGATTAATCGAAGGAAATCTCACCTTCTTATTTGCTGAATTTGGTTTTGATTTATAACGCACAGGACTTATTCCACGTGCAGGGGAATGACTTCTAACTGCCGTACTCTTCCGATAAGGTGATGTATTTCTTGGTGGAACACGCTGTCTCTGTTGGTACTCGTTAACGGGATTTCCATTGAAACAATTTCTTTTAATATGTCCCACCTGATTACACCTAAAACATGTCATATTTTTCTTGCGTGTGACTGCAGAATAAGCTTTGACTTCATGCATTTTGTTACGGTCTTGTTCTCGTACCGTCAGTCTATCTTCCTCAGCTACCAGTTCTACGAGTATGTCCTTAAATTTAAATTTTTCTTCTGGCCATCGTAATATGGATTGTGAAATGCTATCATAAGTTTCTGGTAAGTAGCGTAATAACTGAAAACTAACGTAAATTTCATTAATTGGTTGGTTTATACCTCGTAATTTTTCAACAATTCTAGTTAAACGTGCTGCAAACAGGCTAATTTTTTCATGTGGTTGAATTCTGCTAGAAAATAGTTCATTAATCAGTTGCATATGCCTCGACCTATTGTCGGGTTCAAAAAATAATTTTAATTTGAGCCATGCTTCTCGGGCATTCTCTATTCCCTCCACTATTTTCCGAAATTCAGGGGAAATATTTAAATAAATCAATGAAATTGCGGTTCCTGCACGGAGATTATAATCCCTAACGTCACGATATGTAACTTCAGGACCCGGATACTCTACCTGAGTAGTTACACTCTTTGTAGTATCGGTATCTTTACTCGCTGTGCTTTCAACTTCCGTTTTTTCATTCTTAATTTTAAGTTTTGGTACTAGCTCTGTACCTGCTACTATGCCCCAACATCCACGCTCCATAAGAATGTATCTCATATCTTCAGCCCAATTCCCGTAATTTGTTGCGTTCAGCTTCTCTATTTGGGTCTGCATTTTAATTGTATCCCCGTAATTCACACTTTTCAAAACTTCAAATTCTTTCAAAATACAACATAAACTTCACTTGTCGTCTATGTTAATATGCATCAACATTAAACTTACTTCAATTCCATTCAACGCCCCCCCATCTTCAGGGCCACTGATATAGTATCAAAACGTAAAAACATATTATTTTCATGGGCGAAATATTGTAATAACATTGTTGCTAATAATCCTTTCAGTTGTTATGAGCGTATACCGTCAATAACATCTGGTCATTGCCTATTTAGCTTTTATGGTCATATACCTTCAGTAACATCTGGCCCATAACCTCTTTTATTGTCAGCGTGCACGTGAAACGAGCACGTCAACAAAAAACCTAATAATTAAATTGCAGAGTAAAATCGCAGAAGAAACGTTGTTTGTTACAATAGGTATACGTTAAAACTATTGATGAAAGCATAGACGACAAGACTTTTTCAACAACAACAATTCAAATTTATTTGTTTAAAATATTAAAAGTTAGTTTAAAATCTTCAACAATAAAATATCCATATCAATCAATAGCGTTCTCTAAATTCATTAAACAAAAAACAAGTCTCATATATACAAACAACAGTGTCTATACACTGTGATGGAATTACCTCAAGTTAGGCATAGGCAAAGACTGTTAGCCCCTTATTCTATTTTCTTTACTGCGTCTTAAACTTAAACTTTAAATCAACATTACCTTTCTTCAGATTGTCCTCAGCTTCATTATCTATCTATTCAACTATAGTCGAGAAAAGCTCCTCTTTCTGTTACTGAATCGTATGTGAGCCTTATATACGCCTCATCTAATGATATTCAACGATCCGGTTTGTTTAAAACGCACCAACTACTGGAAACTGAATAATAAATTATTTACGGTAGCTTCTTCACAGCTGTGGAAATTCGATTAAAGATTTGATCCGGTTATCAGGTTTTATGATCAAACCGGTCTAGAACAAATGACGCAATACCCGGAAAGGCAAGTACATGATTCGTTTCACAAGTAGTCTTTAGTGTAACTCGCTAACAAAATCAAAAATTTCTGGTCGAAATTTAAGAACATTTTTTATACAATATTGTTTAACATCTTTCAACGACCTCAACCTACTCAATACATCATCTTTTCCTTCCTCATAATAATAAATATCAGTTTTTTACTACTTGTCCTTGGAACGATAAATGCGGGAAAACGATAGATGAGGGAACATAACAAAGCAATATGATCGTCGGGACTGGGTGAAATAAACGATACATACGGGAAAACGATGATTCGGGGAACGATCGATCGAGATTCCACTGTATTTATAATTAAATACTTATGGTGATAAAAAATAGCCTAATAGACTGTTCGGTATATCACGGCTGCTGACCTTGGTCGAGCTGATACTAGTTGCGCATTTTTAGTTAATTCCACTAATATACATGCATTAGAGGAATACTGATTAGTTCGAATACTGAATGTTAGGTACTAGGTTATAAATCGTGCATTATATAAAGGACACAAGGAATATTGGTAATGGTACAGAACACGGACGCCTGACCCGCGGTGACAACAAAACAGTCCCTTTCGATTTCAATTTCTCAAACAAGTTTCACAATCTATTCACACTCACTTTAGGCCAGTCAGTAGAGCATCGAAACAGGGGGTATATTGCAAAAGGTGGGGTAGAAGCTCTTATTTTTTTAACTTGTATACATGGGTGCAAACATGTAAAAAAACAAAAATGCTAACACGGGCGACCTCGGGAGAAGTTTTGGCAGCCAAAAAACCTCTAAATTTTAGGACTATTTTTTAGTTTTTCGCCTATAACTCCTAAACGGTGCATCCTAGCGAAAAAGTTTCAATATAACAAATTAAAGAGCATTAAATTCTGCGTGGAATGAGTACTACAACTTAATAATTCCGTCAAGGGGTATGGTTGAAAACTACAGTCAAAAACGACGATTTTTTTCAAACTTTGTCAAAAACTGAGATATGGTACTATATATGAGTCTGCAGCTTAGAAATGAGTACTCTAACAGAAAAACTCATTCAATAAAAGTTGTAGAGCATGATATTCTGCGTCCACTAAGTACCAACATTTTTAAGTACGGTCAAGTACACCTCTCGAAATCGGCAATCTCCTGATGTCCAGCAATTGGAATAAGGAGCCCATGAAGGTACCTATGAGTTGCAACTCTAGCCAACCAAACCAAAACTATCTTTCTACTGCATTTCTTAGTTATAATAATAATAATAATAATAATAATAATAATAATAATAATAAATACAAAAATTGTATTTAATTGTATAATTATATTTAATGTATAATTGTATTTAATAATTGCAATATGATTATTCAAAGGTATTCATGCAAAATATCTGTGATGCTGTTGAAGTCACTGCAACGTCTCTTTTGAAATATCAGAGCAACATGTGGATGCCCGAAGTTCTCGTGTGGAGAGAGACGCAAGAGACTCAATCAAACTGAAAGAGTGGCTTATACAGCAACCGCCCCCCCATTTCCAGACTCAGATGCCATAGTTTCTTTAAGCAGTGGTGTCGTTGGAGGAGCCAATGTAAACTGCCACTTCGTTAAGGAAATCGGCCTCGAAGGGGTGACCAAGATGGTTGATTCTGGCAACTTCAAGAATGTCACTCTCAAAAGTAGAGGCAATGTTAGTACCTTAGCTTCTTCTGTGAGCTGTTTTACGACTAGAAACCTCAAAGTACCTACTATTGATCCTTTGACACTATTCCAAATACTGTGCCTTACAAAACAGTCAGAAGAAGACTTAAAAAACTTTTTTACTTACGAACTCGGGCCCTATCCGAGTCACTCTTTGCAGAAGGAGCCATGCAGAAAGGGACCAAGTCGTCTATGTACGCAGCATTCACCCCGCTTCTCTCCAATGATACAGAAGGTCCACAGTATTTCGCAGTAGTGGATGGAGGCTATCTTCTTCATAAAGTTGTTTGGCCTCGCAATGCCTCCTTCGCAACCATCACCATGAGCTACTCTTCTATTTTAAAAAGGCACTATGGGTCCACGAATGGTGGCGTTGTTCGACGGATACCCTGCTCAGAGTGGCACCAAAAGATCCGAGCTACTGCGGCGGATGAAGATTCACCAATCCTCCGAAGTGATCTTTGTAAATACAGTTAACCAAGACGCTCAGGAAAAGTTTTTGGCCAATGAGCAAAATAAAAGTCGTCTCACTGAAGTCCTGAAAAGTCACTTGTAAGATTGTGACATTGAAGTCAATCAGGCCCAAAAAGATGCTGACTTGCTCATTGTTAACACCACCATTTTCAAGGCGAAGGACCATGAAAATGTCACAATAATTGGAGAGGATATAGATTTCCATGTGCTTATGATAGGGCTTGGCCAGCCATACACCAACGTGGTCTTTCTGAAGCCTAGAAGAGGAAGTGCTGCTGATGTGCAATATTTGACAACATCTTTCAAATTCGACCCATCCATATCCAGCTACATCCTTTTCATCCACGCGTTTAGTGGATGGGATACGACATCTGCTATTTTTGGCCAAGAAAAGATGAAGCTGAGCAGCATGGTCACCTTTTCGAAAGAACTTAAGGACATCTCCCAGCCGTTCCTCAACCCACTCACCAGCCATGATAAGATTGTTGAGACTGGTGCGCGTGTTTTCACGGCCCTCTACACCGGTTACTCCATCAACGTAGCTCTGGACGAACTGCGCCACTCCACGTTCACACGAGCCAAGGGAAAAGTGGACCTCGCAAGACTGCCACCTACTTGTGATGTGTTAGCAATATGAACTAAGAATTACTTTGAGGGTCCATTAATTACTTGCCTTTCCGAAGTTTGACGTCATATTTTGCATTTCCATTTTAAGCCGATTCAAGTTAAGGCGATTCAATTTATAACTAAGCCGAATCACTGACGCAAGTTTCGTTTAGATTACGTCATGTTTGGCAAACTGCCGTGCGTCATATAATTAAACATAAAAGTCCTCATTTTCCGGTAGATGGCGTATTTCGTAGAAGTTACAACCCGATATTTGAATATCGGCTTTTGACATGAGTATATAAGCCGTGAACACTTTCAGGAAATCAATCAAGGAGCTTGTGCCTGAGCTGATGAGATAACAGGAAGTTGTATCAAGCCTGCCTAGAGTAAGATATTTTTGTATTACTTCCTATTTAATCCTTATGATAGTCCATCACAGTATGGGAAAATAGACTGTTTTTAAGAATTGATTTAATAGAAACACCTGGCGTACATTACCAAGTGTTAGTAGTGAAAAGGAATATATTGACGTTGTTGTTTTAACTAATTTTAACTATTTTTTTTCAAATGAATAAAACTTTTATGTTATTGTTAAAATGCTTGTCGTCTATACATTATTTTGAGCATCTTTAATGGTTTTAACTTATACCTTTTTTTTAACAGACATAACTTTTACTGCACATTTTTACTCTATTTAAAGATATATAATAGAAGGATTATAAGAATTGCTGACGTACATGTTTTTACATGTACGCTAACATGATGCTGCACGCCACCACTCATACTGGTGTTTCCATCAAATACAGACATGGTTGGGAAACATAATGAACCTGGAGGAGTGGGGATGGGTGCGCAGTCTCTACTCAAAGCAGTGTCACGAGCTTGCAAGATAGCGTGTAGTAGAACCTGCGCTTGCCGTAAGGCTGGTCTGAAGTGCTCTTCCATAAGCAAGCACTGCTGTGGTCAACAAAGTGACAACATTTTACCACGGTTGACGATGATGACGACGATCACTTCAACCAGCTATTGGAGCCCGAGGAACAACCAGAGAAGAATGATGAGAGCTTCCTACCACCTCCAGAGCTGCCAGTGGAGGAGCCGAGGCTATCCAAACGGCTCAGGAAAAGATGAGGCATACTAACACCATAAGAATGAAGCAATAAGATGAACACAGAAACAAAGTTATAGCAAAGTAATAACCTGCTTTATTTATATTTTACACTTTTTTAAACTTATATTTATTGACTAATGGTTTTTCAGGTACTTGGGATAGCTTTATTAGGTGACCGGTTTCGGCCTTACCCTTCATCAGGCCTATTAACACATTATTTCTATTATTAATAGTTCTTATAGATTTACAACATGTAAATTAATTAAACATGGTATATAATTCTTACGTATTTTTTCAATTACACCCATGTGTTTTCTTATTTACTCATGTGTTTTCGTATTTGTTTTCTCCTAACTGATTCACATTTTTAAATCATTATTTGATGATACTAAAGCAAGAATAACTCTGTAGGATGGATATACACCCGTATTGTTGAAGCGCTGTAATTCACATGTACCTTCATATGCCAATTGCCGGACATCGGGAGATTGCCAATTTCGAGAGGTGTGCTTGACCGTATTTAAAAATTTTGGTACTCAATGGACGCAGAATTTCATGCTCTACAACTCTTATTTTATGAGATTTTCCTTTACAGTACTCATTTCCAAGCTGCAGACTCATATATAGTACTACTATATCAGTTCTTGACAAAGTTTGAAGAAATCACCGTTTTTTGACCGTGGATTTCGACCATACCACTTGACGGCATTATTAAATTGTGGTGTTCATTCGACGCAGAATTTAATGCTCTTTAATTTGTATTATTGAAACTTTTTCGCTAGGATGCAGCGTTTAGGAGTTATAGGTGAAAAACCAAAAAAAGTCCTAAATTTTAGAGGTTTTTCGGATGCCAAAAGTTCTCCTGAGGTTGCCCGTGTTAGCATTTTTGTTTTTTACATGTTTTCACCCATATATACAAGTTAAAAAAATAAAAGCTTCTACCCCATCTTTTGCAACATACAATGTATCTACTGACTGGCTTACATCACTTGTACACCGTTCAAAGTAGTAAGCAGATTTTGTTGGCGGTTAAAGGTTATAGTTAATGCGTTGTTTTTGTTTATAAATTATTTATTTGTTATGTTTAAAATTAATTTTTTTTCATTTAATTCTTATAAGTGATATCATAGTAAAAAAATAATGAATTAATTGCTTTGCTAAAATGTTTATTTTTAATTCAGCTGTGCAATTTGATTTGTTTAATGTTTAATTTGTTTTCCTGATCGAAAAAATGTTCAGGTAGTCTCTTCTAACGAAACTACCACGGGTTAATAACGAAGGATTACTTATCGTTGCTACCTCTTTTTTTTCCTTTTTTTACACATTTTGGTACTTTTCTGTTTAATTGTTTACTGCTACTGGGTTTGGCCCGTTGCCAAGATCGCGACGCAGGACGGACACTTTTTTCTTCCCGGAGGACCGTTATTGAGGAACGTAATCCTACGTTAAAAGTGAATGTAAAATATATTTGTTGTTAATCTTATTTATATTGTTAAGTGATACCATAAGTGCATAAGTGATACCATGTTCTGAGTCAGTGTTTTTGTGGACTCTTTACAAGACTCCTGAGGATGTTGTCGTTTAAAAAGGCCAAAACATGTGGAGAAAAGCATCTGAATAAGATCTCAAGAATTTCTCAGAATATTATTTGTTGCTAGTAAAAGCCAAACCTAATATAGGTATTTTATTGTAAATTTAATTTATTTTCTTGATCGCACACTAATATAAAGCGAAGCGTACCCCTCAAAAAATACCTCCTGGGTGGAGTGGAAATCTTTAAGCGGTAAATAAAATTTATTATTTAAGAAAAATGATATTAAATTATTTGCTATTTCCCTAACCAAATTCCCAATTATCCTTAAAATGCAATAACAATAAAGTCGTGAATAAACGTTAAAGAATATACAGTTAATTAGAGTCATAATAAAGTAAATTAATAGGATCAACCAATAAGATCACTGTTAAGATTTATATGTGATAGATAACTGATAATGTGAAGGTAAAGTTACTGTTATTTTGGAATTCCTAACTGAGTGTGAATCGATTGTTGAAACTGTTTAGAGAAATCGAAAGGGTGATCGTCCGTGTTCTGTACTATTACCGGAATAGTGAATGTTACATATCAGCCAACGCAAAAATAAAATTAAAATTAGATTTAGTCAATGGAATCTTAAGTATTAGAATGAAATGGAATTTTTGTTAATAGTACGTGTGAAATATTACAGACACTGAGATAGACGCGAAAATGAGCGAGGAGATCTTTGAATTCACGGGCTAGTAGCAGAACCAGTTCATTCACCTCAAATTCCCCCTACAAAGTGAGTAAGAATTGCTTAAACATGCTTGATTATTTTAAATTCTAATTGGTTTTTCCTTACCCTACTATTAACTTTTTTTTTTACTTCCATGAAAATGGAAGTAAAAAAAATTTGAAAATTTAAATTATTTTTTTACTTCCATGAAAATGGAATTTCTTAGTCAATGAACAGCACTACTCCTCTGCATCTGTGTTCATTCAAAACTATTGTTCATGCATAATTCATTGTCATCTGATTTCCTACGAATAACATTCTGTAATTATTTTGGAATTGGTATTGCGTTTTTAAAAGTTCATGATTACTATTCATAATCCATTGATTTACAGGTATTGCATGCTGCAACAATGGAATACCATTCTTCCATAGTAAAGGGTAAGCCAGCGGATTTTCCCATGGCTATCACGAACTCCAACTTGAAACGAAAACTTATCTTGTCTGGACCTCATCAACCTAACGGCCCCTTTCCAAAAGGAAAAGGCCAAGGAAGATGTTTTTCTAATAGTTTTTACAATTTCATAACGAAATCAGGAATAAAATCGAATAGAAGCTGGTTATCTTACTCTGAAAAACTTGACTGTGTTTATTGTCAACCTTGTTGGTTGTTTCCTCAGAAAGGGTCTCAAAACGCATTTAGCAATACTGGAATGGGGACTGGAAACATTTATCAGAACGGATACAAACGCCCGAAAACTCAGAATCCTATGCAAGTTCATGTGTTATTTACGAGCAGTGGAAACATCACGGAGTAGTAGATGAAGCCCTAGAACAAAGTTTAAAAGACGAGTATAAATTTTGGCGTAAAGTTCTAGAAAGAGTAATTAATGTGTCATTAAACAGAATTTTTACAGAAGATCTTCTATGTGAAACCTTCCCTTTAGAGGAAAAAGCTCTACAAAGGGCAATTTTCTCTCCATAATAAATTTACTCTGAAATTATGACCCAGTACTCCACGATTTGTTAGAGAAACCACAGGGTACCGTAAAATACCTCAGCTCCTTAATCCAAAATGAAATAATCTCCTTGATGGCCAATGAGGTTCTGAACAAAATTACAGAAGATCTTCAAAATGCTCTATTTTTCTTCATTATAATGGACACAACACAAGACAAAGTAAAGTTGACCAACTAAGCGAGGTTTTCCGATTCGTAAAAATAGAGAAAGGTGACGCCGGAAATCCAGCTGAAATAAAAATCTGTGAAACGTTTACATTATTTGCATAAGTAAAGGGTCAATCCGTATCTGATCTCGCGGAACAAATCGTTCAATCCATCAAAAAGAAAGGATTAGATCAGGGGTGTCCAACCTTTTAGCTTCCTTGGACCACATTGAAAGAAGATGAATGGTTTTGGGCCACCCAAAAATATACCTAACATTAAAAATAATTGATTAATAAAAAAAGTATAATATACAGTTAACATATTTATTTCATTAAAAATTGTATTTATAATTATAAAGATAACTATAGGAGTCATAAAATTAATGTGATATTTGGCATTGAATTTGAGAAACTAATGCATCAATATTTGGATCAATTGAAGTGGTTGCAATTCTCAGGGAGTTCTCACAGTGGCGTATCTACATATTCAGCGTCCTGGAGCAAGTAAAATTTGTGCGCCCACTTGTTTCTCGGAAGAGTCCTGGCGGAATTTGTTTTCTATATAATCTGATTAAGATTTAAAACCTTAGTTAATAACAATTTATTTGAAATTCAAGACATTTCAATAACAAGAAATTCAATTTAATAATATAAATATAATAATAAAGCAAATTATAATTCTTTAAGTATGGAGTGACCACTAATATTAACTACATATTTTATAAACTGTATTGACAAAATGAACTTATGCATGTTCAGTTTCCATATAAAAAAATAATTTCAAAATTGTTGTTTTCTCGCTTTCTCGTTTACAAATCGGTCAATCACTTTCTCCAGATCAAGTTGATAAGCTATTGTTCTTTCAATTGATTTAGGGGCCCAAGAGTTCGCTGTTGTGACATGCTGCTTCTTAAATATGTTTTGATTAATTTTAGCTTTGAAAAACTTCGTTCTGATGTCGCTATCGTCACCGTTAAAGTTAAAAATATGCATGCTGTAATAATGTCAGAGAAGCTACTTGAGGCTGCGTTGTGAATTAAAAGTAGTTCAGCAACTTCGCGTATAGAAGTAGTTTGTTTTAATTGAATATAAAAAGCACATTTTAAATCGAAGCAGTTGAGGTCCCAATCTAGGTGAAATATCGGAAAGATATGCCGATTGTAACAATTCGGATCCTTCCAGGATACTTTTATCAGGTGACGTGACGAGATATACAGGTGATAAACATTTAAAAAGTGTACATAATTGTCGAACGGATTTAAATCTAATAGTTATTGATTAATTATTAAATGAGTTACTTTATAAAACACCTCGACTCTGAAACATTGTTCACTGTTTTCAATACATTTATCTACTTGTAATTCATCAAAGAATTTTTTCACACGACGCAATATTTTTTGTGGGAAACAATGTTCCATATTCCATTGAGCTGATAACTCAAGGGCATCGTTTTTAACAGACTCCCAATTATTCCTTAAGTTCTGGTATTGGGTTAGGAGTGATGAAAGTATCTCAACGGATTCCTCTATATCTCCATGAATACCTTGCAGCATTTTCGAGACTGTATTAATAGGTTCAAGTATTTTACTTTGTACAATTACCAAAATAATTAATCAAATTTTTAGCTTCACGTTGCTCGTCATAATTTTTTTCCATTCACTGATAAATATGTCAGTAATTTAATTACATCAAAATAACAAGAACGTAGTGCATCAAGGGCTTGAACACGGGAAGACCATCGTGATGGACAAACTCGTTTTAATGTTTTTGCTAAGTTGGTTTGATTCGTTTCCATTAATATTGTCCAACGTCTAACACAACTTAAAAAAAAAGGAATTTTTTTTCTAGTTGTTCATAAAATTGCCTGACTTCCTGTACATTGGTGACACTGTCATTGATCACTAAATTCAAATTATGAGAACAGCAGTGCACAAATCTGGCAGCGGGGTTTCGTTGTCTAATTCTTGCTTGTAACCCTGAGTAGGCACCACTCATATTCACAGCCCTATCGTAACCTTTACCCCGCAATTTGGATTCAATTTTTAAGAGGCGTTCTTAATGAGCACCTAGGGTCTAAGAGGTACCTCACTGCAAAATTTCAACTTCCTAGAACTTATGGTTCCAGAGATGTAATGATGAGTCAGTGAGTGGTATTTGGCTTTTATATGTATAAACTTAGCCAACAGGGTTAACAATTTAGATGAGCAACATTTGCTCTAAATTTGATGTTGGGTTTTTCTTCCAATTTATATACATTTTGAATTTTAATTAGCGTACTGTCTAGCCGCAGAGATATTACTTGTAACATCTCATCAGAAACAACCCTCCCAAATATAAACTAGCAAAATTTTAGCCGGAGATACAATGATCAGTCAGGCAGTATTTTATTTTGGGGATTAAGTCTCTTTGACCGCCCTTAAAGATTAATTTTTTTTTATTTCTTAGGGAGTATATAGGGCTTAACAGCAACACCATACAAAATTTTAACTTTCTCGAAAACATGTACAAGAGGTAGATTTTTTTTGAGGGGGGGGGGTAAAGCTCCTTTTAACCCCTCAAATTTTTTATTTAAAAAAAAGATTTCTTTGTGCGCACCTAGGACCCAAGAAACAGGCCCTGATTTTCCATTAGGCCTAGTAAGCACGGCCTAGGGGCCCCCGAATGTTGGGGGCCCCTTAAAAGAAAAAAATTCCCAATTCAATTTTTTTTATTTAAACTTTTTTAATAGCAATTTTTTTATGTATCCTTTCAAATTTGATTGATATGTTCATCATATGTATAGTTATATGTATAGTTCATCATATGTATGTTATAGTGTATATAAGGGATTAATAAGTTTTTCTGGTTGCATTGTATTGGTGTTTTAATGAAGTTAATATGTTGTGTTGCTTTTCGTTATTTGATAATGTTCTAGGCTTCTACGCTTCAAATAACCAATTCTTGATAAAATGATACTTTCACAATGATTCATGATTATTTTTTTTGTGTGTGTCAATTTCGGAAATTTTACCTCCACATCAGTGTTAATGCGCCCTCATCCCGAGTTGTGCCTATAGTAAAGAATTTTCTAAATCGGGCCCTGCTAAGAAAAAACCCCATACAAAACTTCAGCTTCCTAGGTCTCATGGTTCTACAGAGATACAGTGTGTGTGTGTTTGGGGAGGGGGAACATTAGGCCCCTATTAGCCCCCTTAAAATTATAATTTATTAAAAAGATTTCTTAGCGAGCACCTAAGGCATAAGAGCAACCACCATGCAAAATTTAAGCATCCTTAGACTTATGGTCCTAATGATTTGAGTTTCTTTTAACACTCATTTTGAATACACTTTTTCACACACAAGTAGTAGAAAGGATTGTTAAATTAGTTAAAGGGTCATCCCTGTCCGTTCGTGGTACTTCTGCAAGAGATGCATTGATAAAATCAAAAATACATTCTCAAAAGATAATGCCAAAATTTGAAACAATAAAACAATTAAATGTGTCAGTGAAATACGTAATGTTAACCATGTGTGATTACTATGGACTTTAGAAAAGCATGAATATTTTTTTCAAAATAACGTTTTGCCTTTATAGACATTACATTAATATTTTTCTAAATAAGTGTGATTTGTTTATTTTAACTAAGGTCCGTCGATTAAAAATTGTTTTTCTTTCATTCCAATGTGTATTATAAGAACATGCTACTGTAAAATTAATATGATAAAAATCGCGAAATTCGACAAAATCAGTTGTTCTGTTATGGCATCTAAAAATTAGAAATACTTAGAATATGCAAGTTTTCTGTCAAAATATCATATTTTGAATATTTTATTTACAGAAAATATACATTATTTTAATATACTATAAAAGAAATTAACAAAAAATACAAATATAATCACTTTTTCATAAAAATATCCATTTTGAAGCCCTTTGCGGCACTTGAAAATATTTTAGTAGAGCAAAAATATTTTACATTCTTAATTTTAATTTTAAAAGACAACTTTTAAAAACTAGAGCATATTAAAAATCTGAAAAAAGTTTTTTTCGTTCCACCGTGATGTCCGAGTGTCTTTTAAGTGTCTCGTCCTTAAGTGCCTTTATGTGTACTATTTTTATGAAGTAAAACGTATTATATAATCAGTTTAGCAGGTCTCCTGACTAAAAGGAATGTTTAAATTACATATTTTGCTACTTTTTTGTACTACAAGTGTATTCAATTTCAAAATAATTGCGAAATTTATCAAAAATTTAATAAAAACCAAAAGTTTGCCCTCCTTGCGCGAACTGAAAACATGCACCAATTACACTGATATTTAATTTCCGTCTTTATTTTGTTAAAAGGCAACTTTTGAAAAATAGAGCATATTGAAATTCAAAAAAAATTTTTTTTCGTTCCACCCTAATGTACATATACTTATTTAACAGTTTTCAATTAAACCAATTTTGTTTCGACATACCTAATTACTTGCATGTTTTCCACAACACACTGCTTCTTAAAATTCACAATAAAAATTAATGGCAACTATATTCAAACTAATTGATGTAGTTCAGGCATCGAGGCATGGTGTATAATGTATGATTGTTTCTATGAACAGTTTTCAAATGCATTTATGAAATTGTTCAATACATTTAAATCTCCATTGATCCGTTCTTAACTTTTCTTACAATTTCAGTTGAACTTGAAAGAAAGTTTTAGAAATTATTAATGATACTATTTATGTGAGAATTTTTTAAAAATATTCATAAACTGACATAAAATTTCCATTTAGACTTAGTCCGTCAGAAAGTCTTAACTTCTGTTTAATTCCGAATGTTTTGACTAAACGTACACCTGTTCTTGAGCTTTTACAATTAACTTAATATTGAACTCTTAATTTTATTACTATTAAAATTATTAAATTGCCTCCATTTTTGCCAGAATGCAACTATTTTTTTCAATCGTTTTCCTAACTAAAACTTATTTTATCAACAAAACTAGAAAAGTTTAAGGTAAAACTAAAAACTGTTATTACAATTTAGTTCAATTTCTATGTATTTATTATGATTACATTTTTGAATTTGGGTGCACGTTGCACCCAAGTAAATACTATATTGATTTCGGTGGTTTTTACGGGACTCAAATTCTATGAATTTGTTGCATCGGCTTAGGGATGCGACATCGAGTCGATGGTTTCAAAACATCGATGTTTTAATAAAAACATCAATATTTTAAACATCGATTTATTGAAGCCGATTTTTTTTAACATCCATCTTTTGTGCTCGATGATTTACGTTGTCCAGGCCCTGATTTTCCATTAGGCCCGGTAGGCCCAGGCCTAGGGGCCCCCCAAAAAATTTTATTTTAAAAGAAAAAAATTCTCAATTCAAATTGTTTTTATTTTACCTTTTTTAATAGCATTTTTTTATATATCCTTTCAAATTTGATTGATTGGTTCATCATATGTATAGGTATATGTATAGTTCATCCTATGTATGTTATAGTGTATAAAAGAGATTAATAAGTTTTTTGGGTTGCATTGTATTGATGTTTTAATGATGAAGTTAATATGTTGTATTGGTTTTTGTTATTTGATAATGTTCTAGGCTTCTACGCTTCAAATAGCCAACACTTAGTAAAACAGTACTTTCACAATGATTCATGATTATTTTTTTTGTGTGTCAATTTTGGAAATTTTATGCCCACATCAGTGTTAGGGGCCCCCCATCCCGAGTTGTGCCTATAGTCAAGAATTTTCTAAATCGGGCCTTGACGTTGTCTCGATGCTTTTTTTAAAAATGAAATTGTACCATAATAAGAAAAAATTAACCACGTAGCATAATTTTCCCACTATAGTAAATGTAAGTCTGAATTCTGAAAAGGCTGAATACAAAAGGGGGAACGATTAGAGACAAATGGCAATGAACAACCAATGAATAATAATTATATGCCCCAATAGCCCCAATAATTGCTATTCACAGTAAAGAAAAAATGAGTTTCTTCAGTTTTCTCCCATACGTTGGTTTTGCATCAATACTTCAAATTGGTGTAAATATATGTAATTTTCTTTTGTATTATTTAATTTGAAAATAAAACATTTGTTAATAAATTGTAATAATTCCTTCCTCAATTTTCTGGTAACAGTAATAAAATGTGTAATGGAAATTCTGCGATATGCGCTGACTCTAGCAACCAAGTTTTTGTCATTTGTGTCAGCTCAACCTGAGAGTAAAATTGCCCCCCCCCCCCCTCCATGACTAACCGAAGAAACATTAATCTTAGAGGTTACTAAACCAGTTTTAAAAAATGAAAGTTTATAAATATCGATGTTTAAAAACATCGATGGTTTTGGGGCGATGTTTTATTAGCATCGATGTTTTAATATTGAATATCGATGTTTCAAAACATCGATATTTTGTTGTCGATGTCGCATCCCTACATCGGCTGTTCAGCCAATCACAGCAGCCAGCGCACTCATTGTACAACTCTCGTACTTGACGCACGTGTTAGTTCCGAAGGAACATTCTGTAAAATCAATGTGAGGCTACGATGCCTGTATTCGAGTTTTTATATGTTGAAGTGTAATATCAACGGCATTACGATTTTGTTATGATTAAAGCTTTTTTGTTAATTATAACTTTGTGTAATCTATCCAACGACAACTACACTTCACCAAATTGGTGACTCTAGTGAAGAACTTCGTTTTTTCCCGGCATCTTAATGTTCCGTCCCACGTGCGAAAAGGAATCTACTTACATCGTCGCAGCAGCCAGCGAGTATTCTAATTTGGATGTGCTAAAGCAACGTATGCAGTTGACTTGTGCATTATAAAGGCTTATTTCGATGAAATATTTTTTCCACGCCGAATTTCCAAAAATTCTGAACCACGTGTTCTTTTGCTTTCCAACGACGAGTGATTTTCTCCGGAGCACGTGACAACAACGAAACCGATGATTGTGTGTTCAGTGCTAACTAGCTCGAAATCTCACTTGTGCTATTTTGCACGAAGATTGTGTGTGGTGCTAGATAGCACGAAAGTTCGCTAGTTGTGCTACATAGCACGAAAGTTCGCTAGTGGTGCTACATAGCACGAAGTCTCGCTTGTGGTGCTTTATGGCACGAAGAAATTGTGCATTTTCGGTTTTGAGCATTTTCACTTCCGTTTTCGTTTATATTGTGTTTCATCGATTCTCGGTAATTATTTGGATATACCCTATGTTCATGTCTTCTCATCGCTCCTCATGGTAAGCTCTTTCCATTTATTTCGATCACCAAAGAATGTTGTTCTGCCAAAAATTTTCAAACTCGCAACGAACCGAAAATTTGACTTTTTAATGACAATTTTTTTTAAACATGCCGTTTACTTCTACATACTAGCCGCATCACCATTACTGTTGCAAAGTGTCATTTTTCGTAATTATTTAAATATTGTGTATCATTTATGTATTTTCCTGATAATTCATTTTAGTATGATATTTTACTCATATTTTTTAAGTATTTTGAATTGCCATTTTCAGCTATATTTTCATATTATTTTGTTCATATTAAGTATTGTGTATAGCCATTTTTAATTCTATTTTCATTTTTATTTTGAATATACTATCTTATATTGTTCACATCCGGCATGGCACTACCTGAAAATATGGCTGACTCCCCCGAAATGGCACGTGTTGCGGTTAAACCTGTCCCATTCTGGCAGAAAGACCCTGAAACCTGGTTTCTTCAGCTTGAAGCTCAATTTAGGCTAGGCGCAGTCACTAACGATGTAACCAAATTCTATACAGCTATTTCGGCAATTGAAACGAGTATCCTGCAATCGTTCCGGGATCTTATCCGACATCCCTCGGCTGAAAACAAATACGACACCTTCAAGCAGAGACTGATTTCACATTTTGCCGAATCTGAAACCGCTCGTCTTAACCATTTGTTGCAAGACACTCAGATAGGTGATTTGCGACCATCACAGTTACTTGCTAAGATGCAGGACTTAGCAGATTTCAACTTCGGCGACACGGCCCTAAAAACTCTTTGGCTTAGTCGATTGCCCAGCCAAACGCAGGCGATTCTGGCCGTCAACTCGGAGCCACTACCTAATTTGGCAAAGAGGGCCGATAAAATTCATGAGGTGTTCTTACCCACTTTCAAAGTGCAGGCTGTAAAACAAGAAACGAATATTAACTTAGCTCTACAGAAACAGATTGACACCTTAACTCAACAGATTGCCCGTCTGTCTACAGAAAAATCACATCAACACAAGCGTCCTTATGGCAGACACTGGCGTTCTCGCTCTCGTAGCACTTCGCGCCATCGGCAGCAAAATAAGTCCCAAATTTGTTTTTACCACTCGAAATTTGGTGACGAAGCCCTTCAGTGTAGACAGCCATGAAACTACAAAACTCAGGGAAACTAGCTGCGCGGTCCCAGGTGGACACCATGGCCGACAAAACGAACAATATGAGATTCCTCATTGATACGGGTGCCGATGTTTCCGTCATTCCCCGTCCTAAGAATCTTAAGTCTGAAAAAGGAAAACTCACCTTATATGCAGCCAACAACTCTTCGATAGCGACGTATGGAACGAAGCTTCTCATGTTAAACTTAGGTATTCGAAGACCCTTTGCTTGGCTATTCATTGCTGTTGATGTTTCCACTGCTATTATCAGTGTAGATTTCCTAAATCACTTCAACCTTTTGGTAGACGTCCGACGTCGCAGACTCCTAGATCTTGCCACGAACATTTCAACCCCGGGCAGATCTCTAAAGAACCCACCGAAAGTATTTTATAGCTCACGCCGACTTCCGTTTATCACTAACTTTTGTCAGAGTTTCCTGAGCTCATAGGCATGTCGAGTTTGACTAAAGCCAAACTAAAGTTGGGATTTATCATCATATACAAACAACCGGCCCTCCAGTTTTCTCCAAGCCGAGACGTCTAAGTCCGTCGCTTCTTAAATCTGCGAAAGAAGAATTCCAGTTTATGTTGCAGCAGGGCATCGTTCGCCCCTCAAAAAGTCCATGGGCGAGTCCTCTCCATATGGTCCTAAAAAAGTCTGGTGATTGGAGACCCTGTGGCGATTATCGACAGCTGAACGCTTCGATTGTATCAGATCGGTATCCGGTCCCACACATTCAGGATTGCACGCAGATGCTGGCTGGAAAGAGAATTTTCTCAACCCTCGACCTTACCCGTGCTTACAACCAGATTCCTGTCTTTCCGGAAGACGTGCCGAAGACAGCCGTGACTACGCCCTTTGGCCTTGTGGAATTTGTTTACATGCCATTCGGTCTGAGAAATGCCGGACAGACTTTCCAGAGATGCATAAATAGCCTCCTCCAAGACCTCGATTTCTGCATCGCCTACCCCTACAACATCCTGATATGTTCGGCCGACGAAGCAGAGTATATAACCCACCTGAAGGAGGTGTTCTGCAGATTGCAACATTTCGGCCTTACTCTGAATCCCCCAAAGTGCGTCTCCGGGATGAAGGAGGTGAAGTTCCTTGGCCTTATCACAGCAGACGGCGTCCGTCCACTTCCAGAGAAAGTGGAAGCCATCACTTCTTTTCCTCGGCCAAAAACTGTTGCAGAACTCAGACTTTTTTACCAATGCTAAATTTTTACCGACGTTTCTTACCATCAACAACAAGACAACTTAGACAGTTGGACCTGATTGCTCAATTCTAGACGGATATCGTGCACTTAAAAGGCCTCGACAACGTTGTTGCTGACAGCTTGTCACGCATCAATGACATCACCGCACCTTCCGACATCGATTTCTCTTCTCTGGCAGAAGCACAGAAAATAGACGTCGAATTGCAGACAATCTTGGAGAACCCAAAAGTTAGTGGCCCCAAACTACAGCCCCTGAAGGTTGATGGACAGTCGGACATAATTTGCGATACCTCGCAGGGAACAATTTGCCCGTATTTGCCAAAGTCATTTCGACAACGAGTGTTTCAGAAACTCCGCAGTTTGGCACATCCTGGAATCCGCGCCACGAAGAAGCTGATCCAGCAGCGGTACGCTTGGCCTGCAATGCTCACCGACATCACCGAATGGACCCGTGTGTGCATTCCATGCCAAAGATCGAAAGTACAGAGACATACTAAGAGCCCGCCCCAACCTTTTCCAGTGCCTGAAAAACGGTTCGATCACATTCACCTCGACCTGGACGGTCCCTTGCCTCAATCTGAAGGTTCCACCTATCTGTTGACCTGTATTGACAGATTTACCCGTTGGCCTGAAGCGTTTCCCATTCCAGATATGTCCGCGGAAACTATGGCTCGCACGTTTCTCTCAGGCTGGATTGCACGTTTTGGAGTCCCTTCCACCATCACAACGGACCAAGAAAGACTTTTCCAATCTTCTTTGTTGTCCTCACTGTCGACCTTGCTAGGTATTAAGCAAATCCGAACAACACCATACCACCCAGCTAGTAACTGTCTCATAGAACGTTTCCATCGCTCGTTAAAACAAGCTCTACGATGTAAAGGAAACAACCGCTGGACTGAATCTTTACCCTTAGTTCTTCTCGTACTAAGATCCGCATTCAAGCCAGACCTCCAATGCACCACTGCCGAACTGGTATACGGGTCGACAATTCGTATGCCAGCCGAATTTTTTGTGCCATCTACAGAAACCGACATTGGTATGGCAGAATTTTTGCAACGACTCAGAAAACAAATGCAAGACCTATCGCCAGTGCCAACATCGGCACATGCCAGCTCGAAACCCTTTGTGCACCCTGCGTTGGCAACTTGCACACATGTGTTCGTCCGTCATGATGTGGTACGGAAACCTCTCCAGCTGCCATACGACGGACCATACCAAATTCTTGACCGTACCACAAAACATTTCAGCTTAATGGTGAACGGAAAAAAGACGGTCATCAGCATTGATCGCCTAAAACCAGCGTTCGCAGAACTTGAAACTGTGCCCACTTCGACAGGTAAAGTCACACCTTCATCGGCTTCAAGACAACCGCAAGGGGAATCTCCTCCCAACCCTGCGGCTACGCCTACACCAGTTACTGTGACGCGTGCCGGGAGAAGGGTCAGATTCAACCCCAGGTTCCTTTAAGTCTCGTGCCTTTGGTACTTGGGGGAGAGTACTGTGGCATCGGCTGTTCAGACAATCACAGCAGCCATCGCGCGCACGCGCAGTTGAGGCAATGCCAGCCATAACTCGAACTTCGAACTACAGTCTAGTAGGACACTCGACTAGTTCTCTCTTTGTACAACTCTCGTACTTGACGCACGTGTGAGTTCCGATGGAACATTCTGTAAAATCAATGTGACGATACGATGCCTGATCCGAGTTTTTATATGCTGAAGTGTAATATCAACGGCATTACGATTTTGTTATTATTAAAGCTTTTTTGTTAATTATAACTTTGTGTAATCTATCCAACGACAACTACACTTCACCAAAAATTATTATAGTTATGCTAATAACAACACAAATACACAATTACATCTGTTCATTTGCAATATTGGTGAATCTGATTTTCTCTAATATTGCAAGTATAACATTTGTGATTGAAAGTCAATCACAAATGTTATATTTGCCCATATGTTTTTGCACTTTGCCGCTTTTTCAATCTTTTTCGGTTAATTCAGGTAAAGTTTAACTAATTATTCATATTATTGAACACTGCTTTGTCTACAAATATTATTTATAACATTACTCTCCCGTTTAAACGCAGAATAATGAAACCGGATGTACTTTAATCTGTCATAAGCAATACTAGCTTTAATATTTCATAGTTGATTTCTTTCCTAAATAACTTGTTACATTCTGCTTACATTTATCATTCAATAGATGTAATTGAAATGGATTCAACTGTGCCAAATACTCCGAAGTACGGGGAGTTTTTCCAACAAAAATGTTGAATGCATGTATACTTCAGGTATTTTGACAAATGAAATAGCAGTGCTGAAATGCATTTTCCAACGAAATATTTCTTCTCTTCCTTACTTTTATCAGCGAGAAATTAGTTTTAAAAGGACTAATCTCAGATGATTCCAGTAAATTTTGGGGCCATATTGCAAATATTTTGAATTCTAATTTCGATTTCAATCGGATGAGTTATTTGCTCAGCCAAACGCAGAATCGCTCTAACAAATGGACAGAGTGATCTTATGTTATCCCTCACACTAGTAGAACTGGATATGAAAAAGTTTATATTTGGCATTCGTGGGATTCACCGGATACATGTAACTTCTTTGCAGTAAAACACAACTTATAATACGTATAGTAAGTGCCTATAGTAGTGCTTTTAAACATTCTTAGCAATCATCATACATTTTTATAGGTTTATTAGAGGTGTATAAAATGTTAAATTTATAATGAAAATTTTCTGAAATCAAAATTATGATAAGTGAAGTACATTCTAATATATTTAGGTGTTTATAGTTTTATTTACTTAAAAATATTTCATTTATTTTTTGTATATTTTATAGAAAATCTGAAAAATCGAAATTCTTTTATACAAAAGTTTTCACAAATTTTTATTTTTCTCTTTCAAATTTCGCGCCCCCATGAGTCGTGCGCCTGGAGCAGTTCGCACCAACTGGTGCACTGTAGCTACGCCCTGAGTTCTCAAGATGTTCATTCTATATTTCGGTTCTAATTTGACTCTTAGTGTGCTTCACTCTTGAAAATAGTTGTTCACAGACGTACGTGCTTCCAAATAATGATCACATGAATAACGCATGACTATGGATATTTATCTCTGGACAGATATGATTTATAAAAGTGCAACAAAGAGACTTGATTGAATTTCTCTTTAAGTTGGATGTCAAATTGAAACTATTCTTTCCATTTGAAAATTTGCTGGCATCATATATATATCGACTGTAAAGGGAGTAGCAAAGATGCAAAACAATTGTTCCTTTTCCAATAGTCCTGAAATCGATTTTTAAATTCTTGTACTAAATCGGAAAGTAAGACTCACTATTTTTTACCATTTTTAGAAATATGCTTGGTCAGCGTCTCAAAACGCAAAATATTGTGAACATTTATTTGGGCTTGCCATATTTTCAATTTCATTTGGAACGCGTTCGTTTATGGTTTGAAATATTGTACTGATAAGTTGGTTTTTACCCTGAAGACGGGTGTTCAAGTCATTTAAATGGGCAGTCAAATCTATCAAAAATTCTAAATCTGCAAGCCTGTTGTCATTATCAAGTTCTGGCACAAGTTTTTTTTTTTAATGTCATAAGCAATTTTATTTCATCAAGTAGGCTATAAAATCTTTTTAAAATTGGCCCTCAACTGAGCCATCTTATTTCTGTAAAGTATACGATATCTCCATACTTCGCATCCAAGCTTTTAAGAAATTCCTGAAACTGGCAATGATTCAATACCCGAGTCCTTATGAAATTCCTCGTTTTGACGACGATTTGTAAGGTATACACAAGATTTGATTCACAAGAATCGAACTTTTGAGTGAATTAAAGAAGCTGCTTTAGATATGCTAATTTCGGCATACGCGCTTAGTATAAATACCATGCAGCGTCATTAATGAAAAAGGGGAGGTGGTTAAGGTTGAAAAGGTGTTATCGTGCGCTAGTGCTTAGCGGGCCAGAAGTTTACATGGCAGTACTGCTGGTTTGACTTACTGTTCGTGAGTATAAAAATATATTGTTCTTGAAAGCTGTGTTTATACATTCCGTACAAGTAGTACGCATGCTTATTGCTGTAAAAGCCAATTATATGTGCAACAAATTCAATAAACATTGTTTCATGTATAAACTGTGTTTGCTTCAAATTCAAATAGAGTGCCACTTCAAATTATATACACCCAAGTCTGGGTAGAAGTGAGCAAAGATTCTCTATAGATTTGCATAACATGGCCCACTTTTAAAGCTTTTCCCGCATATATTTTCCTGGTATATTATGCAATGGTATTTCATCAAACGAGAATTTTCAACAGCAATGGCATCGTCTTCTTGCATTAATCTTATAAGTCCTTCTTTTTTGCCTATCATAGCTGGGGCACCATCTGTAACTATACCAGATATGTTGACAAGAGTAAATTAGAATAGCACACATCAACGATTTCTTCACTGCTTCATATAAATCTCTCGAGGTTGTGGTGTCTTTTAACGGTACTAAGAAGTCATTTCTTCAGTTACAATAAACTGGTCCTTTATACCTATAATAAAAGTGGCAAATTGAGCCGTGTCAGTAGCATCAGTTCTTTCATCCATCGACAAAGAATAAAACTTGTTTTCGATATATTTCCCAAGTTCGTCAATTCTCCTGGAAATAGTTTGATGCGACAAACTAATTTTAGATATCTTCTTTTTTCTCAGGGCAAATTATATCTGCCACGCTTTCCATGTGTCCCTTAATAAACTCGCCATTAGAAAATGGTTTCGATTCTTTGGCAATTAATATCATTACATTTATGAAATGTTAAATGTTTAAAAACTTCACATTTCATTTTTGTAATGAAAGTAATAGATAGAAACTGCATACGAAATTATGTATGGAAGATATTTCAAATAATGTATTGTTGATTTGTTGACCGAACAAAGCGGGAACTGTAATGGCCGCCTGCCATCATCGCCGAGGCAGGCTATTGATATTATTAATTCGCTTTGAGCTCCCCTTCTGGGCCGCATGCGGCTCGCGGACCGCGAGTTGGACACCCCTGGTATAAACCATATTAGACTACTAAAATGTCTTTTTCCTAGATTTTTTTCTGTGAAAAAATATCAATGCGCTTAGAAACGTCAATTTTCTTAGCTCGTTCATTTTCAATTGAAGGCAGTGACAAACCTGCTAGTCGATCCTGAATCATCGTTGATGTCATTTAACTTTTAATTACTTTCAATTCATAAAAAGAGCGCTGCTTTTGCTACTGTAACTGGAATAGTCAGGTACATTAAAGAGGCTGTACCTACATCAGGGTAAGTAGACAACCCTGTTGTTCTATTCGGGTTTATTTGACCCGAAATAAATTTTATCAGTGTATAAAATCTGAACTATTAGTGATAACAGTGTTAGATCTTGGGAGTGTGTTTCTATATAAAAGTATTTACTTGCCATAAAATTTCTTTCCTTAATTTTTATGATTTGAGTATTTTTTTAAGTTTGTTACTCGTGTACTGTTCGGGTCAATATGACCCGATGGATAGCTCTAATAATATTCCGTTACTCCCTTGCATCCTTATAACAATTTTTCCTGTTACAAAGGAATTACATCCTTCTAACAGTTTTACCTGATTTTTTTGTAATCCTCCCATAATATTTGATAAAATTTATGAACCATGAATATAATTTGTTTGAAATAGGCTGCACATTTCCACACGAGTTAGAAATAACCAATATGCAAGTTCAGCTGGCACATTTTACGATTGCTTGTTGATACAAAGGGAATCATTCATAAGAACGTAAATATACATCGACAGATTAGCAATATCAAATATGGTCTAAACAAGCTTATTTGGTGTTCTTGTGAAACAAACAGTGAGTCATTCATATCAATGTAATATGCAAGAAAAGAAATGTTGTTATAAGTCTAGACCTGCTCGTACCATTTTCAATAAAATTATTTGCTTTGTACTTCTTGCAATCAGTTCGAGTTTCACAAGTGTACAGTTTGTATCATCAATATGACAGATTGCAGAAGGGACGTACAAGAAGTTGTAGAGGCGTCTGATTGTGAAGAAGGCGTATCAGAGCTTGAAAATCATTGATGAAAGTGAAAGTGATAATTATGACGATGAATATGAAGTGGCGCAGCCTGATACTTTTGCATCAGTTCTATCAAAGGTTGGACAAATTGAATAGAAATTGGGTCCTCCACATAAACGAGCACGAAAATCTCTGCAAATGTAATAAAAAATGCACCAGGTGCATTAAGACATGCTTCAACAAGAATAAGACATTTGGTTAGGGCTTTCCATGTTATATGTAGTTCTGTCAAAATTGAAATGATAAAAATGACCAATATTGAGAGGGGAACTTTTATGGGGAGAAGTAGAAAAATGTACTAGATAATGTTCGATTCCGAGCGTATATTAGGTTGTTATTGTTAGCTGGAGTGTATAAGTCACATGGCAAATCGACAAAAAGCTTATGACATTCAGAAACAGGTTGTAGTATATTCCGTGTGACAATGTCCCTAGAGATTTTTTGTATTATAATTCGAGTGCTGCCTTTTGGCAATAGAGCCACACGTCAAGAAGGAAGACGCTCTAACAAACTGGCACTTGTGCTTGATATTTGGAAAGAATGGATAGAAGTGTTTTCCAGGTTATAGCAAATATAAAAAAGAACTGCCCCAACAAATGACTAACAAAGAAGTGCATAGTTCCCCTTTTTACTTCATAGATTATATCACAGTATTGAACTTTGTCCCAAAAAGAAAATGTAGTACTAATGAGTACTCTACTTTTTTGACAAAGAGATAAGTTCTAAAGCAGACAAGAAACCCCAACTGATTACAGCGACGCCAAGGAAGCGGTGGATACTCTTGACCAACTTATAAACACTTATACGTGTAAAAGGAAAACAAAGCGCTGGCCAATGATTGTATTACATAATTTACATGTTGTATCTACTTATATTGTGTTTGTTCTATGGGTTTTGGTTGATCCAAGCTGGAATGTAAACAACTTAACCATATTGAGAGTATTTCTGGAGGAACATGGAATGCTACTTATTAGACCAGACTTTACATAACTTACAGGGAATTTATGTCCAGAACTCTAGAATCACCCCATGTAATGAATCGGATTTAAGGACCAGACCAAGATTTAGGACTTCCTGGACCATCTGAAACAGATGTTTGTGTAGTGAAATGGGCAAGATGTAAATTTTGTTCAGAAAAAATTACAGAAAGACGTTGTTGACGTCTTTCTGTAAGAAAGTTCTGCAGATTGTTGTGTTACAACTGCAAAAAGCATGTTTGCAAATCCCATGTAACATATTATTGTCCCAGTTCTAAATGATATTTCTTTTATTCTGAGAATAATTTTATTTAGCAGGATATTGCAAACCTACAGTAGGACTTTCATGTTTTATGATGCAATCATTCCAAGTTATGTTATGTTATGTTCACATTTTTGACAATTTTTCAAGGTTTGATAAAGAAACACATAATTCATTTTATAAACAATATCAGTTTTAGTTTGAATTATAATATTTCAAAACAAATTTGAGGAGACGTCAACAAACAAACTTCAAAAACAAACACTTCAACAAATCAATCCATTTTTATTTTCAAGATGACAGCGCAACGAATTACATTATAATAACATAAACTAGCTCGTTCGCTGTTCATTTCATTTCATTTCCCTTCAGCGTGCGGTATAAAACACAAGTTTTTTACACGTGCCTTTTAAAATTCACAAACCTGCTGACGCTTAAGTCAAAGCTGTTATCTTTTTAAAAGATGACACTAACATACTCTCCCGCCATGAACCTTAAGGGTTCATCAAAATACAAACACTTAAAGCAAACACTAATATTCAGCAAACACTTAAAAAACACAAATAAGCAATTTCGTAATTACATTTCTTCACTAAATTGTTCCTTAAAGCATATAAATAATTTACATCAATAACCAATAATATTAAAGCAATCAATGATAAATATACAAGTGTTTTCAATAAAATTAAATACCATATACTTCAATAGCAGCACAATTTAAACAAATTGTACAATAAACACAGCAAACACTTAGCAAAATCAAAGTAATATAATGAATGAATAGCATCAAAACAAAAATTAGAACATTTTAATTTTATACATAAATTTCACGAATTATATTTTACTTTCAATTATCAATCCATTGGCAATGGTGATGACTTTACAATGGGTCTCTTATATTCATCATTTACTATTTTAACTTTTACAACTCTTACCTTACCTTATGAGGGTACTCCGTCCTCCTGAATTAATACCAAATCATTCAATTTTATATTTTCCTTAGGTCGAACCCATTTGTTACGCTTTTGCAAAAATGACAGATAATCAGTAGACCCTTTTTTCCAAAACCTTTGCAATATTTGTTGTACCAGTTTCCACCGCTGAAGTGGACCCAACTTATTCTGTATTAAATCCTAATCTGGCAATACAGTTAATGCAGTACCGATAAGGAAATGACCAGGGGTTAAAACTTCAAAATTTTCAGGATCATCTAACGACATTGTCGTCAACGGACGCGAATTAAGGCAAGCCTCTATCTGGTTTATTAAGGTAAAAAATTCTTCAATAGTCAAAATTTGCTCTCCTACGGTTCTTTTTAAGTGTGTTTTAAAAGATTTAACTGCAGCCTCCCATATACCACCATGATGTGGTGCTGCAGGGGGGGGGGGGGTTAAGTCTCCATTTCACACTCTCATTTACAAAGTGGTTCTGAACCTGTTCAGAATTTAACTAAAAAGTAGTCAACCGTTGGAGCTGTCTTGCTGCACCAGTATAATTAGTACCCCAGTCACTCCAAATTTCTTTTGGTTTTCCTCGACGAGACGCGAAACGTCTCAACGAGGCTATCAAAGCTTCAGCCGTCAGATCACTGACAAACTCAATATGAACAGCTTTCGTACTTAGACACACAAAAATGCACACATATCCCTTAAAGGATTTTACACTCCTCCCTTTTCTTGTCGTTAAAGAAAATGGTCCTGCAAAATCAGTCCCAACATAGGAGAACACACGTGAAGGGTTGACTCTGGCTGAAGTAAGATCAGCCATGATCTGTGTCATGGTGCTGGCTCTTTGCCGATGACACCTAGTGTACTGGAATATGAGGCTTTTCACAAGCTGTTTTCCACTGATAATCCAGTACTGTGTTGCAAGCGCAGCCAGCACAAGATTAACATCACCATGCAGATGGGTTTCGTGGAAGTGGCGGATTATAACTTTTGTCACATGATGGTTTTCCGGTAGAATGGTGGGATGTTTTCTTCCTTCTGGTAAATTCGCACGTCCCAGTCTGCCTCACACTCGAAGCAAAACTTGCGAGTCCAGGAACGGTGCGAGCGAGGCTATCGGACTATTCAGAGCAATCAGCTTTTGTCTTTTCAGAGCGTCGGTTTCACTCTTAAACGATTGGCGTTGAACAAGTTGGATCACAGTTTTAGATGCTGTTCGTAGCTCTTCTGTTGTTAGGAAACCGAATTTCTTCTCCTTCACAGCCTTGCAGTTCTCAATAAAGCGAAGACACCATGCCAGTATTCTCTGCATTCTGTTCCAGGATGAAAATTTAAGGAGAAGTTTGTTAGGGATCGGTTCAAGTTCCTCAGGATTTAAGTTCGCACCAATCTCCTCAGTCTGTCCTTCCACAGTTTCTTCGTCTTGCAGCTGCCTTACATCTGGCTGATATGGACTTTGGACATCGAAGCTCTTGCAGGTGATCCACATCAAGCCCCGGAATCTTTCCGCCAGGCCATGTAGTAGTGGACAGCCAAGGTGGTCCCTGTCGCCAGAGTGTACTATCAATGAGTGACTTGAGGGGTACACCCATTCTCATGATGTCTGCTGGATTCTGTTTTCCACGGCAGTGGCGCCAGTTCATGGGATCGATCCAAATGGATTTCTCTGATGCGATTTGACACAAATGGTTTCCAGTTCTTGACTGCACCCTTGATCCAATGGCATGTTATTGTGGAATCTGACCACAGTACTATGTTGGATGATTTCAGTTCAAATAGTCTTTGCAAGTAACTAGCCATTCTCGCTCCGATTAGTGCACTCATTAGCTCTAACCGTGGAAGAGTAAGTTTTTTTAACGGGGCTACTCGGGCTTTTGACAGAATCAATTTTATCTCAATTTTATTTTCCATAACAGTTTGACAATAAGATACTGCGCCAAATGCAATTGGACTCGCATCGCAAAATACGTGTACTTCAACTTTTCCGTCCAAATCACGCAAATTATTGTAAAAATATTCCTTTTCCAAACGCTAGTCTTGTAACTCTTCCATTTCAGAGAACCAAATTTCTCATTTAACCCTTTGTTCCTTTGGAATTTCTTGATACCAATCTAAACCTAGTTCCCACAATTCTTGAAACAAACATTTTACTCTATTCACATATAGAGCTACGAAACCCAATGGGTCAAACAATTTGACAGCCACCTGTAAAATGTAGCGTTTGGTTATTTTTACAGCTTCCAGACTCTTTAGTAAACTAATAGTTTCCAACTTTAGTAAATCATCCTTTGTACCCCATATCATTCCTAACACTTTGACATTACTATCAGTGCAACCATCTTCACTAAGATTTCCCTGGTTAATCCACAAATCCCTCAACTCTTTAGAATTCGTATTGAATTTCCTTAAATTCATACTAGAGTCACTCAAAATATCAACAGCATCTTGAGCAAGACATTACGCTTCTTCAACAGATCTGCCCCCAAATATAAGATCATCAACGTACAAAAATTTGTTCAACATATCAAATGCTGCCTCATTTTGATCTTTATACCATTTTATATGAATTTTGAGTGTAGCCGTAAGCAAAAATGGGGAGCACTTTACTCCAAAGATAACTCGAGGCATCCGCAAAATCTGAAAACTGTTTTCACACCTATCATTAAACCAGATGAATCGCAAGAAGTCCCTGTCTAATTCTTTTATGCCAATTTGCAGAAAGGCCTTTTCAATATCGGCACAAAATGCAACCTTAAATCTACGAAAGGTTAGTAAAACATATAAAACACTGGGATTCAGATCAGGGTCAGATTTTAGACAGTCGTTTAACGAGTTTTCGCCTTTCATTTTACTAGACGCGTCAAATACGATTCGCAATTTGGTGGTTGACGTGCTTTCTCTCAAGACCTCTCTATGTGGCATATAATAAGAGTTTTTTGGTGATATTTCAGCACAGTTTTCGACAACATTGACTTCCATTTCATCAAATACTATCTCCTTATGCTCTGACGAAAATTCGGGATTAGTTTTTAATCGATCGCTTAAGCTATCAAATCTACGTTTTGCAACTAGCCTACGCTTGCAAGTTTAGATTCAAGTTTACGTTCATCCCAAAGTAAGCCAGTTCCATAACGTCCATTTATAAATTCTAGGTCTCTTTCAAAGTCCGACAAAACCTCAACATGTCTTTCAGATTGATAGTTTATTTTGTCATTTATTCCCAAAGATTCTAAAGTCCAAAACCGTTTTAAATTTTCATTTAGCGATTCTTCCTTAACAAAACAATGAAGATTCATAACACGCGTTTCCTCTGCTTTCGGGCGTAAGTGATTCAACTTACCATGAAGCGTCCAACCAAACACTGTTTCTATCGCCACTAGCTGTTTATCAAGTGGAGTTATCCGATTTGTACAAACTATTTCCCACATCAGATCGGCACCCAAAAGAACCTCGACTTGATTAGAGACTGGGTTAAACAATTCTAGCCCATTTTTTTCAGAAAAGGTTGGAGATCCTTTCCAGGATAATTAACACGCTCTCCGCTAATTTTATTTGTCCCTAACAATTCAGTTGTCTATTCCATGTGAGGATATCTAACATTTTGAAGGCTAATACGAACAACGCCATACAGAGTTTTTCGGGAGACTTTACTGCCAAATGAGTGTAATAACAGACTTTCTTTTCGAACTACAGGAGGTTTTAAATCATCAGCAACTGATTTTAACACAAAACTTCTTTGACTTCCCCCGTCAACTAAAACTGTGACATTATAATTTGTCTTATGGTTAGACTTTACGTGTGCAACACATGTTTGCAACAATACATTATTTGTAGTGTTTGACCCCTCACGACACAAGCGTCTCGTGAGGGGTTTCGTTTGTGGTGGATTGCTTACAAATTGAAATTCTATGATTTCGAGAACCACATTTTTCACAAAAGTTTTAGACCAACACGTCTTTGAAAAATGACCTCGTTTAAAACATTTAAAGCAATGGTTGCTTATTTTCAATTTATTTTTCTTTTCGTCTAACGAAAGCTCATCGCATTTATCACTTTCATGATATTTTGAACAAAATACACACCCAGAACTGGTATTATTAGTGACCAAGTTAGCAGAAGAAGACATGTAGTTTTTCCTTTTGTTTCTAAAGCGAGTATTTCCAGTATCTTTGAACTTTAAATATTCACCGGGTACGACATGTTGCTGCTTATGATGTACGTTAGTTATCAGACACGTTGCTTCTCTGCTCTCAAGCTCTTCACGATGGAATTCGATTAACTGGTCAATGTCGTTTTTATTTTTTAACTTTCGAAATTTGTTAAACAACAACACTATCTCTTCGGGAAATAATTTCAAAATTACATTAGCAAGAAAATACCCATATGCCCCTGAAGTGACGTTTAAACTGTTCAAATTATGCACCTCTATTACAACGCTGTGGTACAACTTTTTTAGTGCCTTGGGATGACTGTTACTCAGGGGTTCTAAATTCAATAACCTATTCATATGCGTACTAACCAGAAGATCCGGTCTCCCAAACCTAGTCTTCAACAAATCTACCGTTGCTTCATATTTTTCCGCCCCATTAGAAAACCCACTGATAACTGAAAATGCCTGCCCAACAAGACACCCTTTCAAATAGCAAAACTTTTCTACAGGCGACAATGTTTCGTTTTTCTGTATCACCCCTTCAAAGGAAAACCACCAATCGTTCCATGATGATATTTCTGCTCCAAATTTCTTCAATTCTAATTTCGGCAGTCGCACATTATTCCCATTATCTTGCCTGTCAAATTTATTTCCGAAATTAGAACTACCCATTTTAGATTTTAAACATTTGTCAATTTTAGTTTTCCATTTTATTATTTTTTCCTGGAACTTCTGTGAAACCTCGATCTCAGTTCAAGCTCTTCCACAGTTAGGCCTTTTTCTACTTCGGAGTCAAGAATCTGAAGTTTTTGTTTTTTCTCTATTAAATGCTGCAAAAATTCTCATAAGTTGTCATATTTTTCATATGAATCTTCCATTTTTAATTCTCCCTCGATTTTAGAAAACAGTTTTGTTGTTAATTGTCTAATGATTTATCTTCATGCTCTCTTTTCTGCCATTTTGCAAAACACACTTTTAGAACAAGTTCAACGCTATATTCAAATCAAGCCAAAAGTTTATACCTGATAATCTGAAGGTCCTTATTCCAGGTTTCGGCACCAAAATGTTACGACGACTTCTTCAGCTACAATATTTCAAAACAAATTTGAAGAGACGTCAACAAACTTCAAAAACAAACACTTCAACAAATCAAACCATTTTTATTTTCAAGATGACAGCGCAACGATTTACATTATAATCAGAAAAACTAACTCGTTCGCTGCTTATTTCATTTCATTTCCCTTCAGCGTGCGGTATAAAACACAAGATTTTACACGTGCCTTTTAAAATTCACAAACCCGCTGGCGCTTAAGTCAAAGCTGTTACCTTTTGAAAAGATGACACTAATAATATATATATATATATATATATATATATATATTCAGAAAGCATTATTAGATCTTAATGTTATACAATGTATAATATAGCAAAATAAATTTCTATGATTGGTAAACTGAGAATTTCACTTTAGTTTTATAAAATCTTAGTCAGCATGATGATTAATAGATTAATAGGGAATAGGCTCAAGAAAGGAATTTTAAAACTACAACATTTCTGAAAATTAAAGACAGAATCATATTGACCTAACGGTACATTCGTAAAGTAAATACGAACAGAACAGTAGGGTTAATGAGCTTTGCTTTACAAATAGCAAGCCTGTCAAATCTTTTACAGAAGTCATCTTGATTTTTTGATTTTTGAATGATGATTTTACTGAGAAAATTTGACCAGTAAACTTTGGCGAAACATCATCTGAAAATGTCTCAGCAAACTTCTTGGCTTCATTATGTAGGTCGTTATCAGAGGCATTAGCAAGGAAGGAGGGGTGTACTACTCTGTACGTGTCCACAACTGCCTTCATGCCTGTAAACCTTCGGTCCAGCTGGGAAATTATAATGTCAATCATTGGGTAAAATACCATCACTCTAGATCTTTCTTTGTTATCCACTAACCTCTCGTCCTCGCAAAGCTCATTGTAGTGTTTCTTTACTTTCCTGATTCTACTGTTAGGCAAGAACGATTCCTCACTTTGCACTAATGGCAGAAGCCTCTTTCATTGTTTCATCAAAAGATTCTCTTAAATGAGTGACTTCCAAGAGGGTTTTTCCAAAGTCTCGTAAGCAGTGGCAATGTCTAATGTCTCTGATTGTAAGAATTTGGATGCAATGTTAACTTGCTGTAATATTTTACATTGTATCACCAGCAATGCCACAAAGCCGAATGATTTGACTTTTTTCTTAAGTCCTGTTGTCTCATTACGTTCACTTGGCTCTTTGCTCGGTAAGATTATTTTTTATAAAGTCTTAAGGACGTCAATAAACCTTTCTTTCAGGGCTGTAACGACTCCCGTACAATAGCGAATTTTTGCGCGGGGAAATTTCGGGAAGACCAAACAACGCGTGGTTTGTGCGCGTAATTGATTTAGACGGATGGAGACAGACAGTCTTGGCGAATAAAGACAGGAAGTGCTACCGACAGCTCGCGGAACAGTTCGTCAGCTATAAAAAAGGGAAGCTGCCGACCGGAGGCGCCTAGTCGTCTGGGAACAATAACTCAATAAAGAAAGGTGGCGTTTTCCAGACCTTTCGAGAACGTTCAGCGAAGGTATATAAAGTCGCCGGACGCGAGTTAAAAAAAGTTAGTGATTCAGAGATTAAGTTATACAGAGTGACGCTGGAGCCGGAGACAACGAGATACTGTCGGGCCTAGACAGATGAGCGTAGCGACAACTCAAGTCTGACCTTAATCGTCGATGCCGTGAACCCACGAATTTAATTATATATATATATATATAGAGAGAGAGTGATTGATTGATTGCAAATAGCCTGTATTTAGCTTAGAAATGCAATTAAAGCATAAAATACAAAAAGGCTGGCAGTGTTTCATTTAGGGCAAAGTCCTTAGAGACTGTGTGTAGTTAAAAGTTTGGTGTCAGAAGTCCTGATAGGTATTAGGTTGATTTAAAGACCTAGCTGCCTCTACGGATGTCGACGAAGAGCCTGGAAAATTACAGGTACGCCGATTCTTTTGTGACAGATTCTAGCTTTGGTGCAAATTTTGAGATACTGTGAATTTTGAATAATGTTTAGTGTTATTAAGTGCAATAAGTACTGAATTTTATTGTGTTAGAAATTTGATAAATGAAATCAATTTCTGAACTGAAGCGAAGATAGTGTATGATATTGTGTCTTTTTTTAAATGGTGAATATAAATAATTAGACCATTTAGTGTTCGATTGAGAACAGATATTTTGTTAGAAATTTGATAAATAGAAATCATTTTTTGAATTGAAACGAAAATAGTGTCTGAGTACTGTGTAATGTGTTTTTTAGATGGTAAATAGTTAAGTCATTTAGTGTTCAGTTGAGAACAACTAAAAATTTTTTTTGTGGATGATAAATGCCAGTTGTCGATGACTATGTACTCTCTGCACATGCGCGAATGCAGAAGAGACTTGAAAAAAACTGATAGAGAACTGACAGATAGAGGCCACACAAAAACGCGCTGTATATTAGGTGTGCGGAAATTATGCTAAAATTAAATTTAACCTTTAATTAGATTTTTTTTTGTAGTGTTCGTGTGTCAGTAATATTATGTCATATTTTGTAGTAGCGTGAAATAAATATTTAGAAAACCAACCCGCTCTAAAATATTTCGACCTTTAAAGAGCTTTCATACTCGGGAATTGACTTCAAAAAAGGTAAGAAGAATTTTATTTCGATTTCCTTTTTTGAACTGTTTTTGGATAGAACTGACGTTCACTGAACGCAAAATCTGGCATCCCTGCCGGGATTCGAAAGTTAAATTCCATTAATATGGAAAACTTTAAAAAGTTGAGAACACCGATTAGAGCTTGTTTTACTCGAGTCGCTACTCAAATAAATGATGCATTGAATGTGAAAGTCGATGATGCTAACACTATAGCTGGTTTAATTGTTAAATTTGACGAAAAGCATAAGAATTTTGAATCAATTGATACTCAAATATTGGATCTTTTAACAAATGTTAAAGATTGTTCTCAACAAATATTTGATGCAGAATACGAATCAATTTATGAGTATAATGATAATTATTTTGACCTGAAAAGCAAGCTAGATCGACACTTGAATAGATTTGAAGGGTTAAAGCAAACTCTTAATAATTCAACCGATATCACATCTTCAAAACGAAAGTTTAAATTACCTAAACTTAAACTTAAACAATTTAACGGCGATATGAAAGAATGGCTTACGTTTTATGGTCATTTTGAGAAAATTCATGATGATGTGGATATTGTACCTGAAGATAAATATCAGTATCTCATTCAGGCAACCCAAAAGGGATCTCGTGCACGAGATATAGTTGAGTCGTTCCCACCAACTGCAGAAAATTACGGGCAGGCTATACAATGTCTGCAATCTCGATTTGGAAGAATAGATATGTTGATTGAAATATATATTCAAGAAGTACTAGGTCTTATGATGAATAATACAATGGGTCAAGGCCAGAAACTTCCTCTTTTTAAACTTTACGACCAAATCGAAACATATCTGAGATCGTTAAAAGTATTAGGAATAGCGAGTAATAATGCGTCTATATTATATCCACTTGTGGAGTCATGTCTCCCGACAGATATTTTAAGAATATGGGAGAGAAATTTAAGTCCATTGTCCCTTAGCTCAAATGAGGAAAACAGTGAGAGTGGCAATAAATTAGAAGGCCTCATGAAATTCTTGCGTCTCGAAATTGAAGGCAAAGAAAAAGTCAAACTAGGAAAAAGTGGATTTCGATGGGATAGTCAAAACAAAGTGCTGTCAATTCGGCAGGAGAGAATCTATCCCTCCACAGCTGAGCTGTTTAATTCAGCTGAAAGCAAAACAAATGATTAATGAATAACGTGCGTATTTTGCAATAAATTTCACTCCAGCCCAGAATGTAAATAGGCTAGAAGTTTGACATACGATCAAAAGAGAGAGATGTTGATCAAACGGGGAGCGTGTTTTAATTGTTTGAAGCTAAGTCATGTTTCTCGCTTTTGTAAAGCGAAAGTGAACTGCTCGCCGTGTGGAAAGGGTCATTTTAGAATTATGTGTCCGGGGAAGATTAATGACAATTTTGATAAATTAGAGGACATCCCACAAAACGAAAGCATAGAGAACACAAGTCATACATACATACAGTCTTGGACTTCAGTCTAATGGCGAGTTACAAATAAAACATACACTCTTTGGTGGAGTGCAGACTCAAGAAGAAACCCACCAGAAATATCAGGTAAATGTTATTAGCCCTGATAACTCTTTCCGTTGTACATTTGAGGTCTTAGATCAAAATTGAATTTGTAATGAAATTCCCATCGGTCCGTGGATTTATGAACTTGAGAAGAAAGAGATTTTTCTGTCTGACAAAGCAAATAATGCATGTTTTGAAGATGACACTATACATATGTTGATAGGAGCCGATGAGGGAGAAAAGCTGTTAACTCGCAAAATTTATTCATGCAGTAGTGGGCCAGTAGCAGTACATACTAAGCTGGGATGGACTTTAATGGGAAAAATTCCTTTAACAGAAAGTAAAAATGAAATAAACGCCTTTTTTGTGACTTCTCTTAACGAACGATCTAGAGAACCTTTGAAAGCTGGACGGGATAGATATTTCGGAAATTGATGTAGATAAAACAAATGAAGCTTTGAAAAAAGAAACTGAAGAGTATTTTTTAAGTACTGTTAAAAGAGATCATGATGGACGGTACGAAGTGGCTCTACCTTGGGTTCTAGAAAAGGAAACGCTCGTATCCAATAGAGACATTGCAGAGAAAAGGCTTGTTGCAGTTAAAAATAAGTTAGACATAGAGATTCTTCGAAAATATGGAAATATTTTTGGGGAATGGCTGACGAAGAACGTTATAAAAAGGGCTCCTGATGATTTGCAAGAAGGTGTCCACTATTTGCCTCACCGAGCTGTAGTCAAAGAAAGCAGATTAACGACAAAGATCAGGCCTGTGTTCGACGCTTCGGCGCACAGGAAGGGAATGCTATCTCTCAATGATTGCCTCGAAAAGGGTCCGAATCTCGTAGAAGTTATTCCTACGCTGTTGAACAGATTCAGGAAGAATAAAATAGGTATCACTTCCGATATTGAGAAGGATTTCCTCCAAATTGGAATTAGAAACGAAGATAGAGACAATTTACGATTCCTTTGGTATGACGAAAATGGGAAGATTGTTGAATACCGTCATTGCAGAGTAGTGTTTGGAGTCACCTCAAAACCACGTAACTCAAGCCCATTCCTACTCCATGCTACTTTATCTCATCATTTGAATGGAGCCCCTGAAGTCCTTCGAGACACAGCAGAGCAGTTGAAGGCATCCTTTTACATAGACAACTGCGTGATAAGCTTCAGAAGTGTCCCGGAAATGGAGAAATTTGTTATTGAATCTTGCATGCTACTGTCTTCGGCACAATTCAATTTACGGTACTGGACAACGAACGCACAAAGTAGATTGTTAGATGAGAAAAACGAGACCGAAGTAAATGTATTAGGCATGACTTGGAACATTAGCGAAGATACATTATCCTGCTCATTCAAAGACTTAGAAGTTGCCGAACCATATACTAAAAGAAAATTATTATCAATCGCAAGTCGCATTTTTGACCAAGTTGGGTATAACTGTCCAGTAACATTGATCCCAAAGCTAATACTTCAAGAAACTTGGAAGATGAAGTTAGCCTGGGACGAAGTTTTGCCCAAGGACTTATCAGATAGATTTTTCAAATGGATGAAGAAATTAGAACCCATAGCATCCATCAAGATACCTAGATGGCTGCGTTTTGAACTAGAACAGACGCAAAAAGCCCCTCTTCACATTTTTTGTGACGCTTGTAAGACGTCATATGCAACCTACGTATTTTTGAGGATTTAACAACAATACAATGTTATTTGTCAACTGATACAAGCTAAGGCAAGAGTGGCTCCCTTAAAAAGCATTAGTATTCCTAGATTGGAGTTGTTGGCATGCAACATTGGTGTAAGGTTGGCCCACGTAACTATTAGAGATCTTGGGATGGAAAATTCGAAAACATTTTTCTGGACCGACGCCGTTAATGCTCTTTATTGAATAAAGAAAGAAGAAACTTGGGCAACTTTTGTCATGAACAGAGTGAAAGAGATCCGCCTGTTAAGTACACCTAAAGATTAGCATCATATTACTGGAATTTGCAACCCTGCTGATCTCCCCTCACGAGGTTGTACGTCTCAAAAATTGAAGAAGTCAGCATGGTGGGAGGGACCATCTTGGTTGAAGAGACCTAAAGAAGAATGGCCCAAATCCGAAGCCTTGCCGGAGATGGAAGTAGTTAATTCTCAAAGACGGAAGACCATCATGACTGCTTTGAACTTAGAGGCTACAGATGATGAGAAGAAAATATACAACAGATTTTGTTCATATGCCAAAATTCTAAAAGTCATAGCATGGATCTATAGATTTGTTTACCATGCTAAGGCTCAGAAAAACGAACGTATAAACGGAAGTTTAAACGTCGAAGAATTAGTCAGAGCTGAAATCATATTAATGAAATTACTGCAAAAAGAATCTTTTACTGGACCGGCAGACCAAAGATTGAAAGTTCTACAAATAATTACCGATTCTAATGGACTTTTAAGAGTGAAGACTAGAATAGAAAGAAGAGACGACACCTAGAACTTTCGACTTCCCGTCTTATTACCATCTGATCATCCAGTTGTATCAAAACTGATACAATGGAAGCATAAAGAACAGTCACATGCCGTAGTACAAATTTTGATGAATTTAATCTGGGAAGATTACTGGGTACTGCGGTGTAGAAAGACTATTAGAAAAAGCCTCCGACAGTGAATCCGTTGTAAAAGATTTGCGGCAACTCATTTTGACGCAGAATCCACTTCCTTGCCGCAGGATAGAGTAAGAGATGTGGCTATTTTTGAGATTAAAGGTGTGGATCTCTGTGGACCTTTAATTCTGAAGGGCAACCTAAAAACATGGATAATTATATACACTTGTGCTGTATATACCCCAGTCAAAATAGACCCGATTTTGACGAATGGCTTAAAAAAATATGAAAGTTTTGAAATTTTATGGAGATGTTTGTTTAGGCATGCTAATGAACTTACTAAAAGTCCCCACCGCTCAGACTTAAGCTTTCACCGCCATCTTAGAAAATGTGTACACTTTTTTTTGTTTTTTGGAAATAACTTTAAAAATATTGATTATATAAAAAATAATTAAATACAAAAATTAAAGACCATTAAATTATAAACAAAAATCATTCATAACATTTTTTTATATGTCTAACAGGAACAAAGATAATTGACTTTGAAAAGAGCGCACTATCACACCTGGGACGCGCAAGCGCGGTTCCCCATCGCGGTGGGGGATATACCAACACCGACTCAAACACAAAGCCTCGGCGCAAAGTTGGGACTAGGGTCTGACGTCACCAATCTCAGTCATAGAAAATCGCCATTCGAGTTGACATCGTACTGTGTTAGCTTGCTGTATGCGTATGCTGCAGCACGGAATTTTATACTTGAAGTTTTATTAGAAGATTTTGGAATAATTCAAATAAAGGTAAGTACCCTTTTTCACTGTCATTACTGTAATTTTAATATTGCTAATATTTAAAGCATGTATTATTTCTGTTTCGTTACTTCATCATGGAGTAGGCTTAATTGCTGACTATCAACACACGTGATAGTCAGTGATTTATGTTACTTCTGCTTAAGTATGTTACATTATCGAGAATTTTTATTCTAAGTAATAACGTAACAAGGCTGAAGATCACTGTTAAGCCTCCATCAGTTTAATTTTATCATTTGTAAGACATAATAACTTTTAAATTGATACGATGAATAAACTTAGTAACGTGTGTATAATGTATATATATGTGTGTGTGTATAATGTATATATGTGTGTGTGTATAATGTATATATGTGTGTGTGTATAATGTATATATGTGTGTGTGTATAATGTATATATGTGTGTGTATTATGTATATATGTGTGTGTGTATAATGTATATATGTGTGTGTGTATAATGTATATATGTGTGTGTGTATAATGTATATATGTGTGTGTATAATGTATATATATGTGTGTGTGTAATGTATATATGTGTGTGTATAATGTATATATGTGTGTGTATAATGTATATATGTGTGTGTGTAATGTATATATGTGTGTGTATAATGTATATATGTGTGTGTATAATGTATATATGTGTGTGTGTATAATGTATATATGATGTGTGTGTGTATAATGTATATATGATGTGTGTGTGTATAATGTATATATGATGTGTGTGTATAATGTATATATGATGTGTGTGTGTATAATGTATATATGATGTGTGTGTGTATAATGTATATATGATGTGTCTGTGTATAATGTATATATGATGTGTGTGTGTATAATGTGTGTGTGTGTGTGTGTGTATAATGTATATATATATGTGTGTGTATAATGTGTGTGTGTGTATAATGTATATATGTGTGTGTGTGCGTGCATTTGTATTACTGATTTTTCCACCTATGTGAGTAATCACCATAACAGCATTTTGCTGTGTTCATATTTTTGATAGTAGTGCATTCTTTAATTATTCTGTCGTAAATGTCTTGCCATAAGAAAATTAAACTCTTTTATAAAAGCTTCTGTCACAACTTATAATAGTAAATCTGTTTATACTTATTTTACCATATTTTCTTTTTTGTTTTCTCTCTCTCTCTGTATATATATATATATATATAGTGTTGTGTATATATATCTACTAGAAAAGCTTCCTTTTAATGTATATATATGTTTGTGTGATGTGTATATATATCTACTAGTAAAGCTTCCTTTTTATGTCAGGTATTTTTGTTTAGTCTTGCAAACTTACACTGTCAAAATTGAAGTGCAGTTGAAAAGTCTGCAAGTGAAAATAGTACCTGATTTAATTTCAAAGTTATACTAATAAATAGTTCCAATTGCACTTTATAAAGCATTTAACAGTTATAATAACTAGTGCAAACTAAATGTTAGAATTTGTAACTTTTTAAGGTGAGAGATTTCTATGAAAACATTTATATACATGTGTGTGTGTATATATATATATATATATATATATATATATATATATATATATATATATATATATATATATATATATACATACATATATTAATTATTGATTTTAGCTGTACTAATAAATAGTTTCAATTGCAATTTAAAAAGCATTTAACAGTATAATAACTAGTACAAACTAGATGTTAGAATTTTTAATTTTCTAAGGTGTGAAATTTCTATGAGATAATTATATATATATATATATATATTGCTGATTTTAGTTGTACTAATAAATAGTTTTAATTGCCCTTTATAAAGCATTTAACAGTATAATATCTAGTGCAAACTAAATGTTAGAATTAGTAACTTTAAGGTGTGAAATTTATATGAAATAATTTGTTCTTTTGCATTTTATTTCAGAATATGCCAAGCAGATGCTGCGTCCCATTGTGCAAAGGAAATTATCCGACTGGACCTAAAGTTTCAATCTTTTCCTTTCCAAAAGATAAGGAAAATAGGCAAAAATGGCTGCATGCTATTCAAAGAAAAGATTTTGAACCAAATAAAAACTCAAGAGTAAGTATAATAAAGTGTTTAAATTAGATTTTGTTTAGAAAAATGAATCCTAATTGCATTTAAAATATAATTTTTCATTCTTACAAATTCACAATATATTCATATAGTATCCTTTTTTCTTACAGGTTTGTGAGCTGCATTTTAAGGTTTCAGATTTTGAGACAGATAGCTGTGGTTTTGATGATCGAACAGGGACATTTATATCAGCACCACTGAAAATTAGAAGACTGACGACAACGGCCGTTCCATCAATTTTCCCAAATTATCCCTCTGGAAATTTGTCTAAGGTGCAGTGTTCAAGAAAATGCCCTGAAAATAAAAGAACTGAAAGGGAAATGTTGTTTTTAGAAAAAGGACTGACTGAAAGCACTATCACATTTGAAAAATATGAGGAGTCTCGCAAGGTAAATTCGCTTATTGATATTGAAAAGTGTATTAAAAATTTTGGTATATCAGAATTTTGGACATTATATAAGGATAATTCAAATTCATTATTTTTGTTGCATATTGAATCAGAACCAGAACCATTTATTCAGTATAGTGTCAAAATTAATAACAATATGGATTTAACTGTCTCAGCTGAAAAAAATCCTGTTCCGAACATAATGAATCAAACATTACCAAAGAAGGTACAACATTTCAACGATATAATAAAAATTTTAGATCTCATTGAAACTAATTTAAAGCCAAAGGATGGCCATAGTCAGGTAAAATCTGTAATTGATTTAATAGTTAACCTTTTAGAGTCCATAAGAAGTAGTGAAAATGAAAATGTTATAAATTTCATTCAACAGCAATTAGGTTTTTTTTTTAACTTCTAGTAGTCACTTTCGTTATTCTACCCACTTTTTAATTTTTTCATGCATATTAAAAACCATTTCTCCCCATGCATATAATTTTATTCGTCAGAGTGGTAACTTTACTCTACCACATCCAGATACTTTAAGAAGAATTTGTAATAACTTAGAGGTTTCCCCACAGTTAGAATTAAACGATGAAAACTTTTTAATGTACATAACAAGCAGGGTTAAATTTCTTGAAGAACATGAAAAAACTGTAATACTTTTAATTGATGAAATACATATAAAGCCCTTTTTTGATTATAAAGGTGGATCAATAATTGGCGCTGCTGTTGATACTAATAATGCAGCAACCAGTGCATTTGTCTTCATGGTGTCGAGTATTCTTTCACCTTTTAAAGAAGTAGCATACATTATGCCAGTTAAATGTATAAATTTTCAAACTTTACATGATGTGACAAAAAAAGTAATACTTGGGTTAGAAAATATTGGCTTAAAAGTTATTTGTGTTGTAACTGATAATAATGCTATAAATGGTAGAGCTTTAAGTTTACTTGTTCAGCCACCACAAAGGTCATTTGTTTATCCTCACCCAACAGATAAAGATAGGCCACTGTTCTTTTTAATAGATTCTGTGCATAATTTTAAAAATATAAGAAATAACTGGTTGAATCAAAAAAATCATGGCACATGCTTTTTTTATCCTGACTTTGATAACCCCCAAACTTCATCTTTTAAGACAGCATCATTTATGGCTCTAAAAAAATATATGAAATTGAAAGCAATGAGATTATTAAGTATGCAAAAGGGTTAACTTTAAAGAGTCTTTCACCTACTAATTTAGAAAGTCAAAATGTTAAATTGGTCTTAAGAATTTTCAACAAATTTGTAATACAGGCTTTATTAACTCTTGGTCCTAAACATAATGTTCCACATTTTGATGACACAGCAAAGTTTATTGAAATAATTTGTAAATGGTGGGATATTTTTAATGTAAAAACTGTTAATAAAGGAATTCATCAAAGAAATGTGTTTATGGAACCACTTAATGGGGATACATTTGATGAAAAATATATATTTTTAAATAAATTTCTAATTTGGCTTGATGCATGGGAAAACATGAACTGCACTACTGGTGCATTTTCTAAAGAAACTCACAAAGCCCTTGTGCAGACAACTCATGGGATGTTAGAATTAACCCGGTACTGTATTGATGAGTGTAAAATGAAATATATTTTAACTGGAAAAATTCAGACTGATTGTTTAGAAGCAAGATTTGGAAAATATAGACAAATGGCCGGTTCTCAATATCATATCTCAATGAGGCAACTATTAGAGTGTGAAAAAAAACTAAGGTTACAATCTTGTATTAAATTAGAATTACTGTTAAGTTCTAGAGTGGTTCCACTTACACATTTTGATGGTGAAAGCCTTGATATTGGGGCTTATTTTAAAGAGAAGGATGATGGTTACAAGGCATTACCCCAGATAGACATTAATGAAGCTAAAATTACAAATGTTAAACCGTATTTACCTGTAATTACATATCTAGCAGGATACTGTAGTCATACTGTTAATAAAAAACTGAAGTGCAGTTATTGCAAAGAAAATCTGGTTCTGAATTCAGATATAAATTTAGAAAATTATAACCTTATAAGAAATCTTGATCGTGGAGGTCTCAAATGTCCTTCACAGCTTGTAGTGACTGTGGTAATGTTTAATTATATTATTGTAAATTTTTTGTCATCAGATGTTAAATTGTTTGCAAAAATAACTAATCAAAGACGAGTAATTGTAAATTTAACATTAAACACATTAAAGGAAAAAGAAATTATTTTAGAACCTGAATGTCCTAATGGTCATGATGGTGACTATATTTGTAAATTATTGCTGTGTGCATCTACAAACATCATGTTGAAAAATTTGTGTATGAAAGAAAATGATAATTTAAGTAAATTAAAAGAAGAGAAAAAGAATATTAAAAAGCGTAAACTTGAAACATTGCAAAAATAGTGTAATAAATTTTGTTTAAATATACATATTTGTAATACTTCTGTAATAAAAATGGCATAATAAAGAATTGTATTTCATTTTTGTGATTTCATTGCCATTTCATTGTCATTTCATTTTTGTTCTTTCATTTCTTTAAACTACAAAAATCATTTTTATTGATTAAAGTTAAAAACAAGGAGAAAGCTGACAATTTGTGAAGGAAAATCAATTAGTGTTTATATATTATAAGAAAATAACTCTTAAAATATTAATTTGTTTTTGCAATAATAAGTGGTGTGATGAAGACTTGACATTTAAAGAAAATGGGGAAAAGATATCCATTAGTGTTTATATCTTATAAGAAAATAACTCTTAAAATATTAATTTGTTTTTGCAATAATAAGTGGTGTGATGAAGACTTGACATTTAAAGAAAAGGGGGAAAAGATATCCATTAGTGTTTATATCTTATAAGAAAATAACTCTTAAAATATTAATTTGTTTTTGCAATAACAAGTGGTGTGATGAAGACTTGACAGTTGAAGAAAATGGGAAAAAGATATCCATTAGTGTTTTTGTCTTATGAGAAAATAACTTTTCAGTTTCCTAGCAGAGCCTTTTTATTTTCCTTATAAAAAAGGTCGCCTTCATTTTCCTAATATATCTTTGACCCAAGTAACTAACACACACACACACACACACACACATATATATATATATATATATATATATATATATATATATATATATATATATATATATTGATATTGACTGAAGTAGCAAAAATTGCTAATATCAGGCTTAAATGTACGCTCACGAGCCGAAACACCCACCTCTCCGCTGAGAGAAGGTGTTGGCCGAAACCGGACGATTCGAATGACCGGGGTATGTGACGTCACGGACTGTGCGCCGAGGCTTTGTGTTTGAGTCGGTGTTGGATATACCCGCGCATGTGCATACCATAATTAGCCAAATTAGTTTTACACTAAATGGGAAGGTTTTTTCTATTTTTTCAAATAACTACGGAAATATTAACTTTACGTAAAAAAGTTTATTTCAAAAATTAAAAAACATTAAATTATGTACAAAAACGATTTTATACATTTTTGTCGTAAACCTAACAGGAACGAATATATTGACTATAAAATGAGCGTTGATAATGGAGGTAGCTTCTACAAAAAACATATATTTTTTATAAGTCTAACACGAACAAAGATAATTTGGAAAGAGCGCACTATCACATCTGGGACGCGCATGCGTGGGTGCCCATCGCGATGGCTGGAAGACACTCGCATGTGCATACGGTAAGGCGCCAAATCGGTCTTACCCTAGTATTTTCCTAGCCAGTTAATAGTTAGTCACCGTTCCGTGTGCGTCTGTGAACAATGGCTGATACGGAACTATGTTTTATATGTAAAAAATTAATGTCAAATGATGATTTCGTGAATGTAGGAGAAAAGGGGATCGACGCTTTAAAGAGAGCTAGTGTCCAAACAAAAGACAATAAGCATGAACAGTTGGAACATTTAAAATCTGTTTCGGTTCATTCGTTGTGTCGGAGAAATTACACCAGACCAGGAAGTATAAAAGTTGATTTAAAAAGAAATGCAGAAATCACGTCAACATCCCAAAGTGAAGAGCGCGCAGTAAATTTACGATCTTTTTTACCTCAGTTCGATTTTCGAACAAAATGTTTCTTTTGTACGGCAGTGATAGACGAAGAATTCAAAGCAAGACAAAAGAAAAAAATCAACTAACAGGCGAAGAACTATATACGCAGTTAGGAGTCTCGAAATGAAAAACAAAGTTCTTGAAGCTGCAGAGAATAGACATGACCAGTGGGGAGAGGAAGTTCAGTGTCGTATAATAAACGTTGCTGATTTAGTTGCAGCTGATGCGATTTATCACCAAGATTTCTTCATGACTTTTTTTTCTACACACTGCACCAATCAGAAAGAGAGGGCGGCCTGAGTCGGATTACGTCTCAGCAGCTGTAGACGAAATATCCTTCTTCCTTGATAATAATGACGACTGTCAGTTCTCACTACCCGAACTCAAATCTCAAATTACAGGGCTAGTTCCAGACGACATCACTTTGAGAAATAAGTTGAAACAAAAATACGGGGATGGCATTATTTTTGCTTCAAACTCCAAAAAAGTTACTGTCATATGTTTACGTAATACTGGAATGAAAGTCTTATCAGACTCTTGGTACGACAAAAGGATAGGAAATGATCGTGAGGAGCGTCTACGAATACAGAGGCTGTTCGCACATTTTTTAGACGATTTTGGTAAGCGGTAATAAAAATTCGTTTGCTGCAAAACAAATAATTGCAATTGCACTATGTTTTTAAAAGTCAAAATTATCGTCTACGGCTTGAAAGTTTTGTTTTTATTCAAAATGGCGTTTTTAACAAAGCAGTGGTTCGAAGGCTACATTTATGCTCTTTCCGAAGAGAAATATGCATACTCCGTTATCCAAAAACGATGTGAGAGTCATGGTTTTGTGATATCTAAAGCGTCGATAGGTAATATCGTCAACAAGAAAGGAAAAAAAACGTCAAATTGGAGCCTCAAGTGGGACAAAAATTCCAAACAAGTATCCAAGGAAAAAAGCGGACATCTTCGACTATTGCAAAGGTACGTTGTTTAATGTTAAAAGAAAATCCCCCTAGTCAAAGGACAGTTGCAAAATCATTAAAATGCTCGGTGTCCACTGTAAACAAAACGATAAACGTTGATTTAAATCTTAAGAAAGCGAAAAAACTCAATGTGCATCGTCTTCTGCCAAATCATATCGCTGAACGCAGGACACGCTGCAGAATTCTATATGAGAAACACTTATCCAAAGAAAAATGGAAAACAATTGTCACAATAGATTAATCACGGGTGTATTTAAATGATTGCAACAAAAAAAGAGCCATTTATTATCATAAAAGGGGAGAAAAAAATTTAAGTACATGGTTCAAAGAATCGAAAGAAAGTTTTTCTAAGAGATTCATGATTGTTGCTGGTTTTACTTATAATGGCAAGTTAAAAATAAAGAGAGTGGAAAAAAATGTCAAGATTAACTCCAAATACTATCAGGAACATATTTTATCGCCAATTTTTCTGAATGAAATACCATCGCTTTACCCAGAGTGCCATCAATCTGTGAGACTCCATCAAGACAAAGCTAGCAGTCACACATCAAAATCCTCTGTAAATTCCTAAAAGAAATGGAACAAAAAACTGGTATCAAGGCCATACCCTTCACTGATATCCCTACTAAATCTCCCGATGTATCACCTATGGATTTTTGTGCTTTGGGACTTTTAAAATCTGCATTATCCAAACGTCGTTCCAAAACCCTTACAGGACTCTGGAAAGCTGTTCAGGAGGAATTGGATAGAATACCTCTTCTGACACTTCAAAAGGCATTATTATCCTGGAAATTGCGGTGTCGAAAGACAGTTCAGAATAAGGGATGTCAAATAGAACATTTAAAACACAAGAATTTTATGTAATTTAGTTTTGTGAATACAATATACATCGTCTAAAAAATGTGTGAACAGCCTCTGTAGTACAAACTGCTGCAGCCATAATAAAAGATATCCAAACAACAGTTTATGACACTCATTGCTACCCTCCAAGTGATAACCTTTTTCAGACATGTGAACAAGGGCATTTCAGAAGGCCTGAAATCTTTTTTGGAGCACTTGATTATTAAAAAGAAAGACTGCTAAGGCGGAAAAAAAAGTCACTTCAATAGCTCACGTCATTATATCAGCGCTAAGGCCACGATCTTTTATGTCTCCTCTGCTCAATGGTCTTGCTTTAATTTTGTACAAAAAGTTCTGTTCCAAGAATTTAATAACAATGCTCTCGAATTTGGGATTTTGTTCTTCTTACTATGAAGCCCAAACACTTGAGATGTCAGCCATAAATCATCCGCAACCCCAAATGCATGAGGGATCATTCTACCAATTCGTATTTGACAATGCAGATTTCAATGTGTCGACAGTCGGTGGCCTGAATACGTTTCATAGCAAGGGGGGCATTGCTTGTTTTACTCCAGAGTCAGCAGTGGAACCCGGGACGAAGGTAAAAAAATTAACCGAACTTACATCCGCATCGACCGTAGGCAAAATGGGAATCATTCCTCTGAAAACGTTTGAAAATTTTCGAGGGCCTGGGTTAAAAACAATTACTATCGAAGATTTGAATGTCTTAAATCCTTTAGTGGAAGATTTACCACTGTCTAAGCCATCTGATATCTCCTGGATGTGTGCTAAGTAGTTAGGTCTTCCACAGATACCTGAATGGAAAGGATTTTTCTATTGTATAACCAGAAACCAGCCTTGTGAAAAGACCAAAGAAATACCCCTTTTGTTAATTCACCACCAAGCAAGTATGACACCATTTTCACTGTGCTGAAATATGCTGCCCAGCAGTGTGTTAAAATGCACCAAAAGTCTTGCATACTCACGTTTGACCAACCACTGCATATTAAAGCTCGAGAGATAGTCGCAGCAACATCCAATCCATTATTATCAAGTTGTATTGTGAGGCTTGGTGGATTCCATCTTTTAATGGCATTCTTAAGCTGCATTGGGTACATAATGGCTGGAAGTGGGTTAAAAGAAATACTTACTTTGATTTATGCACCTACGTCAGTAGAAAAAATGTTGCCTGGCCATGCATACGCTAGGGCCGTCCGAGCTCATTTATTGACCCAAACAACTTTAGCAAAAATAATTTTTGATGGCATGGACATATCGGATTTGGAATGAAAAACTCTCCGTGAGTTGTTTCGAGATTTTGCTACTGAACCACCATCGCAAGAAACCGTAAACGCACATACTCAAATACGAGCCATCGAAATTAAAATGAGGAAGACTTTGGAGCACCTGAAAAAGAAAGGTCCAACTGCCTGTGGGGCTGGAAGCGTCAAGAGAAAATTATTGTGCCCATCACAACTATGGATGCAGTAGCTCCCGATTCAGTTTTAAACATGGTGTTTTGCAACTGTAAGATTGACTGTGGAGTAAGATGCGGATGTCGGAAAGCAGGCATCAACTGCACAACGGCCTGCAATAATTGCAATGGGGTATGTCAGAATAGCATCAGCCCTGTTGATGATGACGATCGAATGAAAGAAGTTGATGAATGGGCCGATGCTAGCGGATCCATAGACGATCTATACATGCCTGACGAACGGGAGAATTCTGTACCGAAAAAAGCACGTAAATCCTGAAGTAGGTAAGCTTGAACAATTATTCGCAATGGAAATTTGATAGTTAATAACCCCAAGTTTACTACATTCATGTATAAAATTAATAATGATTAATTATCTACATAGCCAAAAACATTAAAGTCTATTTTCTTGTGTTTAAAGGATGCCGAAATGTGGGAGAGGTTAGAAATTCAAAGAAGAGCGCCTGCAACGAGACTTTGAAGCTACCTCCATTATCAACGCGCATTTTATAGTCAATATCTTCGTTCCTGTCAGGTATACTACAAAAATGTATAAAATCGTTTTTGTACATAATTTAATGTTTTTTAATTTTTGAAATAAACTTTTTTTACGTAAAGTTAATATTTCCGTAGTTATTTGAAAAAATAGAAAAACCTTCCCATTTAGTGTAAAACTAATTTGGTTAATTATGGTATGCACATGCGCGGGTATATCCCCCCACCGCGATGGGGAACCACGCTTGCGCGTCCCAGGTGTCATAGTGCGCTCTTTTCAAAGTCAATTATCTTTGTTCCTGTTAGACATATAAAAAAATGTTATGAATGATTTTTGTTCATAATTTAATGGTCTATAATTTTTGAATTTAATTATTTTTTATAAAATCAATATTTTTAAAGTTATTTCCAAAAAACCAAAAAAGTGTACACATTTTCCAAAATGGCTGCGAAAGCTCAAGTCTGATCGGTGGGGGACTTTTAGTATGTTCATTAGCATGCCTAAACAAACATCTCCACCAATTTTCAAAACTTTCATATTTTTTTTAGCCATAAAACCTATTTTGACTGGGCTAATATAGATCAGTTCATCTCGAATTGGTGTCTTCTCTCTCCACTGAAGTTTTTCTACAAGAATTCAGACGTTTCGTTGCAAGAAGAGGGAGGCCAACAGAAGTATACTCTGGTAATGGCACCAATTTTAAAGGTGCAAGTAACGCCCTGGAGAAGATAGATATGGGAAAGGTAGAAGCAGAGTGCGCTGTAAAAAAGATAACCTGGAAGTTTATTCCACCTTCTGCTCCCTGGTGGGGTGGTTGGTGGGAGCGACTAATCTTATTAATAAAAGAGAGTGTTGCGTGTGTGTGTGTATGCAGCCCCCAGGCGAATCTGTGAAACTTACAGCCGTGAAATTTGGCACACGGGTAGTACAGACTATGGGAAGGTGCACCTCGAAGCCCGAATTTTAAATTTTATTCTAGAAAATTTTTTATTTTATGTTTTGTGCGATATTTTATGTTTTTTTAACTTCAGATTACGATATCTCGGCAAAAAATGGTCGTAGAATTTTGATCTTTTTACAATCTAAGACTACAGACATTTCTCCTTCAAACAAGACCTCATTTGTTTAAAAATAATTTAAAACAGACTAATATTTTCATCAAAATATTAAACCCCCTTTTTCGAGAAGTTTACGCGCTTTTGAGCATCTACGGTCGATGCCCTTCCTGTTTTTATCTTACAAAGAAAATATTTACATCATCTGGAAGATGAAATCTTTTTGATTCATATGAACCTCATTTCAAGTCTCTATCTTAAAATTTTGATTTTTAATGAATTTTAAAGAACGATACTTCAACACAAATTTTGCTGCGCGGTTCTTCAATGCAGAAGAAGAACGGAAAATTTTCCCCTTGGGTAGTAAACAACAATGAGTCATTCATTCACTTGATTCATTCATCGCCCTTAATGTAAGAAAAATTTAATTAGAGATCTTGAATTGATTAAATCTTCTTCACAGTAAAACAGTTTTCATTATATTATTTTTTTAATTTCGTTTGTTTACGTTAAAAACGTAAACAAACAGACCTTTTGATTAAATGTTTCATACTTAGAAAGAGCTTCAAAAACTTTTAATTCAAAATTTTTAATCATAATTAAATCATTTCAAGATGTACTGATTTTTTGGGATATTTTGCCTGTTAAAAGTGAAAATTCGAATGGGAATCGATTCGCTTTGTGTTGACTGCGTATTTTCAAATTTGCAAAACGGCTGCTTGATGTTGATCCGTAAGTTGAAATTTTTATAAACTATTATTTTTTAATACAATTGTTTTCATTTTTTAATATAATTGTTTTCAAGTGTTTGTTTGTGTGTGTGTTTACTTACGTGTGTTAAAATCATTGCTAAATTCACTATAAGGCTGATTCTCGAACATCGTGATTAAAAAATGTGAATTTCCATTACTTCAGAACAGAGTTAAGATAAGACTGAGAAACCCAACACCAATGATTTTAAAAATTACATCCCTCTCTGTATGTAGAAATGTTTTTTTCATTAAACAATCTATGTAATTTTAAACTGTAGAATACGTGTTATAATTTTTTAAACAAAATGTTATTATTATATTGCTTGAGAAATGAAAGAATTTTAGAGTTTGAATGTGGTATTTATATTATTTGTTTCATTTGTACAGTTTTAAATGACGTTAATTAATTTCTTATGTTTACAGTAATTTATGTTTTCGTATCGTTTCACAAAACTATTTTTACTTACGTTAATAGAAGAACAGTTAAAATCGGAAATTTGTAGACAACTTTTAAGAAAGTTGGATTTTTACGCTTTTTCAAACTGTGAAACTGAAGATTCCGATTATGCCTTTAGTCTTCACATAGTTTTTAACAATAATATGATCCATAACAAAAAGTCGATGCTATTATTTTTTTTCTCATTTTATTTATATTATATTTATTTTTCTCATTGTATAACTTTTGAATACTACTGAAATATCAATTCTACTGTTATTCAATTTAAAAAAATTCATAATATTTCATATTTTAAGGACCGTCCGGCAGTCAATGCGCTGAGGAGGGCCCTAACTGAATTCAATTCATGCATTGTTTTAATGTGTTTTTTTTCAATAATTTTTTGTTTTGGTAACTCACTTTTTTTTTCTTTGCAGATACAACTTCCATTGCCGTTTGCCGAATTTAATCTTCCATTGCCGAATTTAATCTTAGTTTCATTTCAGGATCTTTCATTTTATTTGCTTTCACTTTGTGCTTAATGTTTTACTAATGTTTTGTCTTTAGCATTTTTCTTTCAATATGCCACAGCCTCCGAGAAAAAAAAAATGTCTTCTGACACAAAAGCGACAGAACAGAGAACGAAATCGAAGTAGGAGAGAAGATGAATATACTCCAGAAAGAGAAGCAAGACAGGAAGCAAACAGACAACGAGAGCAAAGAAGAAGAGAAATCGAATGTACTCCTGAAAGACAAGCAAGACAGGAAGAAAACAGACAACGAGATCAAAGAAGAAGAGAAATCGAATGTACTCCTGAAAGACAAGCAAGACAGGAAGAAAACAGACAACGAGATCAAAGAAGAAGAGAAATCGAATGTACTCCTGAAAGACAAGCAAGACAGGAAGCAAACAGATAACGAGATCAAAGAAGAGAAATGGAATGTACTCCGGAAAGACAAGCAAGACTACAGCAGGTTAGAACTACAATAAGTGCTGCTCGAAGGCACATGTACACTAATTTTGAAAATGCAGCTTTCACTACGACCCATCGGCAGATTACGTATCTCATCCTTCGTGTAACATTGGATCCATGTCTGAAACTTGCCAACATTGTGGAGCAAAGAAGTGGAAAGGTGAAGCCACAGGTATGTGCTGCAGCGGAGGAAAGGTTCCACTGCCACAGTTGATGGATCCACCTGAGTCCCTATGTTCCTTACTCAGCGGCACTTCTCAAGAAGCTGAACATTTCCTTTCTAATATAAGAAGCTACAATTCCTGTTTCCAGATGACCTCTTTTGGCACAACGAAAGAAATTAGAGAGCCCGGGTACATGCCTACATTTAAGGTACAGGGTCAAGTTTATCACCGCATCGGCAGTCTGCAGCCTCTACCGAGGGAAGAGCCTAAATTTTTGCAAATTTACTTTGTCGGAGACACTACACAACAAGCAGAACATCGCTGTAAAAACAAGCCACAAACTAGACGAGACATAGTACTACAGTTGCAAGGTATGCTGCATGATCACAACTGTTACATCCAGAGCTTTAAGTCGGCTATGGATAAGATTAGCCCGGAATTCAAATTGGTGATTGTTAGCAATAGCGGAGGCATTGGTTATTTTGTTTACCGTGCGTTCTCGTATCTGCGAATCTTTCCCGAAGCAATCGCCGCGGGGTTAAACGTCATTAATTATGCATGCGTTTTTCTGGGCACGCGTAACCTGCGGCGCATGCTCCGTGGGAGCGACTGATAGCATAAATGGAATGAGTTTTTCAGCTTTCCAGCCAGACCAGAGCAGAGCAGTTCGACGACGTGCCGGAGCTACGGACGCGCCTGTTAATTATGTTAAAGGCAACAAATCTTGTCTCCAGTTTTAAACGATTTTAAATAAAAGGAGTTAGATGCTCATTCGCCTGGTCTTCATTTCCCGTACTCACCTGAGCTTTGCTACACCCATTTTTTATTTTTAGAGGAAGGTGAACGGCGTAGCGGACAGAACCCCACACGGCGAACATGAGACACGGTTCAACGCCCCCGCAACAGAAGAAGTCGTTTTGATCATGGTGGGTGAACAACATGGGACAAGAGACATAGTTTTAGAAGAAAGAAGTGGCACCCTCAAAAGAATTCCCAAGACGCACAGGTTCTACGACGAGCTACAGTATCCACTCATCTTTTGGCAGGGGGAGGATGGATATCATTTTGAACTGTGACTAAAAGATCCAACTACAGGAATGCCCCAAACTAAGAAGATTTCAGCTATGCAATTCTATGCTTACAGGATGATGATACGTTCTTCAAATTTAAACACATTACTGAGAAGCAAAGACCTGTTCCACCAATTTATCGTTGATATGTATGCCAAGATTGAATTGGAAAGACTATTGTACATACGAATAAATCAGAGGACTCTCAGAGTTGAACAGTATACTCATTTGAGGGATGCGGTCATGAATGATGGAAATATCTCCGACATAGGCCAGTTGATCATCTTGCCTTAAAGCTTTACAGGGGGTCAGAGGTACATGCACGAGAGTACTCAAGATGCCATGACCTACGTGAGAAACTACGGCAGACCAGACCTCGTCATCACTTTCACCTGCAATCCAAACTGGACAGAGATACAGGAAGAACTATTTGTTGGACAAAGACCACAGGATCGTCATGATTTGTTAGCAAGAGTATTTCATCAGAAACAAAAAACGTTTATGAGTCTCGTCACAAAGGCATAGATTTTTGGAGAAGTTCAGTGTCATATGTACACGATAGAGGGGCAGAAGCGAGGACTTCACATTCATGCTCACATTCTGATTTGGCTCAAGGACTCTGTACACGTTCACCGCGTGGATGACTTTATCAGTGCAGAAATCCCTAATGAACAAGAAGACCCGGGACTTTTTTAAATTGTAACTAAGCAGATGGTGCACGGTCCCTGCGGATCCATAAATCCAACCTCTCCATGCATGAAAGATGGAATTTGCACTAAACTATACCCGCGCCAAATTTTGAAAGAGACTCAAACAGGACGAAACGGATATCCACTTTATTGGCGCAGATCACTACAAGACGGGGGATTTAAGGCTGACATCGTTTATAAAGGATCGCAAGTGTCTATAGCCAATACTTGGATTGTCCCGTATTGCCCTCTACTAACAAAAATTTTCAATGCCCATATCAACGTAGAGTATTGCAATTCTGTTAAGTCTATAAAGTATGTCTGTAAGTATATTAACAAAGGATCTGACATGGCTGTTTTTCAAGTGAACAGTGGAGAGAATGACTTAAATGAAATTGTCCAGTATCAAATGGGAAGATATATCAGCAACAATGAAGCAGTATGGCGAATACTCAACTTTCCTATTCATGAGCGCCACCCCACAGTGATTCATCTGAGCGTCCACCTTGAGAATGGACAGAGAGTCTACTTCACACCATAAAACACTGCTGAACGTGCCCAAACACCTCAGGAAACGACACTCACGTCTTTATTCAGACTTTGCACCCAAGATGAGTTTGCACGCACCCTGTTGTACAACCAAATTCCCAAATACTACACTTGGAACAATGGAAACAAGACATGGAACCGTCGAAAACAAGGACACGTTGTACCTGAGCAAACAGGAATAAGGTCAAGCGATGTACTGGGCCGGGTGTACACCGTCCATCCGAACAATTCAGAGTGCTTTCACCTGCGCCTCCTGCTGCATGAAGTACCAGGACCAAAATCATTTGAAGATTTGAAAACATTTCAGGGACGGCTCTGTGAAACTTACAAAAAGGCCTGCCAGCTTAGAGGCCTTTTGGAGAACGATGACCACTGGAACAATGCACTCGAAGAAGCGGCTGCATCTCGATCACCAAAGCTTTTACTGAATCTGTTTGCTGTAATGCTACATACATGCTCCATGTCATCTCCCGAACAGTTATGGATGAATCATAAGGAGAACCTGTCCGAAGACATGTTGCACCAAGCACGCATGCAGCAGCAGAATATGGATCTGGACTACAGTGACAACATCTTCAACAGAGTGCTAATAGACATTGATGACAAGATTATATTGATGGGTGGATTGGACCTAAAAAGCTTTGGACTTCCACAACCCAATCAAAACTTTGATTCAGTCCTGCTGAGTGAAGAACGTATGGAGCGAAATTATGATACGAATGTACTCGCAACATACATAGAGGAAAATGAGCCGAAAATGGTCCCAAATCAAAAGGAAGCATTTGACAACATTTGATCACAACAGCAGTTTTCAATGGTCGCGGTGGCATATTCTTTTTGGATGCTCCGGGCGGTACAGGGAAGACTTTTCTAATCAATATTCTTTTGGCTAAAGTGCGACACAGAAACGAGATTGCCCTGGCTGTTGCTTCTTCTGGCATTGCTGCAACACTATTGACAGGAGGGAGGACAGCTCACTCAGCTTTCAAGTTACCCTTAAATCTGGCAAACACAGAGACTCCTACGTGTAACATTTCAAAAAATTCAGGAAAGGCAAGGGTTCTGAAGCATTGCAAGTTAATTGTCTGGGATGAATGCACCATGTCCCACAAAGCCGCATTCGAAGCACTCGATGTCACATTGAAAGACATCAGAGGTAAGAATTGCAGAATGGGAGGCGTAACTATGGTGTTGGCTGGCGACTTTAGACAGACACTTCCGGTTATTTTACGTGGAACCAGGGCGGATGAAATGCAGGCCTACTTAATATCGTCTTACGTGTGGAATGACATCGAAAGACTTGGGTCTTTCAACAAACATGAGAGTTAATGTCAATGGTGATCCCTCAGCCCAGCAATTTGCAGATAACCTTCTACAACTTGGAAATGGAGCCATTACTGCTGATAATACAGGATGTATAGCCATGGGAACTATTGGAATGATTGTGACAACTCAACAACAGCTGAAATAGGCGGTGTTTCCAAATGTGGCCTAGCACTTCACTGATCACACATGGCTGTGCGAAAGAGCAATCCTTACCCCAAGAAACGAAGATGTCAACGTCATCAATAAGCAGCTTTTACAAGAATTGCCAGGCAAAGCTCAAGTTTACAAATCGATTGACACCACCTGTGATACAGAAGAAGCGGTACACAACACCACATAATTTTTAAATACGTTGGAGCCATCTGGAGTACCCTCTCACATATTAGAGCTGAAGATTGGTGCACCAATTATGCTGCTGAGAAATCTGCATCCACCTTCACTCTGCAATGGAACAAGACTTGCTGTAAAGAATCTGATGCCGAATGTGATTGAAGCCACCATTATGACAGGACACTCTGCAGGCGAAGTCGTATTTATTCCCAGGATACCAATCATCCCTTCCGATATACCATTTAAATTTAAAAGACTTCAGTTCCCTGTCCGTTAAGTTTCGCCATGAGCATTAACAAGGCACAAGGACAATCGCTAAAAGTAGTTGGACTCGATCTTCTCAAACCCTGTTTCTCCCATGGTCAACTTTATGTGGGTTGTTCTAGAGTTGGAAAAGCCGAAAATCTCTACATCCTAGCTCCAAATGGAAGAACAAAAAATATAGTATATCCTGACGCTCTCTAAACTGATATTTCAAGAAAGAAAAGTGAAAGAAGACTCAAGTGAGTTTTATCAACGCTATACAGACTTTAATATAGCATTCAAGCCAACAACATGAATGGACAAGCCACAGATCAAGAAGCGTTAATTTAATTTATATCAGTCTTTTGAAAGACACAAATAAGCGGAGCAATGCCATTTATTTATTTTCTGATATTTATACTGTTATGAATTCTATATTATTTATACTGCGTTTAGTTTTTAAATTGATTTTTGTTAACAAACATTAGACAATTTGACATTTTTACTTTTTAACATTTAGTAGTAGAAGAATGATAAAAAGCTGAATCTACTAAAATTCTGAGATGTGCATAACATTTCACATGGTTTTTTTAAATGTTATTTATACTGTGTTTATTTTTTAAATTGATTTTGTTTAACAAGCATTCGACAATTTCCATCTTATTTATACTGTTGTGCTGATGATAATTAATAGTTTATTAAATAATTAACGTTTACTTTAATATCGGGTATTGAGATAATTAAATTAGTAAAGTAAGTAAGTAAGTAAGTAAGTAAATTTTAGTAACGGTTGTGCTTTGTTTTAATCAACTTATTAAGACTCTGCTAAATATATGTGAGGGTTAAACTTGTGGTGATCAAATATTAATTGATTTGATTAATGTCATCGCATTTGGAGAAGTGTGCGCAAGTTTCTCTAAATATTTTGACATTGAGAAGAATTAAGTTGAAATAGATCATCACATGTTATACCTTATTGGTAAAATATTGATAAATTAATAAGCCTTATTTTGAAATAATTGTGAGATGGCTGGTACGTGTTATGGTTCGCTGGTGAATTTTTGGGTTTTTTATTTAATGAATGAATGCAAAATTATAGTGTGTCTTTTTCTTTTAAAGTTAAATCCTTCCTTTTGAGAACCCCCTCTTTGTCAGTTGATTGTAAACCGAGACATCCGGTGGCGACTGGTCACGGACACCCTCCCCGTTCGGGACGTTTGGAATGTTGATGAGCCTAGCAGCATACGAGAGCGCTCCCTATGCGGTTGAATACAGTGATTCGTAGATGCCCTGTAAGTTTTCAAGGAGGAAATAAGTAACCAACAATTATTATGTGAAATAAGAAGATGAAAAAATATCAACGATGAGTCGAAGAAAAGATTTCTTCGGCCATTGCAGAATTTCAACGTTTTCCTCGTCCGAGATTGACGGCGCGCATTGAACCTTCTTACTTCCCGCGGAATACAAAGTGAAAAAACGGGGCGTCAACTCGGGGGCGGAGGGTGCGAAGAGGACAGAGGGGAGAGGCTAGCCAAGAAACTGGGAGCTGCCCCGGAATCCATGATGGAGAGCGATGACTTGATTTTTTGGCGGCCAGCACGCTATAGAAATGGCGCTGGCCTGGGGTTCCCCTCATGATTTTATAAAATTATAGTTTTTTTTTGTTAGAGTGCTGCAGCATTTTAATTGGGTAATATGATTTTAATTTTCTTTTTTTGTTTACTGAAGTTTTCCTTAGTTTTTCTTTTGATTTTTTTCATCACTTTTTCATTTAGACGGGTTTTTTTGTCACCAGCCACTATGATAATAACTGTTATACTAATAGTAAATTGTACTGTAGGCAAGCAAGAATTTTGTGATTATTATAAGTTTATTGGGAGGAGATATTGAATCCTCAAGTGTTTAAACCATTTTTGTTAAGGTATTTGTGTAATATTGTGAAGGAAATCGGAATGAATAAATTTGTTATGTTAAAGTATATCTTTGTCATGTCGGTCTTTGAATTAATTTTCTTATTTTTAGCTTTAAGGTTTTTTTTTATTTCAGCAGATTTGAAGCTTTTTCTTTTAGGTGAAGTAATTTTATTTCTAGGTGTTTTCCAAGGTTAGATAATTTTATTGAACTTAATTTCATTTTTCTTTTTGGCTCATTAATCACCACAGTGATGCAACAGTAAGTTGAACCAGTAATTGTAATTATTATATTGGGTTATTGCTACACACAACGCAAGTCCTTAAAATGTACTAACCACTAATGGCCAAATGGCATATATTGTTGAAGAAAATTTAATTGAAACGTAGTATTAAATGTAAATTGATATTAAAGATTGTAAAGAGTAATTCTAACTTAATTAGTTAATGATAATATTAAAGTTTAAAATAGCCCCCCAGTACAAAATACGTCGTAACTCTGTGTTGAGTTTTTAAATTGATTTTGTTTAACAAACATTCGACAAAGTGACATTCTTACTTTTCAGCTTTACTTTTCAAAATTCTTTACTTTCCTAAAGACAATTTTACTTTTTTCCTTTTCGACTTTTAGTGGTTTATTATAAATTCAAATTAATGGAGATAATGTTAATGTTTTTTTGCAGGGAGTAATTTTTTGTTGACATGAAAAATGATTCAGATATTATAAAAATTGATTGCTTTTTACATTATTTTCAACTCATAAATGGTTTAAATGTAGATATATAAAAGCTTTCAACTTTAATTAGTGTATTTAGGCCTGCAGTGTATAATAATGTTTAATTTCTATTTGTATGATTACATTTTTTCCCACTGTCTGAATATTTTTTTTTCTGTTCAAATTAAAGGAGATAATGTTAATGTTTTTTGCAGGGACTAATTTTTTTTAAATTTAAAAAATGATGGATATTATAAAAATTGATTGCTTTTTACATTATTTACAACTCATAAATGATTAAGGATATATAAATAACTAGCTGAAAACCCGCGCTTCGCTACGGAGTACATTCAAATTAAATACAACGGTCAATGTATGCAATTAATGCCAAAAATAAATAAATAAATAAATAAATAAATAAATATATATATATATATATATATATATATATATATGTGTGTGTATGTATATATATATATATATATATATATATATATATATGACAAAAAAAAAACCCAACAAACTATATTTATAAAAATTATCGTAACAGATATTTTTATATACAAAATAATGTAGAAGAAAATATTCAAATTAAATTAATAGAACATGCTAAACCATATACTACAGTTTAAGGAACATATCTTTTACTCTATTTTAATATTTTTTGGATAATATCCAATCGTCTGCTGCATTAGAAAGAGAAAAAAATATTTTTTTTGTCTATTTAGTTGTTACGCACGTGACGATAAATTTATTGAAAGTACCAGAAAAAGAAATCACGTGATCAGCATTTAATAAATTAAATTCTAAAAATTAATCTTTAAAAATTCACCAAAAATCAAGAAATGGAGGTAAAAATTCGAAAAAAATTTCATTTTGAACGAATTATTATGATCTTTCTCGTTATTTAAATTTTATAACCTTCAATGTATTATTTTAAATGCAAACGTAAAAAAAGTTTAAAAAACAGCTTAAAAATTTAATTTAAAAAAATCTAAGAAGAATTTTTGAAAAATCTTTCTTAGTGCACCCTTACACTATTAGAAGAATCGCCATGCAAAATTTCAGCCCTTTAGGTACAGCGGTTTGGTCTGTGCGTTGTATGTCAGTCAGTCAGTCAGTCAGTCAGTGAATGAATGAGTCAGTTACGGAACTGTTTTATATATATACACTGCTGGCCACCCAAATTGCAACACCAAGAAAGACAAGAGATATCACATCAAAATTTATTTTGTAGATAACATGTTGACCAAATATCAAATGATTAAATTTATAGACTTCTGTGAAGTGTGATTCCTGCCAAAATCAATTGATATGTTCTTAATACTGTAAGTGTTCGTTAGTTCAATTAAGAATTCAGTGTAAGTGTTCATTGGTTTGAATTAAGAGTTATTGAGTTATTTTTTGAATATTTAATATTAGTTAATGCTAGTTGGTGTTCTTAAAGCGCTAAGTTGTAGGTGATATATTTCTTTTTTAATTGATCAGATTGAAACTTGTACTAAGTTCATGTTAGAACCCTTGCCGTTTTAAGGTTATAGCTGATAGAGAAAATTTTATTGTTTATCATAAAGATAGAGTTAGTAAAATGGCTTTTTTTGACTCGAGGTGAAAAAGAGATCTCCTCGAATTTGTGGATGAGTTAGGAGAGGAAATTGCAGCTTCTTGTAAGGTATTCGAAATTAAAAAGATTATTTTATCTAATGAAAATTATGTAGAAGAAGAAGCTAAACTCTCATTGAACCGTATCATTTAAGAACGAATTGAAAGAGAAAAGAGACTTCGACAAGAAGAGAAAGAATAGAGACTTCGACAAGAAAAGAAGGAAGAGAGAATTCGACAAGAGGAGAAAGAAAGAGAAGAGAGAATTCGACAAGAAGAGAAAGAAAGAGAAGAGCGAATTAGAAGAGACGAAATTGCTCTAGAGATGAAGATATTGGAATTGGGGATCAATGCAAGTGACAGAGTCCGTAATGGGAAAGAAATAGATGCAAAAGCAAATAAAAAAATTCAGCTTCTCAAGATTACTCCTAAAAGGACGAAATGGGTCTTTATTTAATAAATTTTGAAAGAAGAGCCGAAATAGCGGGAGTTCCTAAGGAAAATTTGGTTCCTTATTCATTAAGTGTGTTACCCCCAGAATTTTCAAATATGATGGCTAGAGAATCGCCGAAACAGGATTATGATTATGTAAAAGGAATTATTCTCCAGAGATATAAGATGAACGCCGAAAAATTGAAGCAAATGTTTTATCGTCATCCGAAACTCCCAGACAAATCATGAAGAAATTACGCTCAACTTAGTAGTTACTATGATCAATGGATAGCTGATTTGGAAATAACGACATTTGAGGAACTTACGGATTTGCAAGTAACGGAACAAATGAAGAGACGTGTACCTGCCAAAGTGAAAGAACATTTTTTAGAGCAGTGGATGCAAATTAATACTCCTTTAGAGTTGGTTGAAAAAATCGACCAGTATGAAAGCTTACAAGACAGTTTCAGAACAAGAGAATACCCAAAGAATTAGAAGTCCAAAGATAATTTTAAGAAATCATTTAGCAATAACTATAAATTTAAGGAAGAGACAAAGGAAACAAAAGATTTGGGAAAAGAAACTCCTACTGGACAAAACCAAGAAAGAATTTTTAAAAAGAGAAAACAGCACCATTTTTTTGATTGTCGATCATATGATCATCTCAGACCACAATGCCCCAAACTTGAAAAGCAAGAATTTATAGCTGCGAATGAAGTTACCAGAGAAAACTTGCATGGCTTTATGTCACCTTACGTAAGTCCGGGTGTTGTGAATGGAACGCCTATGTCACTATTGCGAGATACTGGAGCAAGTATAGACTTAATTTGTAAAGAGTATGTTCAACCCCACATGTATACTGGAGAGCACGTTTATATCAGTTTGCCTTTAATGGATTCACCTGTTCGCTTACCTGTAGCTGAAGTAGACTTAAAGTGCGAGTTTGGACGTGTAACAGCGAGAACAGCGGTCAGAGAAAGATTTCAAGAACATTACTTGCTAGATAATAGAACTGCAGCTTTGATCGAAAATCTGAAGATCAAAAGGGGCTGGGAAAATCAGGCAATAGATGCCGTATAAACACGTGCCAGAAAAGAAACATTTGAGAAAGAAGAATCAACGTTAGAAAATTCGTTAGAAGTGAAAGATAAAGTAATCTCCAGGACTGAAGCAGTTTTAATGATTGAGTGATATTTAAATAACTCATTTCTTGGTTTTAGAGTAATTTTTAAAACTTACTACTATTATTTATATACAGATAGGTATGGAAGAAGAAAGAATGCATTGATATTAGGGATGCGACATCGACAACAAAACATCGATGTTTTGAAACATCCATATTCAATATTAAAACATCGATGCTAATAAAACATCGCCCAAAAACCATCGATGTTTTTAAACATCGATGTTTTAGAACATCCATTTTTTTAAACTGGTTTATTAACCTCTAACATTAATATTACTTCGGTTAGTCGTTGGGGGGGGGGATTAATTTTACTCTCTGATTGGGCTGACACAAGTGACAAAAACTTGGTTGCTAGAGTCGGCGCATATCACAGAATTTCCATGATGCATTTTACTACTTTTACCAGAAACTGGGGAAAAACTTATTTCTATAAAAACAATTGATAGGACCAAAGCCATGAAAAAAATCCGTGATGTTTTCTAATTTAAATTGGCTGAATGTGAAAAATTATTGTAATATTTATTTACAAGTTGGAGAATAATTTACTTCCAGGAGGCTTAAATAATTTAGTAAAAAAAAAATCTGAAGTTGTTGCATTTAACAAGTGTTTAAAACCCGCGTCTTCAGTGATTTGAAATCAGCTGAGAATCCCTACAAATCATGTAAAGAATAGCTTAAGAAACTTTGCTGTGCATATCTCCACCAAATTTTTTTACTATGGGGCTTTTTCATTGAAAAAAAAACATCGAGACAACATAAAACATCGAGCACAAAACATCGATGTTAGAAAAACATCGATCGGCTTCAATAAATAGATGTTTAGAAAACATCGACATCGATGTCGCATCCCTAATTGATACTCACATACATTTATATAATTACTTGTGTATTTAAGATATGCATATATTTAATGTTTATTATTATATATATAATAGCCGTTGTCTCTGTATAACACTTCCGGGCTGTACTCATCTTTCAATTGAAGCCCTCAGTAAACAAATAGCCGGTTAGGCTTAATTTCAATTTCCGATATGGATCAGAATTTTTTCTTACCTAAAAACTAATATCTTCTCCATCAAATCCTGTTTGTTCAGCCTATTTTTCTATAAAACATTCAGAACTAAAAAAAATTGGATGCTTTTAGCTGTATATTTACAAGTTTTTAAAAATCTGTTTACTTTTGCGATGAATTCTGAAAGTAAGCAAACTTGAGTGTGAATGAATCAAGTAGCTCAAGTATTCATATCGCGCAGTGAGCCGTAAAAAACTGGATGGCAGTGTACTACTCCAATCGCATGAAAAACTAAATAAATAAAATATAATGAAAAGGTTTGCTTTTACAAGGTGTGGATTAAATGCAATATTGTTAGATAATTCGGGATATTTTTTAACTTTCATATACTTTTTCCATTATGACGTCATTATTAGTATTATGACGTCAAAATGACATGTTGGATGGCAGTCTACTACTCCAATCGCATGAAAAACTAAATAAATAAAAAATAATGAAAGGGTTTGCTTTTACAAGGTGTGGATTAAATGCAATATTGTTAGATAATTCGGGATATTTTTTAACTTTCATATACTTTTTCCATTATGACGTCATCATTAGTATTATGACGTCAAAATGACGGGTTACCTTCTAGTATATATATATACCTATTAAATTTTTTGTGACCATGTTGATATTTTAATTTTACATGAAATGTCATGTGAAATTGTTAATAATCTATGGAAATTTTGCCATTGCGATATAATTTAAATTGTGTCTATCTTGTGTTGAAAAAATATTTCATATTGTTGTTTTCCTTATTATTTGTTTAAAAGTGTGTTATAATTAAGGTTGATAAATTGTTGTATATGTCTGTAAACTTTTTTTTCCTCCTGGAGGTAAAGCCAGAGTATCAATGAATTCACGATCTACTTGTAAGTCAGGTTAGGCTCGCATTTGCCGTCGTGAAAAGTTAGAATAACCATAATTGTCCTGGTGAAAAGTCCATGTTTTTTTTTCCGGTAGAGACTTCTGCAGAAAAAAAAATCTGGAGGAGGAAGGAATTAGACTGTAACGGCTTCCGTAAAATAGCGAATTTTTGCGCAGGGAAATTTCGGGAAGACCAAACAACGCGCGGTTTGTGCGCGTAATTCATTTAGACGGCTGGAAACAGACAGTCTTGGCGACATAAAGACCGGAAGTGCTACCGACAGCTCGCGGAACAGGTCGTCAGCTACAAAAGGGAAGCTGCCGACCGGAGGCGCCTAGTCGTCTGGGAACAATAACTCAATAAAGAAAGGTGGCGTTTACCAGACATGACCCTTATATAAAGTCGCTGAACGTGAGTTAAAAAGAAGGTCAATAGTTCAGAGACTAAGTTATTCAGATTGACGCTGGAGCCGGAGACAAGGAGATACTATCGGACCTAGGTAGACTTGAATGAGCGCAGTGACAACTCAAGTCTGACCTTCCTCGTCGATGCCATGAATTCACGAATTTAATTTATATATATATATATATATATATATATATATATATATATATATATATATATATACACTGCTGGCCACCCAAATTGCAACACCAAGAAAGACAAGAGATATCACAACAAAATTTATTTTGTAGATAACATGTTGACCAAGTATCAAATGATTAAATTTATAAACTTCTGTGAAGTGTGGTTCCTGCCAAAATCAGTACCCAGAGTAGTTGCCATTGTTGGAGATCACCGCTGCCACACGCCTCGGCATTGATTCAAAGAGACTTTGGATGAGTTCTTGGGGTACAGCAGAACAAGCAGCTTCCACACGTTGCCAAAGTTGATCTGCTGTGGCAGCTGGGGATGAAATCTGGGTCAATCGTAGAGCAACCATGGACCACATGTTTTCTATCGGCGAAAGATCCGGAGAGCGAGGCGGCCAGGGAAGCAATTCAATCTGGCGATTGACGAAGAACCGTTGGACAATGCGTGCCACGTGTGGTCGCGCATTATCCTGTTGAAATATGGCTGTGGGCAAGCCCTGAAGGTAAGGAAGGACAACTGGCTCCAACACCTCGGAGATGTAGCGCTGGCTGTTTAAAGTACCGGCAATGCGTACTAGAGGTGTGCGAGAGTGATATCCAATACCGCCCCATACCATAATACCCGGTTCAGGACCAGTGTGGCGGTGCATAACGCAGCTGTTCAGAATCCTCTCTTCACGGTGTCTCCAGACTCGAATGCGACCATCGTGGTGTTGCAGACAGAAGCGTGACTCGTCAGTAAAGACAATTTCATTCCATTCTGCCGTCCACATCCTTCTGTCATCGCACCATTGGCGGCGGAGACGTCTGTGGTTCTGCGTCAAGGGTAGACAAAGCAATGGACGTCTTGCGGACAGACCACTCTGCTGTAAATGGCGTGGAATGGTACGCGCAGACACTGGATGATGTGTTACAGACTGCATGTGCTGTGCTATGGTTCGTGATGTGACTGAGCGATCCGTCACTGCCATGCGCACAATTTGCCTGTCATCACGTGAAGTGGTGCGCTGAGGTGGATGCGATCGAACACGCCAGTCCGTCGTACCCTCCTGCATCCAACGATCACATATCCGCGTTACAGTTGTTTGGTTTCGTCCAACACGACTACCGATTTCCCTGAAAGATAATCCACAATCTCGGTAGGCCACTATCCTTCCTCTGTCGAACTCGGATACTTGATCAAAAGATGATCGCTGTTTTCGACGAGGCATAATTGATCGTTTTTTTGAAAAAACCACAAGAAAAACACAATTGCCGAACTTGAAATCGTCGAAATCTCCAAGCCTTAAATAGCGCTTTGAAGTGGCGCCACAGGCGCGCGTGATGTGCGTCTGCGCTGAAATTCTAATAATTTGCATATCTCACCTCCGCTAATGCATGTTGTAAATTTCATGTTATTTGCATGTTTCCTTCAGGGTGTTGCATTTACAGTGGCCAGCAGTGTATTTAAGTGACTTTAGTAAAAAAAGATCAATTCTCTATTGCTCAACTGACGGGAAGCGCAATTTGAGATTGCAAGGATCACAGCGCATCACAGTTCCCCTTTTCGTCGCTAGAGGGATACGGCTCAAAATTTGACCACGCCCTTCAAGTTGGCGATGAATCGACAATCTTTCTGGTAATCCGCGCGGCAGGCGGGTCGGGGAGAAAATGTACTACGCAGCACTCGTCTTCAATTCAGAAGAGTATTTTACACCACAATCAACAAGAAATAACAGCAATAAACTGAAATAGAATTATAAATAAGTTGGATTTCATTTTATTTTTGCCATTTGCAAGCTAAACTGTAATGACTTTAAATACACTGGTGTAAGAAATTAAGAGAATTTTCAGACTTGGTCTATTATCTCTAGAACTACTGTACCGATTTTAATGAAATTTGATATGTACATACATTGATACAATACAAAACAAATAACCATTCAATAATTGTAATACACACGCATGATCGTGCGTAACGCTCGTTGGAGTCGGAAGGTATGAAACAGCGGTTGCAGAATAAACAAAAAATGGGTTAATAGATGGGTTAATAAGGGGTATGGTCCCCTCTTACAGATATACAGGTCTCGCAGCGTGATTTCATACTTGAAATAATGCAGTTTATCATTTCCTGTGGCAATTGGTCCCACTCGTTCAGCAACGCTGTTTTCATTCCCTGGATGGTTCTCGGAGGGGGGTTACGAGTTGCAATTGCCCTCCCCAGAGCGTCCCAGACATGCTCTATAGGGTTAAGGTCTGGAGATCTGGCTGGCCAATCCATCCGGCTAATATCTTCACTCTCTAGAAATTCGTCGACCAGAAGAGCTCTATGTGGCCTCGCGTTATCGTCCATTAAAATGAACTCAGGGCCAACTGCACCTCAGAAAAAGCAAACATAGGGCTCCAAGACCTCATCCCTATACCTCACACCAGTCACAGTGCCTCTTTCAAAGACATGGAGAGATGTGCGGCCATCCAACGTGATGCCTGCCCAAACCATTAAACCTCCTCCGCCATAATGGTCGATTTTGCGGACATTGGAGGGTAGGTAGCGGGTCCCTGATTCTCTCCGTATGAACGTACGGCGAGAATCGGTGTTTAGGCTGAACCGGGACTCATCAGTGAAGAGAACGGTCGCCCATTGATCCATACTCCAATCTCTATGCTCTCTGCACCATGATAAACGGATTCTACTGTTCGTAGAAGTGAGTGGGACGCAAACAGCAGGTCTTCTTGCAAACAACCCTCTCTCATGAAGTCTTTTGGAAACAGTCACCCTTGATACACTGGTTCCTGTGGCTGCATACAAGTCACGAGAGAGCTGAGAAGCTATAGCACTCCTGTTACGCCTCGCTATAATCGACAAATGGCGATCTTCTCAGGCCGTCGGGGCTCTTGGACGACCTTTCCCAGGCTTTCTCTCGATGGATCCGGTATCCTGGAACTGTTTCCATCTGTTACACACGACGCTGGACATTAAATTTAACTCTCTACAAATTTGGACTTGAGATTGGCCTGCTTCTCCCCACAATTCGCCACCTCATTCCATCATCTAAACGTTGGTGGTTACTCATTTTTACTGTTACAATTTGAAATTAACCGATTACTGCAAAATAACACCAAGAAATTCGCCAAGGTGCGTTAGCGAACGAAATGCGTCTTAACTTACGCGCGCTTATAAAGACTGTTCCTCTACTGGCTCCGCCTACACACACGTGTACGCTTTCGTATTTGACATACAAGATTTGCATTTTTGTCTAGAAGCAGTGGTTTTACATTCAGTTCAGTTCTTTTCAAGAAATTCGATAAAATATGCAAATTCTCTTAATTTATTTCACCAATGTACTAACACAATATTTGGAGTTGTGAAAGTGGGATAAGTTTACATATTGGTTTTCTGCGATTTACGTTGTGTTTGATACCTATCAGCATCAGTGCCTTTACCCTTTTTTAATCCCGAGTCAAATATTGAATTTTTTTCCTATTCTACATTTTATCTTTCTTTAAAATTTATTTTATTATAATATGACTCCTGTCTAATATTTTTCAGCTTTAAGCTGTTTATTTCGAAATATGTATACTATACGTGATTAATATGTTTTTAATTATTTTTCTTTTTTTAATGCTTTCTCAATTCTTTTTCCACTCGTTTTCATATCTCTATTTTTTAATAGGGTGCTTTCACTTAATTGCATTTTCCAAAGAAATATGAGTGGATGCTGCACTTACGTTTGTAAATAAATATATATGTACGTTTGATACTGTCAGTTTTATTTAGCTTTTTCACAAGAGATTCCAAACATTATTTCAAGCAATTCCTTATTTTTAGGCAAGTTTCAAGAAACGAATAAAAAAGGATTAGCTATTAATAAAAATGTTCTCATATTGCACTTTCATGCATGCAATCGCATCAGATAGTTTTAAAAAAAGGTGAAATTTTATTAAGGAAATAAAATGTAACATTCATTCAGTATTTGTAAAAAATATCTTTTTTTCTGCGCACATTCTTTTACTGAGTCCCTGTGTTTTTTTTAAGGAAAAAATATTTATATATAAATTCAATTTTGTCCAATATTTTTGGAATTTTGGCACTACTATCGATGAAGTGTTTTTAAATATTTTGAATCAACACAGTTTCATGAATTGTAATGAAAATTTTTTTTCACTGCATTGACCATTTTGTTCTCTGATATGATTTTTTATGCATATTTATAACATGATATTACAACATTCATGCTTATTTTAATTTCTTAACATATAAGTGTTGAATGAGACAGAACACTAAGATTTCATTTAACAGTATCTTTTTATTTATTTATTCTTTTTTTCATACTTATAGTATTTAATGCCCAGAACCATGATTTTTGGCATTAGGCCGATTATTTAATATACTTAAAGCTAAATTTCGTTTAGCTTTAGTCCTTCGCATATCACTTTTTACAGGACGACCAGCTGGTATACAGCGGGAACATTTAGTTACAAAGTTACGCCGCGGTGCAATAGAAGTTGGTTGCACTTTGATTTTACCCCCTTTCCTTTTATGAGTGAAAGTGCCAATCCCATAAAAATTAAAGCTTCATTAGCTTGCCCTGTAGTTTTAATTGCTTTTAATTTGTTTGTTATGCCGTTTACCGTGGATTTACTAACATTTAATGTTAATACTCTTTCTATCTCAGCAAGAAACAATGATTTCTCTTCATTTGAAGCAATATTTGGTTGCATTTCAGATGAAGAGAATTTTTGCTCTTGTGATGTAGAAGGAGTACTTAGATCCATGTTAGAGATAGCATCTCCAAAGGAGTTTTTGTATTTGGATCAGGATCGGAATTTAAAGAATTGGAAGTATTCGCTTCTTTTTCAGTAAATCCCCAAAAAAATTCTTTGGTGGGCATTTATCCCCAAGGGCTAAAATAGTTAGTTTGTACCTGTCATCACAACTAAGAACTGGTGCATTTGGAAAATTAATTTTAAAATTATGATACAAAAAGCATTGATGCTTACAAATTGCACCAGTTCTACCTGAATAACAGGTACAAAAACTAACCAAAGTGTTTACTAAATAACTTACATCTCCTTTTACAGAAGGAAGGCTGTAAGTTATTTCATCCAATTTTTTTACGTCTGTGATTGTGCTGTCTTTAAATTTTTTGCACATTGATGTGTATAATAAAGTATGTTTTCGGACACGATTATGTGCATGGTCTAATAACCGTGTAACTAAACACTGATTTCAAACATGCACACAAAAATCTGCCAAAGCAACAATGTTAAATGCCTTTGTGCGACACAGTATGATGTCTTTAATAATTCGCATTGTAGCTTCACAGAAGTTGTTTGTGTTGGGATTTTGGTATATTATATCTTGGCGATATAACGTAGCCCATGTAACGTAGCCCATATACTAATCTAAATTTGCAAACCGCTTTGCAAATGCAGGGTACACCACACTGCCTGAATATAATGCTGCCACTGCATTATCGAGATCTGTTTCTGAAGTAGCATACATAACCTAGGAGGAAAAATAGTAATGTTTTAATAAGCAAGTATGCCTTTTGCAAATGTATTTAAATTTAAAAAGACAATTGTCAGTTTTTCATTAGGTAACAACACATTTATAGTTGTAAATAATGATTTTCTCCATTTTAATAAAAATTGTCAATCATATTTATATTTTATAAAAATAAACCCTTTCTTGAGTATGTATTTAATTTATACATTTTACTGTAGAAATATTTTTTTTATCAAAAGATAATAATACATAAATTTAATCCAGAGTAAAGCTCTAGTTTAGCAATCGCCCAGGTTCCTAATGGTGATTGTAAGATTGCGATGGGTGATGATAAAAGTTATTGCAGTATTTAATAACTTAGAATGGGGGAAAAAACAAGACAGACAGATGGACTGATGAAAATTTCTATTTATAATTTCTATTAAATAGATTATTGATTATTTTTAATATGCGACATTTGCAATAAAATACTTTTATAAATTCTGTTGAGTCTTATTTTTACTTTCAACAATCTAATAAATATAGACTTTTGTTATAACTGTCTCATTTTTACAGTAAATTAGCTTTGTTAAAATGGAGATTAAGAATCCTTAGAATGTAATCTTAAGATTGTGAAGATATTTGTGATCCTTATTCTTAAATAAATGAAAATTTCAATTATCTTTAATACTACTTTTTTGTAGAAATATAAAAAATAATACATTGTAAGGCAAACTTATACTAATCTAATCACAAAAACTTTTTATTAAAGAAAAATTGTATGTAATTAGTAAACATGTTATAGGAGAATATGAAGTAATTCTGTTTCCAACACAATAGAATGACTAGTTTCTTCGCCACTAAAATGTTCAATGTGGTGAATAAGTTATTTGGGCTTAGTGGCCAATGGCCACCACGCTATATTGTCTAATCTCTTTGTCTGCTTTAATGCAGAGGTAGTTATATCTTGCTACACATTTTACTGTTAGAGCTCATCAGGCAAGGATAAAAATTATAGCTTTCTGTACTGGAAGTATAAAATATATTTCTTTTAAATATCTATATAAAAATATTACCGATTTAAATAATTGCATCATTTCTGTCCTTTTATCCTTTGGAACATCACTCGATGATGACAAAAGCCAGCGCCATTCTGCCTGTCCAACAATGGAAATGACACAATAGTTGTTTAGACGATGGCCAAATTGATTTCAGAGCACTTTTTTCTGCAGCTGCATTGTCTGTCATAAATACAGTGGGTGACTACAAGACAAAAAGTTATATTTTAAATTATAAAATAAAATATAATGAAAAATGTTCTTGTATCTTTCAATGACATTTAAAAAACAATAATATTAAGGAAATATAGTGGTGCACAGATATATACTTAAATTGACATTGTTATTGTACCTCTTTGAACAAAGCAAATCATTCTACATACATTTTTTTTAAAATTAAATAATACACATAAAATTTCCCGTGTACCACAAAGTATCACACGGGATTTACAGAGGTAAGTACAAAACACTAAGAAAACAGAAGAAACAGACAAAACAAAACAAAGAAAAAGAAACTAAGAAGAATTACAAATATTTACAATAAATTTACAAAATAAGCCGAAAGCACACTTCCCAGAAACGAGCAGAAAGAAATTGGGAGGCCAGTTAATTAAGTCCTTAAGAGCCAATATAAAAACATTTCTCTCCCTGCGGTATTTCGAACACAAAAACAGAACATGTTCAGCATTTTCCTCGCCACCAACGCTGCAGTCACAGGGGTTGCCGAACACAAGTTGAATCTACTCAAATAGCTCTTAAAATTTCCATGTTCTGTGAGGAACTGAGTCAATTTGTAGTTAGCAAAGAAGTGATGGCATGAGAGTCTCATTCTAATGGACGGGAAAAAGTTCTTGGTTAAATTACCATTATTTGAGCTGATGTATTCTTGGTTCCATGACTCCACCATACTCTCAAACATGACCTCCTTAAAAAAAGATTTGGGAATATTGACACTAATGTCCATTTTCACGCTTTGTAGCAGACTTGGCAAGGAAGTCGGCTAGCTCGTTACCAAAGATACCTGTATGTCCACGAACAAAAGCAAAGAAAACAGAGACATTTTCAATTTCAAGGGTTTTGAGTTGCCTTTGAATTTCGACGATAATGCTATTGGCAGAAGAAATATATTTTAAGGTCTCCAAGGATGAAAGTGAATCGGTACAAATGAGATAATCTTTGTCAGCACTATCTCGGTCCATGATCCATTTAATGGCAAAGTTTAAACATAATAGTTCAGCTATAAAAACAGTGCATTCATCTCGAATTCTAAATTGAAAATGTTCGAATTCAATGCCATTCTTGAAGGCAACAAAAGCGAAACCAACCTTGCCATCAATTTTACTGCCATCAGTATTGCAAGTAACAGGGAAATCACCTGCAGTTTTGTTGCAATAATTAATAACATTGATAGCCTTTCTCTCCGAGGGAGGAGAAGATCAGATGGAGGTAAAACATAATCGTAACCAGAAGTAGAAGAAGTAGAGAAATTTTCTCTAAAGGCAATATTATGAAGAATGGCAGTGTCGATCGGAGGAAAACCAGAAATTGCATAAACAGATTCATAGCTTAAGGTGCGATATCCACATATGACTCGCAAGAGAATACGTCTTTGAATGCATCAGAGATATTTGCAATTAATCTTCTTCTTGAGCGCCATACCCCATTTTTACATACATTGGTATGCACATTACACTTTCAGAAGTTTTTGACCAAATTAGAGGACAAATTTTCAGAAATGAATGACCAGACATCTAATAAAATCTTAAATGTTTTGTTTTTATTAGAACTTTTCAAGAAATTCTAGAGATTTTTTTTAAAATATAAGATCAATATATTATTACAGGTATATGAGGAATATATATTAATAATCATCTACACATTATTTGTATATTATGATATATGCTAAAATAATTATTTCAATAAGTCTTACTTACTCTTCATCTTGCTCACCCTAGAACTTTAGCATATTACTCGATTAGCATACTACTGGATTGCATTGTTTGCATACAATTGGCCTACTCAATTCCTGATTAAAGCCTTGTTCTAAGGTAACAAAAAACATCTTTTTGTGCATTTTCTATTATAATTGCTTTTTAAAATACACAAAATGCTCAAGTTAATGATTATTAGTTTAAAAGTTATTTACATGTATAAATATCTTTAATAAACATCTTTAACATTTCTTCAAAATCCTGATTTACATGCTAAAATATTCTTGCATACTTGTCATTATAAGTACTCTAACTGATCAATGCAGTGTAGATGACAGTGTTGTTTGTTGATTTTTGTTATCCATATTTGTTTTAGCTTAAGTTTTGAAGTAAAGCACCATAAAACTAATACAATTAATATTTCCTAATAGAAATATGTGTAATAGAAATATAAGTAAAAGAAAACAACAAAAAAGCACATTAAACATAAAGAAGGGTAATTTTGTCAATACATAATCAATGTTCCAAGTTTCAAATACTTCTTTTATACCCTTCATTGCATTATAATTTAAAGGAAACATTTATAAAATTTAATGAACAAATTAAGCACTTAGAACAAAATACCTCTTTTCCTCCAAAACAGAATGGAAATGTTTCTTTAAACAGTTGAAAAGCATTCAAATAACTGGCTGTTGTTTGATCTTGATGGAAAAGGACAGCAAGTCGAATAGCCCTATTTTGGTTACTGTTACAAATACTGTTAGAACTGATTTGGAGCTTTCGCAATTGGAAGTGGAATCTTGAAAAATTATTTCGCCACTTGAAGCAAGAGAATGGGTTCTTTGCATAATTGACGATGCTATTAGTATGGACCATGGATGGTTAATACTTCCAGGGTCAACTTGCACAATAGCACCTATAAAATGAAGAATATTAATCACCTGCAAACAGCAGAGAATTATAAGTATCTGAGCAAACCATAACAATTATTTAACATTTTCTTACCTTCTTTTTGATACAAATTTGATTTTTCCTTGAGCTTATCTAGGGGGTCAGTGACAGGTTCAAAGTTTTCATGCCGCCATTTGTTGTGCAGATAATAACACTGATTTTTTGTTGGGTTAATTGAGGAATTTGGCAGTATTTTGTAGTCAAATGATTCCGATATCATTAATTTGCTTTCATGAAATCTTTTGGCCTCACTCGGTGTTAAGCCATCTTTAAAATATTCAGGAAATTACATCTGCACCTACAATAAAAATTTAGATATTTGTTCAATAAACAATTATTTTCCTTTTAAAAAAGAAATTTATTGAATAATCTTTTTTAATAAAGATAATAAAATTAACAGATTTGTTAAAATATATGCCAATTCCAATATTTAAATGTTCTAATACGTATAACTTAACTGTTTTTATTATAATTGTGTTAAGCTTGTAGAGTGGCAACCTTCTTTCGAACAGAACTTATGTAGTATGATTTGGCAACAAACTGTCATTATTATTGTCTCGCTCGCTTCGCTAGCGTATGTAATCCGATCGCCATGTTGATGTGCTTTTTGCTATGTGTAAATACATTATTTAATCTGGAACGCAGTTTGGTTATTTCATCACGTTTAATTACCATTTATAACACGTTATCAGCACGAAGCTCTATCCGGAATGCCAATTACGATCTAGAATCGAAGATAATTCGAAGTCATAGCACGAAGCCGAAGCCGAATTTAAGCCTAACCACGTTGAAAGCCGAAGTGAGTAATTTCCTTAACTCTTGACGAAAATAACTTACAAGTGGATTTTATTCAAACTTTAACGTGCGAAGAAAAAGAAAATGGCCTCAGAAGAATACAAAATGCCGAAATTAAATGGCGATAATTACCACACGTGGTGTATTCGTTCCCGAGCCATCTTAGTGCAGAAGCGATGCTGGGAAGCCGTAGAACCAGGATATGGAAATGATATGAGTGAAGCAGAACGAAAGAAAAATGACGAAGCCCTTTCTCTCTTACTCCTTATCGTTGAAGACACCTTCTTGGATGACATTGGATATTGTGTTAGAGCCAGAGACGCCTGGAACTTTCTTAAAGAAATGCATACCAAGTTCGGTTTACTGCACGTGCTGCAACTCATGAGAGAATTCTTTAATACTGTGATGAACTCCATTGAATCTGTGCAAGCCTACTTAGCTAGATTAATGGGCTTTCACAGGAAGATATCCAATAGATGTTATGCATTTACGGACAGAGAGGTTGATTTAGTGATGCTATTAGGGCTACCCAAGGCCTATGAATCGCTGATTCTAAATTTCGGAAAAGACGAAGCAAACCTGACAACCACACTCGTGAAGTCCAGACTGCTAGTGGAAGAAAAAAGGATAGCAAGGGATCAGAGCTTACCCAAAGAGTGCCATGAAGAACAATCCCTCCACACTAGAAATTTTAGCTCAAACCAGAAAAGACCTGCAGTAGGAAAGCCCATGAAGAAATACATGTCAAGAAAATATAATGAAGAAGCAGAAATAAACAGAAGAAAAAATACAAAATGCTTTTGATGTGGCAAATGGGGTCACATCTCGAGAAATTGTGAAGAAGCCAAACAACAGAATCAAAACAGTGCCAAAACAGCAGTTGATCTTTAGACAAGCATTGCACTGCTAGCAGATGAAGACGAATCAAGGAAAAGAAACCTCTGGATTCTAGACAGCGGAGCCAATGAGCATATGACGTCTGACCGAAGAAACTTTTCAAGCCTTAGATAATATGCATCTGAAGTTCAAGTTGCAAACTCAGGAAGAATAAATGTCAGTGGAATAGGTAATATATCATTCCATATATATGAAGAAAATGAAGTAAGAAACATAACCATTCAAAATGTTCTATATGCCCCAAAACTGGGATGAAACCCATTATCAATTGAAACAATCGAAGAGAAAGGCTTGAAGGTAGAATTTGTAGACGGTAAAGCCAAGGTGATCGACAACCATGGGAAGACACTCCTGTCAGCTAAGAAAAAGGGAGGACTCCACACTATTTAAGAACAGACAGAAACTGCTTGTGTGACGAGAACTGAAAGTACTGAACTGATGCACCGCAGACTTGGTCACCCACATTACAATACAAATTCAAATAGTAATACGCTGACCTGGACTCAAGAGTTCACACAGCAATTTTTTTTTCGAAACAGTGCTACCAGCCATCGCATAAAGCCAAGTACACTCCGTCTGAGACTAATAGTTTAATCGAGTCAAAACCTCATGTCCGTTTGCAAATAAAAACCATCCCCATAACTATTATTTCACATATTTACACTTTATTTTAAGTATAAACCACTTTACTTTCATATTATGCACTTTGCATTAACCTATATTTCACATTTCTTTATCAATATTAGAACGTATTATATAAGCACTATATTACTTAAACATCTATTTTACAGGTTTTCTTTAACACATTTTTTCTTTTAAGAACAAATTGTATAAACACCATACTAGTACCACTATGTCTAGCCAAAACAATATATTACTGTGACAAGTATTTTACAAACTTTTTACTTTAACATTTTGAATCAAATTGTATAATCACTATTCCTGTACAAACCTAACTAAATATACACATTGCTACTTAACATATGCCCAATGTCGCAATTATATAAAAGTGCATAACGGCACGTAAACTGTAGCAGCACACAAATTTAACATAGTATAGATTCAATAAGTATTCTACTTAAAACTAGTAAACTCGTACCTCTTTAACCGTATAATTACACTGCAACAGTTATACTAATGCCTATTCAATTTAATTGTTATATTTACTTTAAATTCTAATATAAAACAACTTCATTTCCAATCAAATTGCACATACATAGTATTTCGTTTTGAACGCAAAAAACAACTGGCTATTATGGCTGAACAAAAGATAAGTGAAAGTCCAAAAGGACACTCACAATTTTCTTTATGTACTTCTTGCAATGATAATTATTATAGAATTTGTTCTTGTCCCACTGCTCTATACCTTTCGGTAGCGTCTTTCTAATATCTCTAAATAGCTTACAGGAGAATAAACAATGCTCTATGGTTTGTTTCTCTCCACTCTGACACTGATCACTCTTACGGTGGAACCTGTTCTGGTACTCCCCAATCACACGGTGCCCCGTCAAAAATTGGTTTATTTTAAAGTCGCCACATAGCCTATCTTGGTTAACTCTTGGATATATTTCATGAACTCGTCTTCCTTTTTACTACTGTCCCATTCTTCTTGCCATTCAATAATCCCATATTTTACAATCTTATGTTTGATTATCTGTTTTGTTTGCTTATACGTTGTTCCTATTACCTGCAACTCTGACGCTTCCTTGGCCGCTTTGTCTGCTTCTTCATTACCTTCCGTACCCATGTGTGCTTTGACCCAGTGCAGGTAGATTAGCATCTTTTCTTGTTTGATCACTTCTTTTATATTCTCAATTATTTCGCCTTTAAATTGTAACGATTTCAAAGCCTATAAAGCACTCATCGAGTCCGTAAAAATATCAAACTCTCTTATACCCTCATCTCTCATCCTCAATATCTCTATCTGTAATGCTCTGATTTCTGCACTATAAGAGTTACCCCCAAATATTCTTTCTCTAATAATTTCTTTTTCACTGTCTTTCCTATATACAGAGGCTGTTCACACATTTTTTAGACGATGTATATTGTATTCACAAAACTAAATTACATAAAATTCTTGTGTTTTAAATGTTCTATTTGACATCCCTATTTCTGAACTATCTTTCAACACCGCAATTTCCAGGATAATAATGCCTTTTGAAGTGTCAGAAGAGGTATTCTATCCCATTCCTCCTGAACAGCTTTCCAGAATCCTGTAAGGGTTTTGGGACGACGATTGGATAATGCAGATTTTAAAAGTCCGAAAGCACAAAAATCCATAGGTGATACATCGGGAGATTTAGTAGGGATATCAGTTAAGGGTATGGCCTTGATACCAGTTTTTTGTTCCATTTCTTTTAGGAAATTTACAGTGGATTTTGATGTGTGACTGCTAGCTTTGTCCTGATGGAGTCTCACAGATTGATGGCACTGTGGGTAAAGTGATGGTATTTCATTCAGAAAAATTGGCGATAAAATATGTTCCTGATAATATTTGGAGTTAATCTTGACATTTTTTCCACTCTCTTTATTTTTAACTTGCCATTATAAGAAAAAACAGCAACAATCATGAATCCCTTAGAAAAACTTTCTTTCGATTCTTTGAACCATGTACTTAAATTTTTGTCTCCCCTTTTATGATAATAAATGGCTCTTTTTTTGTTGCAATCATTTAAATACACCCATGATTCATCTATTGTGACAATTGTTTTCCATTTTTCTTTGGATAAGTGTATATCATATAGAATTCTGCAGCGTGTCCTGCGTTCAGAGATATGATTTAGAAGAGGACGATGCACACTGCGTTTTTTCGCTTTCTTAAGATTTAAATCAACGTTTATCATTTTGTTTACAGTGGACACCGAGCATTTTAATGATTTTGCAACTGTCCTTTGACTAGGGGGATTTTCTTTTAACATTAAACAACGTACCTTTGCAATAGTCGAAGATGTCCGTTTTTTCCTTGGATACTTGTTTGGAATTTTTGTCCCACTTGAGGCTCCAATTTGACGTTTTTATCCTTTCTTGTATTTTAGCTTTCTTGTAGTGTTAGCAAATGCACCATGTTCCATCTGCATCCAGGGAATAATGAAGCGGAAAAAATTTCCAAAGTCTGCCAATACACGAGCTAAGGATCCCCTTGAAATAATAGGGGAAACCCTTGTACCTAGGGCCATCGTGTACCTAGGACTACCATGCTTTATTTAAATAATTATTATTTTACAGCATTTTTACTCATTGGAGTGAGTGTCAACATTGTTTCAAATCATAACAGCCATTTTTAATGAAAGCAAGAAGAAGTTATAGTTAAATAGAAAAGAAAGTCTTGATTTGATGATCAAAACCAAATTTTTCCCCTTCAATTTGAAGTCTTATTTTGTGAAATTAAGTGCAAACATATGTTTTAATGTATAGCAGATATTTTTTGTAATCATTAAAGGAAAAAATGATATAAAAACAAAGTTTGGTTTCTGCAGGTCTTTGGCTATGTAATCCATTTTGCCAAAAACAACAACATCTTGTACCTAGGGCCATGGCCTCTGGTAGAAAAGAGGTGGACGAAAACTTGGCAAGTGTAGAATTCTTACTGATAACCCGAGAAAAATGAAAATCAATCACAATTATTGAAAAAGTAATTGATAAAAAAACGGTTACGAAATATGTGTTTGAAACAGAAAATGCATGTGGGATCATTAAGAAGACAATGGAGTAAAAACATGCATTAGAAAGTGATGAAATAATAAACATTTCTTCCTTTAATACATTGCCTACAATTAACATTTCTTCCTTAAGAAGATTTTAGAAGTTGTGCATGAAAGAAATAATGGATACAAGTTGTTTTTTTTTTATTGTAAACAACAATTTCAGTGTTTGGAAATAACTGGCCCTAGGTACAATAGTGTTATTGTACCTAGGGCCATTTGTAATTTTTTTTAAATTTTCAATATCATTTACAAGTTTTTTTTCTACACTATGTGATTTTTATTTAAATAGAATAAAGCACGTAATGTATACAAACTATTTTTATTATTGTAAGTTAGTTATAAGTAAAGATACTGCCATTTGAAAATAGCCGGCCCTAGGTACGGGGGTTTCCCCTACATTCTGATGTTGTTGGTAAAATTTACCCCTCATCCTTTAGAGCAGAGGTTCCCAAACTTTTTTTTCTCGTGGACCACTTTCAAAGTTTTACTATTTTCGGTAGACCCCCTGCTGCTACATTTCTACTGTATTCCCAAAACTCCTAAAAAATATCACCCTAAATTGGGGGTGTTAAGAAGAAAAAAAAAGTAGCACATTTTCTTGTGTCCTATTTATTAAAATAATACTTGTGGTTATACAAAATTATAAACATTTATTATTACAAACAATCAACAATTGACAAAAAATCAACAATGAACTCTGACATGTAAATCAACAATAAAAAATAGTCATACTTTTAATGAGACGGATGTACTGGATGAATTGACAGCAAATTATCAATATTTGGCTTCAGTTTTGTAAGAAGTAATCTCAAATCTCCCCGTTCTGTGATGTTCAATCTGCTCCTTTTTTTTGTTAACAGGTTTGTAACGGCACTAAAACTTCTTTCGACAAGATATGACGAGGGAAACGCTATCAAAAAATTTCTCGCAATTTCCCACAGCCCAGGATATTTTTCGGGGATTTCTGCCTGCAGCCAAAATGTTTGATAGCCTTTTTTAAATTTCACCTTCAGTTCCTCGTTGGTGCTGAGCTCAAGTAGCTCCTCTTGTAATACTACATTCGCCTCTTCCGTTTCATCAAATGGGGTTATGGTCCAAGGTGGTATTTCCATCGTCAGAATATCTTCAAATCTATTTTTGAAGTCATCATGCAGGGTATTTAAATGTTGAGCGTATGTCTGAATATCCTCATCAAGACATTCTATCTGTGACAAGTGCGGAAACTGGGAGAATTCGCGCCGACTAATATTTTGCTTCATTAATTTCAATTTACCAAGAAAAGCCGAAATTACACCCTTTGTTTTTATTAAATTAAGGCTGTCCCCTTGTAACTGCAAGTTAACGCCATTGAATTTTATGAACAAATCTGTTAAGTACGCAATGTCCTCTTTATATTTGATCAGATTTTCTTTTAAATCTGGTGCTTTAGTTTCCAGAAACTCTATCACTGATTCGAAAAGTGAGTAAAATCTTTATAAGCATGTACCTTTCGACAACCAGCGTACTTCAGTATGTAAGAGCAGTCGTTGGAAATCATCATTTTCATCGCACAATAGTGCAAATAAACGGGTATTCAAAGCATTGCTTCTTATTTTATTAACTGCGTTAATCACAAATTGAAGCGATTGGTGCAATCTATCACTCAAATTTTTCGCTACAAGGTGTTGTCGGTGGATGACACAGTGAATTGCAATTAGTCCTGGTATTATTCTTTTAAGATGGCTTATAAACCCACGATATCGCCCGAACATGGCAGGAGCTACATCTGCTGCCACCGAAATAATGTTTGTAAATGGAATAGATTTTTCTGTAAAAAAATCACCCAGCACATTAAATATCGATTCGCCTTTAGTGTCCAACTTCAAAGTTTTTGCGAATAGCAGCTCTTCATGGATTTCTTCGTCCATAACAAATCGAACATATGCCAATAATAATGCTTCATTACCAGGCAAAGTAGACTCGTCCAATTGAATAGAAAAATGAGTGGTTTGCAGATAATTACACAAGAAGCTTTCTATATCAGAGCTCATTTCATCAATACGTCTTTGTACAGAGTTGTTACTTAAAGGAATTCTTTTGAGTACGTCAAAGGGAGGTTTGTGCAGAACAGTTTTTAAAACCTCTTCAATAGCGGGTAAAATTAACTCTTCTCCGATGGTGTGCGGTTTTCCAGATTTCGCTATAAGCAACGAAATATTGTAAGATGCCCGCAAGCCATCATCGTTACTTTGAGACGTTGAAGCAAACATACTATTTACGGTAGGTCTCTTTTCATATTTTTCCTTCAATGTTTGAAAGTATTTCAGATCTTTACCTATTTTTTCAGGATGACACCTTCTTAGATGGTCTTCGAGCTTCGATGGTTTCATAGAGTCATTGCTCAGAACTTTGTTGCATAAAAGACACATGGGCAATCGTTTGTCTGCCGTTGATGGAAGAAAACCAAATTTCAAATAATCAACACTGTACTGTCGACATTTCTTCTTAGATTCAGCCATTTTACGTATCAGTTGTGACCTGTAAAAAAATGTTTGTTTTTGAGGCGATTTTACCAGAATATGGCTATTATAACACAACAGAATAGAATTATTGCAATAAAAAAAAATGCCCGCGGAAACACCGCTCTTTTAATTAATCGCCGTCGTCGCGTAAATAAATATTTTTAAACAAAAAAGTACCTAGGTACCTAAAGTTTAATCTTCCCTGGCTTTTTGTTCTTTTATAGAAGTTTTGAATAATCTCTAGTATTTAATTTTTACTACATAACTACCTACTACACTCAAATAGTAAAACAAATATAATATGATTGATAAATTACAATATACATTAAAAATATGTATAACAAATAGGCAGATACTTACTTTTTCCGGCACTGCAAACACTGACATCGATTCACTCATAGTCACACTTTTATGTTCAAAATCCCGGAAACAAATGAGTAACGTTTTGTTCTTGGCATTCGTATTTATACTAATGTAGATTTTAAGCACAGCGCAAGTCGCATTTCATCCCTTTGCAGGTCTAAACAAGCATCCCGGACGAGCGGGCGCACGGGCGGCACTTTGCAAGTCTCGACATGTGGTGTACACTTGTACTATTATCTATTGTTCTATTCAATGCTGTGTTTGAACTGAGTCTCAAATATTTTTGAGCACCTACCTAGTGAATGATGCAACCTGCCTACGTTGATAGGTAAATCCAAGCCAAAATTTTTGTTCTTTATTATGAAAACCAGAAAATTTTTTGTAGACCCCCCACTTACAACTTGTGAACCCCTGTTTTCTTTTCACGTCTACGTGGACCCCCGTGTGGTCTCCTATGGACCCCTGGGGGTCCACCTGGACCACTTTGGGAACCTATGCTATTTTGTTACATTCACTGATGATTTCTCGAACTTTACTACCTTGTACACTATGAAGGCTAAAAGTGAAGTATTGGAAAAAAATTTGATGAGTACCGCCTCATGGTTGAAACTCCTCACAACAAGAAGATAAAAATCCTAAGAAGTGACAGTGGCAGAGAATACAGAAATGAAAATTTTGACAAGTATCTTAGTGTGCATGGAATTGAAAGGCAGCTTAGTGTACCTGAAACACCACAGCAAAATTGCAAATCAGAAAGGATGAACCAAACATTGATAAACACAACAAGATGCCTTCTCATTGAATCAGGAGCAGACCATAGATTTTGGGCCGAAGCAATAGCCACTGCGGCTTATGTACATAATAAGCGACCATCTTGTGCAATTAATGGCAACATCCCGGAGGAAATGGAGTTAAGTTCTGAAAGCAAAATAGATCATCTCAGAGTATTTGGATGTAGAGCTCGGAGCCATGTGCGCTCATATTCAAGGAAAAGTAAACTTGATCTTAAGGCCACAGAATACATTTTTGTGGGTTATCCCAATGGAGTCAAGGGCTACAAATTTTATGACATGAAGAAAAAATAGTTCTTTGTAAGCAGAGATGTAATTTTTGAAGAAAATATTTTTCTCCTGAAAACTGACAATTGTTATAATACTACAGGAGAAGTTACACTTAGTATTGAAAATTTGGAAGATGACTACCTGTACACATCTGAAGTAGAAGTTGGAGATTCAATTCTAGAACAGTCAAATCTTGACACAGATGCCCTAAATCTATTTCCTGCTCCATTTCAAGAACTACATGACCTAAGTCCTGACGATTACTCTAACCAACAGTCCAAAAACATTCCTAAATCAGCTGGAGAGATAATAGAAGTACCCGAAAACCATGACACTGAAGTGAAGACAAATAATCTTACCTGTAGAAACAAGAGGGATAAAGGAGCAAGACCTGTCAATACACCCAAACACCTTGAAGATTACTACCTCTATAATGCTCAAGAGATACACCAATATGATGAGAGAGATCCAGTGACAGTGCAAGATGCCCTGAAATCTCCTGAAGCAGACATGTGGCAAAAGGCCATGGACGAAGAAATTGCAAACCTCACTCAAGCCCAAACCTGGGAACTTACTGCCAAACCACCTGGTGTGAAGATAATACCTTCCAGATGGTTGTTCCGTAAGAAGAAGGATGAAACTGGAAAACGAGCAAAATTTAAGGCCAGGTTAGTAGCAAAAGACTACCTCCAAGTATCTGGTGTGGACTTTCATGACACCTTTTCTCCTGTTATCAAGCTGAAGCCCATTCGACTATTAATTGCCATCGCTGCTGAAAAAGATTTTGAAATCCATCAAATGGATGTGACAGCTGCATACCTCAATGGATTCTTAGAAGAAGACTTGTACATGGCTCAGCCAGAAGGTTGCATTGAAGAGGGAAATGAGCACCTTGTCTGCCACCTAAAGAAGAGTATATATGGCCTTCTACAATCAGGACGTGTGTGGAACACTTGTTTAAATGACTTCTTAATTGATTATGGATTAGTGAGGGCAAATGCAGACCCATGTATTTATTTTTGTCACCAGAGAAACATCATAGTTGAGTATATGTTGATGACCTTTTGATCATTGGTGACATACAAGAAATAAACAAGTTCAAATAAAAGATCAAGGAAAATTTCACTGCTAAGGATTTAGGCCCAGCAAGACAAATTTTATCCATGCAGATGTAGGGTTTTAATTACCTTATAACAATGGATGCATGCATGGGTTGGAACAAGCAAGGAAGACAAAGCATTGACCTTAAACATACATTTATTTGATAATGCACAAATTTCAATTAAATCGTCATAGCTGTTAATATAACAATCCATTTCATATTAACAATTTTAACATTGAGAACCCAGAAGCAGCGGCAAACTATATTGTCAAATATGATTTTTAGAGTCTATTGGGGAGGCACTTACTATAGCTGATGTATGCAGTGATGATGGTAGCATCGGCGAACGGGACCCAGAATCATCTCCAGTATAGGAACACCTTGGCGGGATATTCGCACTTCTCCAAGGCTCTGGGGCAGACGAGAGTCTCTAACATCTAACTCTGAGGAATCAAGTCTAAGATCCGTCTCCTTCTTCGCCAATTACTTCCGTCCTTAGCGGAGCTGTTGTCCGTTTACAGGAAGGGGGCATTCTGGCCCGCCCCTCACTTTCATTGGGCAATAGGCTGTTTTTCTTTCAGTGGTTCCGGCCCCAATTGGCTCTTTATTAAACCGCCTCTGTCGCCTCTGTCCATAGTCTATGAAGTACCTCCCCCAACATAATTTTATTTTGCAAAACAACTTTGACCCTTCTCATCTGACGTTTTTACTGTGGGCCATACAATAACGACCATCCATCTTGTAAAATTTTGACTTCAGATCGCTATCACTGGCCACACCGACAGCTGTTCTTCTATTTTTTATTGGTTTACAAGCCTGTATTTACCCCTGCCTCTGCATCCTTTATAATACATTCGTTATTGGCCACACACCGTGGGGAATTATACCATTTCACTTCTACACAAATATGCAAGGAAAAAGATGGGTACACTTTAGACCAAACTGCCTATGTGTCAGAAATACTAGAAACCTTCAAGATTACTGAAGCAAAACCTGCAGCTACACCATTAGACCCCAGCATAAAATACAACAGAGCAGACAAACAACAAAGGGGAGAAATCAAGGAGATCCCATATAGGCAAGCTATTGGGAGCCTGCTATATCTCACCTGTGGTACTCGCCCAGATATGGCTTACTCATCCACCTATATGAGCCAGTTCAATGAGAAGCACACTGAAGAACACTGGTGGGGTGTAAAGCATGTCCTGAGGTATCTAAAGGGAACCCTACACAGAAAGTTGAAATTTAGGAAGACAGGTGAACAGCTGCTAATCTATTCTGATGCTGACTGGGGAGGTGACAGAACTGACCGAAAATCTTATAGTGGATATATAATGTTGCTCGCAGGAGCTCCAATCTCATGATCCAGTAAGAAGCAATCCACAACAGCCTTGGCGTCGACAGAGGCAAAAAATATTTCAATGTGTCACACCGCCAAAGAAATCTTATGGATCAACAATCTATTGAAGGAAATATGTAGTGGGTTGGTGTCCTCGCCTCAAAAAGTGTTAGTTGACAATCAAGGAGCCATATTCATAGCTAAAAACCATGTGACCTCAGAGAGAAGCAAGCACATAGACATAAAATACTTCTTTTTAAGAGATATGGTGAAAGAGAGAGTCATTACTTTTGAGTACCTACCATCAGGTGAGAACCTTGTTGACCTTCTCACAAAACAAGTGTCGAAGAAAACCCTACAAGCTTCTGGATATGCAGCAAAATACCCTGGTGAATAAGCACTAAAATTGAGTGACAACCTTGTGTAAGAACTTTCTCCTATTCTGAAGTAGAGACAGTTTTATCGAAACACTAGTGAAAACATTGATTATTGTTGTTAAGAGACTCATTTTTGAAACTTTGATCAAACTCACTTCATGCACAGAACTATTTTAGCATTTAGAAGTTAGTTTTATTTACAGTGTGTCAGTACTAAAACAGTATTAATATTTATTACACTGCATGAATGTTTAATAGTATTATCATGTTTTTTTTTTTTCACTGTAGAAGCATTCTGTCATGTATTATCAGGTCTTCATATATGATCCTTATATTGTTAAATTGAAGTCTGTAGACATTTAAAATAGTGTAATTAGCAAGGGGGCGTGTTAAAATATATGACAATTCCCATATTTAAATGTTCTAATACGTATAACTTAACTGTTTTTATTATAATTGTATTAAGCTTGTAGAGTGGCAACCTTCTTTCGAACAGAACTTATGTAGTATGATTTGGCAACAAGTTGTCATTATTATTGTCTCGCTCGCTTCGCTAGCATGTGTAATCCAATCGCCATGTTGATGTGATTTTTGCTATGTGTAAATACATTCTTTAATCTGGAACGTAGTTTGGTTATTTCATCACGTTTAATTACCATTTATAACAAGATTGAACAATAAAATAATTATATAGAACAGTAAAATAATTATATATTCTAATTTGAAAATCAAAAATTTATACAAGACATATAAATGTGTTTTTAAAACAAAATGTTTCTAAAAATGAACTTTCTAAAATAACACTGCAAAAGTATTCAAGATATTTTCAAATAATGTTTATTTTGTGTGAAATTAAGTAAGTGTGTCTTTTTAATAAGTGAAGTAAAATCCCAACTAGAATGTAAAACATACATCTTATTTTAAAAAGTTTTATAGTGTAAAAATTTTTAATAGATTACAGAAATGTCTTATTTTAAATAGTTATTTCATTATACATTTATATGGATAATCTAAGTTAACATAAGCTTAAATATAGAATTAAAAAAACTTTTTCTTTAACTTTCATTCTTTAGAATTTTGAGAAAAAACACCTACCTGTTTTCTCACTGGCAACATCCTTAAAAAATCAGCTGTTTCCAAATAATGTGAAGGCATTCTGTCAATTTTGATGACACAAGGAAGGGGTGGTCTTAATTTCAAAAAGGAATCGTTTCTCACGGTTCCGCGATTTACTTTTTTGATCAAAACATTAATTTGGGCTTTGCAAAAGGCATTCTTTTGGGAATTTTTCGATTTTCTTTTGTCTGAGTGATGACAGATCCAACATTTTTGGTAAACAATTCTAAACAGAAAGACAGAAATGTTTAGATAAAACATACAAAGTGAAATATAAAAAGTTAAATTGGTCAAATTAATATGAACACATACCTTTGTGGATTGGCATTTTCGTAATATACAACGAAGCATGTATTTGTTTTTTCACTAACGGCTAGGACAAAGTTCTCAATATCATCAGGCAAAGACATTGTTGATCTGTGCACAATTCTGTCTTTGCCGGATGATTTTTCATCAAAAACTAGACAAAAATCGTTTTTTAAACGTTCTAAACTACACTTCGATATGTCGAACGACATGAGGGCGATGCAATTTAAGTACTACTGTAACCAACTGGTTTAAACAGGGCATCATAACATAAAAACTTTCATGAACAGAAACAACCATTAGCGTTCGTGCCGACACCCTCTGAACTCTGCTTGCTGAGAAACGATGCTTGTCAGTCGGTCCAATGTTTCCCTAGTTGGTAGCCGTATATTTTCGCTTGTACCTGTAAACTTCTTTAAATTGTGTAATTCTGTAAGCAATTGTTATGTTTTCATTAAATTAGTTAAAATGTCACCCAGGATTTCATTTTTTACTGTCGGGATCTAGTTTACTTTCTCTCTGAAGTCAACAGGTCTCGGTTATTATGTGTGTTATTTCAAACACTTTAAAACTGAATTCTAGGTACATTAATAAAACATCAACATGCCTGAATTCTCTGTTCGAGGTCCCGGAATTACTCAGTTGATTATCAATAAACTTCTTATTAAAAATAACGTATTACACTGATCAAAGGAACTATAATCCAAAAGAGACACACACTTTTATTTCACAGACAAACGTAGAACACACAGGACATGAAGAAGAAACAAAAAGTGATGCATTCTGGGAAGGGGAACAAAGTCCCGTCAGGCGCAATTGCGCAATAAATCTTTTACAAAAATTCCCTACGTAACGGGTTTTCTAACATCCTCCCACCTTTAAACTTAAAAACTATATTTTTTTATGTTTAAATGTTCAAATATACAGTTCTTTTCACTGGTTTTGAAGTTCGACCATATCTGGTTTTCACAATGGAATTGTCCTCAACAGTCTGGTGATCATCTGATCTGGATATATTCGAGTACTGACCAGATGTTGTATCTGCTACTACTGGGTTTTGCTGAAAAGGTTCAATTTTCTCACCTGATCTAACTTCTAAGGGTAACAGTCTGGAAACTGGTCGTAAGAACTCACCTGATTTGGTTTTACCAATCTAATGTGTCCATCTTTACCTTTAAACACCTCCACTACTTTTGCTAAAGGCCAATCCAGTCTTCGTAGATTGTCGCTTGAGACTATAACTACCTCTCCAATCTCAATAGGCTTTTTGTCTTTAAAATGAAGATATTTCTGCCTTAAATTTCGATTTTCTTTCCTTAATCGACAGTTTCGGAAAATTCTATAAAACCAGGTAACTATGGTTATGATCTTCTCGAATGATGAAAATCTGTAAAAAAGCTTTTCGCAAATAGAAGTGTTCGTAGCTCTAACAATAGAAACTCTCTTCTCTTTGTTCACAATTTCCAAGTCTGGATGGATGTCTGATTTTGGCCAATTTTCCACCGATTCTCTGAGCCAATTAGGCCGCTCCCACCATCTGGATCTCGCAAGTTCATTAGATCCACAGCTTTTTGACGGAAGGTCAGGTGGATTCATTGCACCTGGAATAAAGTGCCAATCTTCAGGATTACTCATCTTACGAATTTCTTTCACACGGTTTAGTATGAATGTCGACCAGTTCTCATTTTTCTGAATCCAACATAGAGCATTACTTGAATCAGTCCAATAAAAAGTATTTACATTTTCCATTCCTAATTCTTTCTTTGTCGTTTGAGACAATCTAGCACCTATATTGCATGTCATAAGTTCCAAACGTGGGATTGTGAATGATTTTATTGGTGCCACTCTACTTCTGGCCTGAACTAACTGACACGTAACTTCATTCAAATTTTCGACTCTTAAATATATGCAGGTGGCGTAGGCTACTTTACTTGCGTCACAGAAAACATGGATCGTTAGATTTTGTGACGTCTCAGGACTTGGCACAATACATCTGGGGATAGTGATGTCCTTCAACGTACTCAACTGATTTGTCCATTTCTCAAAGTTTCGAACAATAGCTGTTGGTAATTCTGCATCCCAAGTTACCTTCAGTTTCCAACACTCTTGGAGCAGCAGTTTTGGACCCAATGTCACAGGACATATGAACCCAATTGGACAGAAAATCTTATGAACTGTAGACAATATTATTCGATTTGTTACAGGTTTCTCTTTGTCGGCTATTTCTTTTAGTTCTATTCCTAAAGTGTCGGGTTCTGGATACCAATTTAACCCTAAGACTGGAACTTTTCTGTTTTCTTTATTATCTCGTTGATTAGCTCTAGGAGGATCAAGAATGAAACTCTCCCATCCTCTAAGATCGAATTTTGCCGAACGGAAGATAAGCTGTGATTCTGCAGTAAAATTGTAAAGTTCTTTGTCATCATTCATGCTGGTGACGCATTTATCTACATAGAACGATTCCAATAATTTGGATGCTGTTTTCTGTAAATGTTCTGAAACATGTTTCAAGTGATATATTCAAGAGTCGCTCCTAAAAGATAAGGACTGCAGGATAATACGAAGACCACTCTTCGATGTTGATATATTCTTATTTCAGAGAGATCCTCATTCTTCCACCACAGGTATCTAAAAAAGGTTCTGTCATTCTTATTTAGTCCTATCTGGAGAAATGCTTTTTTGATATCCGCTGTTACACCTATTTTTCCTTTTTGAAATCTGTTTAAGATTGATGGAATGAGTTCGATAGTGTTCGGACCCTTATTGAGGCAATCATTCATTGATGGTGATTCTTTCTCCTTTGCTGAACCGTCAAAAACTGGTCGAATGGGTGTTGTGGAATTTTCCTTGAATACAGCTCTATGAGGTAAGAAATGTTCACTTTTTGCATCATGTGAAGTCTCAACTTCCTCTATTATTGCTTCTTCTAGCCAATTGTCAAATACAGCTTCATAGGCCTCTAAATTTTCCAAGGAATGGAGTCTGCTAATACATCTTTCAAGTCTTCTTTCAGCAAGATTGCGACAAGTGGATAACGGTGGATGAGTTTGAATCCAAGGGAGACTGACTTCATATCTTCCTTCTTCATAACGTCTAATACTCTGAGCAAAATGTTCTTTTGTCACTTCGTCTAAGTCTTGTCTAGATTGTGTTTCACCTAGGTCGCGAATTCCCAAACTATCATGAAGCCACAAATCGGAAACTTTGGAATCATTAACATGTAAAGAAAGAACAAGGTTGTTTCGATCATTAGCTTTAACACTGTCTGATTTCCCCAAAATTGTCCAACCTAGAAGCGTTTCCATACACACCAAGCCCGATGAGAGTTGTCCTTTTCTTCCGGTGAACAATTTTCCTGCAACATCGGCCCCAATCAAGATAGGATTTTCTTCGGATGAGTTTTCAAAAATTAGACCCTTGTCGTATTTATATGTATCTGAGAGATAAATTTTACTGTCTTTAATAGCTAAAATAGGATTTATATCAATTCTTGGAATATCAGAACATATGGTTTTTGATTAAACACTTCAAAATTACAATGATACTTATTATTCAAATTTCTAAGATAAATTCTATACTTCTTATGTTCTTCTAAAATCTCTGTGCCCCCCCCCCCAAAAAAAAGACCATGCTTTATCTTTTCTATTCCGATCGCTTCATACCCCATTTCAGCAGCAGCATGCTTAGATATATAACTTTTGGTGGACGCTGTATCAATTAAACACCTTACAAGCTTCCCACTCTTTTTACCGTGAAAACGTACGACCAAAGTTTGCAATAAAACTTGCGTCATGTTTGATTTGTTAGCTAAAACATAATCTTTGTTTTGAATTTCTCCCGAAGCTTCATTTTCTGTTTTATAATCCTTACTCGTTTTATCTGGCTGGAACATGATAAACAAATGTCGTCCACCGCAACCGCAGCAATTTAACTTTGTTCGACGAAAACGTGCTGTATGTTTCGGTCGCATGCATCTAAAACAAAGTCCATTAGCTGATAGAATACTTTTCCTCTTTTCATACGGAATATTTTTCGCAAATCGACAGTCAGCACTATAATGGGCTTTACAGCAAAAAACGCATTTACTAGTTACTTCTTTACTTACTATATTTGTGTTTACTAATTCAGCTGCCGTAGCAAAACGTTCATCATGTTGAGAATATGAATCAGCTTTAATTTGTTTTGACGAACGATTCATGGCGCCTGCAGTCTGAGCGACTGAAGTTTCCCGTGCTACCAACTCTTTTTCGATAAACTGCATTAAATCATTCACCTCAAGGTCACCGGTTGTTAAAATCTAATAATAAATCGGACGGTAAGAGTTTCAGTAACAGCGGGCACAATAATTTACCATAACTTGCCGAAGTAACTTCTATAGCCTGTAATGATCTAATCTGAACTTGACAACGGTCAAATAACTTTCGGAACATCTTTAAATCGTTCGAGTTCTTTAAAGGAGTGATATTTAATAACTCTGACATGTGTACATTTATCAATAAGCATGGGCGCCTAAAACGGTTTCCTAAAAGTTTAATTGCCGATTTATAGTTCTCCTTATTTAAATACAATCCTTCAACTGTGCTAAGTGCAGTTCCACTTAAATGTGCCTTTAAATAGTTGAATTTATCAACATCATCCAAACATTCATTTTTATGAACAGCGCTTTCGAAAAATTCCAAAAATTAAGCCACTGATTTATTTCTCCTGAACATTTGGGAATCGACAACTTCGGAAATGAAACATTAACAAAATTTCTAGAACTGATTTCTGAATTTACAGGAACAGGATTAGAGTTTTAAACACGAAATTCTTTTTTAACACTTTCGTTTTCAATTAGTTTTCTTGCTCTAAATCTACACCGAATAACGTTATCTCGATATTGTTCCATACTTTCCAACTCGTTATCTAACTCTACAGGTTTCAAATATTTTTCAAAATCAGAGTCTATAACGTTAAATTGCTCAAATTTATCATTTAAAAGTTCGATGTGTTCTTTTAGATTATTTAAATCAAAATTTTGGTTTTTCATTTCGTTTTCGACAGAAGTGATAAATTTCGTATCACTTGTTCTCAAAAGTGTTCTTTTTTTCTTTAATAAACCTAAATCGGCTTCTGTCATTTTTACTTTCAGTGTAATTCAAACTTAAATATTATGATTACAATTCTTCCAACTTCGAAATCCCGGCAGGTATGCCAAAAAATGTTATGTCAAACACTTTAAAACTGAATTCTAAGTACATTAATAAAACATCAACATACCTGAATTCTCTGTTCGAGGTCCCGGAATTACTCAGTTGATTATCAATAAACTTCTTATTAAAAATATCGTATTACACTGATCAAAGGAACTATAATCCAAAACAGACACACACTTTTATTTCACAGACAAACGTAGAACACACAGGACATGAAGAAGATACAAAAAGTGATGCATTCTGGGAAGGGGAAAAAAGTCCCGTCAGGCGCACTTGCGCAATAAACATCTTACAAAAATTCCCTACGTAACGGGTTTTCCAACAATGTGACTGTTCAAGCGAATGGCCACATAAATGGCGCCCAACACGCGGGACATCCTGTTTTAACAGGTAAAAAGTTTTTTATTAGTTGTCGGTTGCTAAAAATAGCACCCAACTATTTTATTTTGTTTTGAATACATTGGATCAGCTCGGTATTTTTTTTTAGGTTCTACTCAACCTAGGGAAGCGAATATCTGCACTTATTGTCTGGTTCGTCACGACAACAGATCGTTTGGTCAGAAATAAGTATCTTTTGTATTTTGTATATGTATTTTGTAGTGTTGTGTATCGCTTTATAAATTAAAAAATATGCAAATTAAATAAACAGAGAATTAAATACTTTAATAATTTTCTCCACCTATTGTTTAAGTTTGATGAGTGTCATTAGATTAATTTTCGCGCGGATTAATTGTAGTGGCATTCATGAAAGTTATAATTCATGTTTTATGTACTACTATAAATGTAACATACGGTTATTTAATTTGTTTTAGTGTTGGATTGAGTGACAATTTTCAATTTATTTTAATTCTTTTTCATGTTGATTGACTGACTCAAGGTAAAGTTTTTTTTCAACAAAGCTTTGTTTAGTCTTTTTATTTATTTACACCCTTATAATTTTTAAGTTTTTATACGCTTAAATTTCCTTTTTATATACATTTTAAATTATCGAGTACTGGTTTAAAACACAGAAGTGCTTCACGAAAATCTTAAAGAAATGGCACTAAGACTTTATTCAGTTTCATTCTAGAACAGAGACGATTTTTACTCACTTTTTGCGAAAGGAATATACTGATAAGCGGACCCCCTTGGGCTCCCCCCGTATACTAGGTACCTGGATGTGAGGGGAGTCATGAGCCCTGGAGATGCGTTCGGCCAATAAGAAGCAGAGATGATGAAATCGAAGGGGGCCCCGTTGAATGGATTAAGAAGATTATGAAAAGGCTGGACAGAAAAAATAGGGGACTTTTTTTCTGGCTGACGATCTTTTCTAGCTGACTCGCTGACTGACCACGCTATTGATGCCTGCTACGATTACAATCTGAGAGATCATGAAGAAGCGCTCCGGAGCTAAAATGGTTTCTTTCCCGATACCCGAAGATAGCTTTATTATAGAAGAAGACCCGAGCCCTCATAAATTCCCTTTCAGATAAGTTCTATTTTTTTTTAGCCATGGCATAATTTAAAAAAAAAATTTTTTGTTCTTTTAATATTTTTTTAGTCAGTCAATCTTTTAATTGTGGCCAATTTTTTTCTCTTAATGATGTTCAAGGTGATTCCTAATAATTCCTATACGAGAGATATTATCTATGTTATTATAATTACAAGTAGAATGAGGTTGTTATTAAATAGTATTTGTAAGATGAATTTATAATGAAGAGGTTCAAGTGAACTCTTAATAATTTTAATACGAGGGACATTATTAGTTAATATTATTGTTACAAGTAGAACGAGAGATATTATTAATAAGTATGTGTATGTTGAGTGTGTAATGAAGTTAAGGCAATGAGAGAAAAAGTCTCTAAATTTCTATTGTTTAAAGTAAAGTGAAAGGAATTCTATTCATTTGTGTTAAAAGAAATGAATAAAATTTTTAGTTTGTTCCCTCAGTTAAAATTGTGTCTGTCATGTTTTGTGAGTAATCATTTGTGAAATTCTGTTATCCACAGAGTCTAGGTTATTGTTTTAGTTTGGAGAATTAATACACAACGCAATACTCACCACTATACGTTTAAATGCAGTGCAGTGAAATGTGTAACTAAGAGAAATTAATTAATACTCTTTCAGTGTTAATAATAAGAAATAAGTTTAAAATAATTAACACTTTTTGATATAAATAAATAAAATGTAATTAGTAAACAAAAAGTTTATATACAACAGTAGTATATATGTATAATCATTGAAATCGGTGTTCTAAAGGTAGCCCTAGCTGGTATTTGAAACGATAGTAAAGCAATCCTTGCTATATTGGAACCAAGAGCGTTCTAACATTAAATTCTGACTCTGTAATATACGTTTGGTCAGAAATAAGTATCTTTTGTATTGTGTATATGTATTTGTATTTTGTATATGTATTTTGTAGTATATATGTATAATCATTGAAATCGGTGTTCGAAGAGTAGCCCTAGCTGGTATTTGAAACCGATAGTAAAGCAATACTTGCTATATGAGAACCAACAGCGTTCTAATATTAAATTCTGACTGTGTAATATAGAATTTTGTTTATTTTATAAAATTTTGATTATTGTTGTATTTTCTTGTTAAAACCTATGTTTTCAAGTAATAGGGGCTGGATTTTTTTTTTAAATTTCGTTTTGATTTTGATTTTTGGTTGAATCTGTCTTAATGTAAATTCTGTTTTGTTTCCAATACTTAAATTTGAAATTAATTTTGGTTTAGAATTCTTTAATTCTAATTTGGTTTTTGTTTGAATTCTTTAATTCTAACTTGGTACTGGTTTTAAATTCAATTTTGGTTTAAATTTTCCTTTTGTTTAAATCTAAGCTTGATTTGAAATTCTTAATTGTAAACTTTGTTTTGGATTTGAATTTTGATTTTGATTTTGTTTTAGAAATTGAATTTTGTTTTAATTCTTAATTACAAACTTTTGAATTAAATTTTGTTAGGTATTTTGCTTAAAATTCTGGTTTTTAAATTCATTTAGAATTTTAGTTGATTCATCGTTATTATTGTTTCGATTTTGTAAGAATTCTATTGTTACAGGATTGGCATATTACTGTGTTCAAAACTTAATTGATTTAATTGTGTAAACCTTTCATTGTTGAATAATTTAAAAGAAAATTTTTTAATTTTAAGAATATTTAGTAACTTTTGTTTTTGTTTTGTTTAAAAGAGAAAGTAGGCATATTGTTTTGTATTCACCCCCTATGTTCTGTTTATGTTCTACCGATCTTATTACTAATTCTTTATTTCAGCTTACACAATTTATACACCAGTTTAATAAGATATTGTTTAGGACTATTACACCCAATTAGGACCTAATTTTGTCAGGACTCTATACCAGGAGAGTTGTCATAGATTTCTCAGTGCCACACTGTTAGGACGGTATTTTTTCGTCTACAAAATTTCGTTGAAACTCTCCTTCTCCCCAATCCCCCCTCAGGCAACAATGGCTTTCCTCGCGCGTGGAAAGAAGGAAGATCTGAGGAACCTGGCTCAAGATTTTGGCGTCGATGTCGCTTTTGACATAACGTCCATCGAATTGAAGAATCTCATCGTCAAATCTGATCAGTATGATGAAGACTTTGCTAAAGAAAGATTGGCTACTATCATTGAGGATAGAAAAGCTGGAGAAGCCGAAAGGGAACGACAAGCAGCCCTTGGCCGTGCTGAAAAGAAAAACGGAAGAGAACAAGATTGGAAAAGTTGAGACTACAGTTAGAAGCTCTGAAAATTTCTGCAGGCTCCGGAGCCCATGCTTCCGAAGGTGATGTTGACTTACCCAAGTTCGAGTTAAAAAAGCTGATTCCCTACTTCAACCCCAAGTAGGATGATATGGGATTATTCTTAAACCTCTTTGAGAGACAGTTGAGGTTCCAGAAGATTCCAGAGGCCAAATGGGTCGCCTACTTGATCGGTGTCCTACCAGCCGATGTGGCTAAGTTGATCGCAAGGGAGCCTGAAGAGAAGGCTCAGGGGTATTCCCAAGTGATGGATATCCTGCTGAAGTGGTTCAAGCTAACCAGCGAACGCTTCCGACAACTTTTCAGACAGCATCGAAAAACCCCTGAGAGTACCTGGCGCGAATTCTACTTTGAAATCCGTAGTTACCTGGAAGGATGGCTAGAAGAGCTGAATGTCACCAACTTTGACCAACTAAAGGATCTGATGTTGGCTGACCAACTGAAAAGGAAAACCCCACCAGAGACCCGTGAACATTTCCTGGATGACTGGCATACATGGAATTCCCCTGGAGAACTGGCTGACAAACTGGATACATATGACAACCAACGCTCCACCTCTCGAAACGATTCGGCTTTCAAGAAAAGAAATTTTGAAAGGCCTAAAGAAGACGCAACCCGTCTTAACTCACCTAAAAAGACCTTTTCTTTCCATGGAAATAGAACGGACGGATCAAATCCTGACCCTCCACAAGAAGTTAAACCTCGCGTAGCATGTTTTGGCTGTGGAAAAAACCGGGTACATCAAGGCAAAATGCCCAGATTGCTCGCCGCCAAAGAAGAAGATCTCCACGAACACCTGAAAGCCTTTGCTTCAAAAACCAAGGGATCACTAATAACCCTATTGGACTCAACTATTTGCGGAGTTTATGGAAGAGTGTGCGCTGACACAGGCTCTACACATTCCATAGCTGGAGCATATCTTACTCCCTGTTTAAGGAAAACAACTTACCTTTTCAGAAGACGGAGCTGACGTTGCACCTAGCAAATGGATCCCAGACTCTGGAGAAATGTCTCACCACCCAGGTTCCAGTATACCTGTAAAGCCACAAGATTATGAGTAACTTCATTATCCTGCCGGACGCAACCAACAACCGCACCTTACTAGGAACAGATTTCCTAGAAACCGCTAGAGTGGTACTGGACTTAGCCAACAAAAACTGGTTTTTCTCATGACAAGTCCAGGGAAAAGTACCCCTTCGGTGAAGAATTGCCTCTGACTCCCGTTCGAGGCGCAAAGAACAGAATCCAACATCTGTCAACTGAGAGAGGAAGAAGGAGAAAACCTGGATCCTCACCAAAGAAAAGATCTCAATGATCTAATCGTCAAATTTTACACTGTCTTCAAGCTAGGGGGAGGGGTAACACAAACCCTAGTTGGAAAGGCCAACGTAGAGGCCGACGTGCTGTCGCGCCTTACTTGCCTACATGAAGAGGATACGTGCGAAGCCTGCACTGTCTCTGTGATGTTGCCTTCCAGAAGCTCAAAAGAATTGAGGGAAGAACAACTTAAAGATAACGACATCAAGAAAAGATCACCTACCCCACACTATGCACCAGGCGATCACGTCTACATTGACCTCCATCCCATTAGCAGCACCGCTAAGGGAAAAACAGCAAAGTTCGTACCAAAGAGAGACGGGCCATATGCCATCGTAACGCAAAAGTCACCCACCTCTTACGTGATAGCAAGCCCTGATGAGCCGACAGTGCCCTTGGGCATATATCACACATCAGCTGTGAAACCGTGCAACCAAAGACAATCCACAAACCCAGTGCACCCTCTAAGGAAACGGGGTCGTCCGAGGCATAAACCACCAGACTCAACTGCAGGTTCCTTTGTCGGGATGTCTTCGAAACCTGAGGGGGAGATTGTAACCAACTCGTTTAAACAGGGCATCACTACGCAAAAACTCTCATGATGCCCTAACAGAGTAAAGCTGCCTTGCGAACAGCCGCCGGGATCGCAAGAAGCAATCCCTAAAACTCTGACTCCATGGACAGAAACAACCATTAGCGTTCGTGCCGACACCCTCTGAACTCTGCTTGCTGAGAAACGATGCTTGTCAGTCGGTCCAATGTTTCCCTAGTTGGTAGCCGTATATTTTCGCTTGTACCTGTAAACTTCTTTAAATTGTGTAATTCTGTAAGCAATTGTTATGTTTTCATTAAATTAGTTAAAATGTCACCTAGGATTTCATTTTTTTACTGTCGGGATCTAGTTTACTTTCTCCCTGAAGTCAACAGGTCTCGGTTATTATGTGACTGTTCAGGCGAATGGCCACACTACTACTATATGTAAAAAAACGTACGCCGTAAACGTCACCAAGTAATTTAAAATTGAGCGACTGGGTTACCAGAAAGATCTGGATTGCCAGAAAGATTGCCGATTCGTCGCCAACCTGAAGGGCGTCGCCAAACGTTGAGCGCGTATCCCTCTAGCGGCGAAAAGGGGAACTGTGATGGACTGTGATCCTTGCAATCTCAAATTACGCTGACGAAATGACGTAATGGGTACGTCGGTGTACAGAAAAGTTCTCAAAGGAGTTCATGATAGTAGCAGGATATTGTTACAACGACAAATTAAAAATAGAAAAAAGTCTCAAGTAAAGAAAAAATTAATTCACTCTACTATCAGCAGAATATTTTAGAACCAATTTTTGAAGAAGAAATTCCAGCCTCATATGGAAAGGACATTGATAAAGTTAAACTTCTTATGGGCAAAGCCTCTAGTCACATGTCTAAATCAACTGCCGCTAATTTAGCAAAGAAAGAATCAGAAACAGGAATAAAATGTATACCATTTAATGAAATACCTGTAAAATTACCTGACTCTTCTCCAATGGACTTTTGCTATTTCGGTTTTTTAATACGAGCCTTAAGAAAACGGCATCTAAGAACACTGAACGGACTTTGGAAAACGGTCCAAGAGGAATGAGGTAAAACTGACATGAAAGTACTAAGCAAAAATTTACTTTCATGGAAAATTCGAGCTAGAGCTATTGTCACGAACCATGGCTATCAGATAGAAGCAAATCACCCCATAAAATACGACATTTATACATAAAACTTAACTATCAAAATCGTTTCCATAAAGTGCGAACGACCTTCTGTACAAACTATTGAATATGAATAAATTTTGTTTTTCTTTTATATCACAGGTGTTCCGAGCGAGAAGTTTAGGTTTTAATTTAAATGTTTATAAGTGTAGTGTCCGTGTCGAACAATAAAGTGTTGTGTATTACGTACTTTTGATTTCTTTGAACCTTCGACAAATGGAGTACAATTAGAACATTTATTGGTGCCTTCACTACGGGACCTTTAGATTTGGATTACTTCGTTTGATTTGGATTACGACGTCATCGTCGACAGAGGGGTGAGTACCCCTTTAATTGATTATTTTTTAAATAATGGAAGAATTAAACATTCTTAAGAAAACGAGAACACCTCACCGAACTTTAACGACACAATTATTTAATAAAATTGATGAATATTTAAGTACATTAAATTAGAAATAGAGGATCTAGAAGACTTTTTAGAACAGTTAACAACAAAGTACGTCATTTTAAAAGAATATGATTAGAAAATATTGTCTTACTTAAAAGAGGAGGATATAGAAACTGAAGTGTTCTCTTGCTCAAATTATGAAGAAAGAATAATTTCATTCAAAACTACACTAAATTGACGTATTAGAAACAGTAAAATTGATTCTACTAATCATAACATTTCGATTGATAATAGCACTTCTTACAGTAGAACACTGCTCAAAACAATTAGGGGAGCACATGGTTTTAACGAAATTACGCAAATACTTACACCGATAAGTAACAAAATAAATCATCCACAATTTAAAGCCTAGAAGGAAACATAAGAAGAAAACTTCATGTGCAAATCAAAGTTCATGACGTCAAAAACCAGAAAAAGAACATAAGGGCGGAAATCGGGATGTTGCAGAAACGTTTGTTTCACTGCCTTAACTGTGAAATTCGATTGCTCAGTTATTCTTTCTGAGAAAAGGTGACTTGAAAATGTCTCAACAACGTGATTTACAGGAATCCATGGGATGGCGTATTATAGGCAGACTTGAATCCGGGCAACCACAACGTAGTGTCGCGGACGCTGTTGGAGTCGCCAGAAGTGTCGTTGCAAGGCTGTGGAATCGAATTCAAGAAAGAGGGAATGTTAGACGTCTACCAGGGCAAGGTCGGCCACGCGCCACTACAGCAACTGATGACCGGTATATACTGTTAACAGCTCGTCGAAACAGAACAGACAATGCTACTCAGCTGCAAAGACAGTTGATCTTGGCAACAGGACAAAGGGTGTCCAGCCAAACAGTACGTAATAGGCTTCATCAGGGAGGTCTCTATCCACGTACGCCAATGGTCTGCATTCCTTTGACCTCACGCCACCGTGCGGCCCGAAGAAGATGGGCTGCTGAACATCCAGATTGGGAGCAACATGATTGGAGTCAAGTGCTGTTTACAGACGAGTCCCGATTCAGTCTGGAGTGTGACATCTGACGGGTTTGGTATGGAGGGAAAGGGGCACTCGAAATAACCCCACATTCGTTCGTGAAAGGTCACAATACAGACGAGCTGGTTTTATGGTATGGGGTGGAATCAGCATAGGTGGACGTACGGACCTGCACATCATTCGGAATGGTACTTTGACGGCCCGAAGGTATGCAGACGAGATATTGAGACCTCATGTTATACCTTACTCTTCAGCCATTGGAGATTCCTTTGTTTTCCAGAATGATAATGCGAGACCGCATACAGCTCGTCTTGTGGAGAACATGCTTGAAGCTGAAACAATACAGCATATGGAATGGCCAGCGTGCTCTCCTCACCTGAATCCAATCGAGCATGTTTGGGACATGCTCGGACGACGCATTGCTGCGAGACCAAGGCCTCCTTTTACTCTCCGAGACTTGGAGATTGCACTTCTCGAGGAATGGAACAGTATTCCCCAAAGTCTTATCGATAACATCATCGCATCCATGGAAAACAGGTGTGCAGCAGTGTTAGCTGTTCGAAGAGACCACACGCCATATTAAAAATCTTGCAAAATTTCTAAACAATACTTTTTTTTATCGTTTACATGTAACCAAATTGTTGCCCTAAATCATCTTTTCATGTTTTTTCCATATTTTCAAAGAATTAAAGCTTAATTACAAATTTTTTAACGTCTTTTTTTATGTATTGCTCATTGATACGCGTGTACTATCCATTTTATGCCAATACGTGGCTGTCTCGCACGGTTTTCTTAACTTCTTTGCTTGCTCCCCTAATTTTTTTGAGCAGTGTATTTCTCGGGCAGAACAAAGTAATCTGGAAATTAAAATTATTAAATGACTAAAATTGTATATTCCCAAATTTTATGGAGAACACGACAAATACTTAGATTTTTGGAACCAATTTGAAAGTTCTATTCACCAAAAATCCGCATTTATCTGATGTCGATAAATTTTCTTATTTGAAAGGTTTGGTTGGCGGTGTGGAGTCACGGTAAGTAGGTAAGGCGATTCTCTGAGGCGTTGCTAAAAATTACTACTATGGGATCCATAACAAAGAAAGACAGAGTCCTAAATAAAATGCGAAACCAATTTTTAAAACAGAAACTTAACGAGGAAATTTATTTACAAAAAATTTAACATTAAAGGGTACAACATATTTAGTTAACTGAGTGCAGGTTTAACAACGAACGCTCCGGGACCCATCTAGTTCCAAACAACAGCTTAACAAAATCACAACCGCTCGGGTCGATGTTATACCCCGCTTTCTCGAAAAACAACACCAAGCCTCTCCTCTCGGCTGGAAAACTCCGTCTTCTTAGAATTCTTCAGGGGAACAAGGAATCCCGCGTTCGATGACAGCCTTTGACTCGATGGCAGTTTTATCGTAACATATTACTTCTATAACGTCAGTTTGTTCTGACTGACGACCCTGAAAACACATTTTTATGAGAGAAAGGGCGGCCGGCTCCACATTTTGCCGGCAAGGATGAAACGAGGGGTTTAGCAGCAGAACCCAGGAATGCCGACCCGAATGTTGAAGCCCTTTAACCTCTCACAGAATTTTTAGAAAGCAGGGTGTACGCGCGGCTTGTGTTTTCTGAAACTTGCAGCAGTGGAGAGTTCCTCGTAGGAACCGCACAAAACACTTGACGTTACAGCTTCCTCCACGCTCCAGGAAACTTTTTCTTCGCAGAGGAAAAAGTTTGTCCGTCGACCACACCTAAACCACAAATTGCACAGTTTGTGCACCGGCATACAGAGGAGTTGAAGCAAAAACACATAGCCAGTACCACCTTTAACACTCAAGTTGCAACCAAAAATAAACAAAGCACATAACCAAAATTTTGAAAATTAATAACCTATTACCTTCGCGTTCAGTGCATTTATTTTGTACGGGATGTCATTCTCAATAAAAACACTTAAATTCTATAAATCAATATTCATTCACTGATAAAAAACCAAAAATAATACTAATACTAATAAACACTTAAAAACACATACCAAAATACAAGATTTAAATACCTTTCTATTGCATAAAAAAATCAATTTAATAACACATACAAGCAATATAAGGTAAATCAACCTCCTGTGTATTTATCTGGATTTACTACATGGGCTATCCACTTACTAATAATTAAAAAATACAAAAACATGATACCCATATGAAACACAGGTGGATGCATAGTGGAATTCATTCCAGGCTTACAACCCGAAACGAAATACAAATCAATCAATTTCTCTCCCGACCGATATACCTCCGAAATCAACTCTTTGCACTTTCTCATCAACTCTCCCGATGCAAGATGTTTAGTTCCTAACCCGAATGAAAAACCGGAACTCTCAGGATTGGATAATTTAGCCCTTGCAGGTAACCCTGATCTCTTAACCGAAATTCCAGCTTCTGAAACGACCAGAGAATTCGCCATCTCTACCTCTATCTCTATCGATTCTTCCAAATTCCTTTCTAAACTTAACACCTTTTTACCCTCGTGTTCTTCACCCTCTCTCATATCCATTATTCCTTTTTCAATTCCGAAATTTTTTTGCTCTCCCGGGATCACTTTCGATCCTCCTAAGAGCCCGCTTCTATCCTTCAAACGTGGGTCGTTTCCATCGGGTTCATCGACCTCCTGCCCTAACAGTAACTCTTTCTTCCCATTCCCACAACTCCGCTGGCCTTTCTCAAATACCCCTCGAATGTTATCAAAACACAGCAAGCTTGCTCCCTCATTTTCCTCTATCATAATTTTTCCCGACTCAACTAGACTTTCCTCTTTCGTAATCTGAGCTAAGGGAGGTCCTTCCGCGGGGCCAAACTGAATTTCCCCCGCCGTACCTCTTACGGGAAAACCTTGTCCATCTACCTCTTTCTTCTCGGACTGAGAACCTATTTTTCACCCGGACGGCTTTTCCACTTGCGGAATATCTGCAGAGTTTACTTGACTCTTTTTCCCCTCTTCCACTTGCTCAGAATCATAATTCCATGTTTCCCTCACCTTAGACAAAATCCCTAGTTCTTCTTGCTCAGTATTTTTAATTCTGGTGTAGCTGGGCCTCCGATAACACTGGTCGACAAGGTTTTTTTCACAAAAAATCTGAATAGTGAATCTAGTGCATTTTTTCATCCTGAATTCAGATATGTAGTCAAAATTTTCCCATCAGGCATAAATTTTCTGTGAAAGCTACTTTTCAAAATCTGATTTTAGCGTTTTCTTTGGCCTGTCATAGAAACCTTTACCTCATATGTAGCGATTTTGCCCAAGCTGTATTTAAGGAAATTATTTGTAATATCATGCTGAAGCATCATAAAACATGATTGTGTAGGTTCATTCATGTTTGGACATGCTCAGGCCTATTAATCCGGCATTGTGATGTGTCAGTATTGAGCTGACTGTGAGTTTGTTCACTAGTGAAATATTTCCTTCCTTTCTGTTTGGAAGTGTATTGTGTCACGAACTCTCGTGCGTTTTTGCCGCCGTTGTTATGTCTGGAAAAGAAACTCGGTGCCAGCGAAGAGAGAGAGTCGAGAAAAAAGTTTGTTTTTCGATGTGAGATGTACGCATTTTTTTTGTTCATACTTCGAATTGAATCGAAATGGAAGCATAGAAGGATAGAAAGATATTTTGTATGTTGTGTTTCAGTGCTTTGTTTTTTCATCATGCCAAGAAAGTGTGTAAATCATACAAATAATTTCTGCTATATTTGTGGTGAGCTGACCTTCAAGTCTCAGAGGCGAAATTTGACCCCACTTGTAAAGAAGTGTTATCAACTTTACTTTTGGTGTCAAGTTGGTGATTTTGATAAGAGCTGGGCCCCAAATACATGCTGTGTTTCTTGTGTTAGACTGCTGACTGGGTGGAAAATGGTACAAGTCATATGCCATTTGCAATTTCCATGATTTGGAGGGAACCGAAGGATCATTTAACTGATTGTTATTTTTGTTTGACAAATATTAAAGGAATCATATCTAAAACAAAATATAGAGTTAAGTATCCGAATTTGCAATCTGCAATGAGACCTGTCTTACACAATGCAGAGTTCCCTGGACCAGTATATGCAGATACGACCTTAAGTGATAACTCCGATTCTGACCTAACTCAAACTCAAAATGATTCAGATGAAAATAAAAATGATCCTACATATGAAGCCAGTATCTATTCATCAGAACCATACTTTCCCAATCAGCAATACCTTAATGACATGATTCCGGATTTAAATCTGTTGTGGCGTCGTGAGAAAATCTCCCCGAAGTCGTTGAACTATGTGTGTGGTCCTTATTGTAAGAACTCGCTTTACATAAAGAGAAAAGGACACACACTGGCAGCCCAACAGTGGTCATTGATTGCACTAGCTGTCTGAAAAAATGCGTGGAAGAAAGATGACTCCGGGAAAAATGAATCTTTCTAAAACGATAGATGATGTGTCTTCTCTTTTGTATCTTCCAGGAGAGAAGAAAAACCAATTTATTTTCAGACAGTGTGACGGAATGCGGAAGGCCATTTTTCCAACAGGACTACGACAAAGCAAGATGTGTATGTGGGCCTTTGTGTAGAGCCCTGGGGACGGTGTTTCTCAAGTTTGGAGCAAGTGGTCACCGGGGTGGTCCCGAGGAGAACCGGAAATCCGTGGCCCTGCGGATGGACGACGTCAGCCGGTCTTCAGAAGGATAAAAGAGGGTGTTCGCTCTAAGACCAGGCAGAGATAGCCAGGATTTTGGACGTTGCGGAGACTTAGGTGCAGCAACGGGTTTTAGCTCGTAGGAGCATTTTAACTTAGGCTAGACTGAGCCATTTCTTTTTTTTTCAGGCGACAAGCCTCGTCATCACATCAGACTTGTAACTTGTATTTACTACACCTGTACATATTATTTGTAAATATCATCATGTAATCTAGTTGTCCAATAAAGGACTTTGTTTTAAAATTTAATTCAAGTTCCTGGTCTATTTCTGAAATGAGATGTGATACGGTGATGGATTGCTGTGGGCCATGCGATACCACACTGTCTAAACAGCAAGCTGAATTTTTAACTTCCAGACTCAAAGGGTGGAATCTACTCCAAAAAGATGTAAGAATATGTAGTTATCGTAGCCGCCATAGTGTTTTCAAAGACTGCTTCTCTGAAGAAAATGGTATTGTGTTTTGTAATGATATTTGTTCAGTTGTGGAAACTCTTGAGCATCAACACCGGCCAAATGAGTGGCGATTGTTCATATACTCCTTTAAAGTTAGTTTGAAGGCTGTGCTGCTACATATTGGCAATTAACTTCCACCAATACCTGTAGCGCATGCCGGTGATATGAAAGAGACATATGAAAATATGAAAATAGTTTTAGAGAAAATACAATATGGAAAATATGAATGGAATATCTGTGGTGATTTATAGGTCATTGCTTTATTGCTTGGTTTGCAACTTGGGTTCACCAAATTTTGCTGTTTTTGTGCGAGTGGGACAGCAGAGATAAGAAGCCTCACTACGTTAGAAAATCATGGCCTAAACGTGAATCTCTTATCCCTGGCCTGAAAAATGTGTCATATGTCCCTTTAGTGAATCCTGAAAAAAATATTTTTACCTCCATTGCATATTAAGTTAGGAGTAATGAAAAATTTCGTCAAAGCTATAGATAAACTTTCTGATGGATTCTTGTACTTGAAATCGAAATTCCCCAAAGTCAGTGATGCTAAACTGAAAGAAGGAATTTTTATGGGACCACAAATTCGGTCATTAATGGCTGACGAACATTTCGAAGGACTGTTAAATCCACTGGAGAAAGCAGCCTGGCAGTCATTCAAAAGTTTATGTTGCAATATTCTTGGAAACCATAAAGCAGAAAACTATCGTGACATAGTGGCTGATCTTCTGCATTCTTATAAAGCTATGAGATGCAACATGTCTTTAAAAATGCACTTCTTGGACTCTCACTTCTTCCCCGAAAATCTTGGAGCTGTCAGCGATAAACACGGTGAGCGTTTTCATCAGCAAGTTTCTACAATGGAGAAGAGGTACCAAGGCAAGTGGAGTTCCAATATGCTGGCTGACTACTGTCGGACCAAAAAGAGAGACGTTCCAGATGCAAAATATGCCCGAAAATAACTATCTACCACTTTCTAGGTAACTGAGAATGAGTAGTTATAATTTTGAGTTAGATAGCTACTTACGGATTTTTTAGAATATTATAAAATATTCAAATGAATATCACACAAAACTCCTGCCCGATTGGGAAAAACTGAAATGATATTTGAATTCAGCACGAAAAATACTTTTAGAATCTGTTATTTTAATTCTTGTGAAAAAAAAGTTCATTTTTGTCATCCAGTGTAATCGGTATTACCAGGAGTGAGTTTCTGAGAATCAGCACAAGATTCCTTTACAGTATTCTGGGGATATTCTGGGGTCGCCAAACGGGCTTGAGCTATAATCCGCAATTTTTCAAATTGGAAAGCCCTATCTCTTCGCTCTTGTTCCATAGCAAAAATCCTATATATTTCCACTTTCTCTATAGCAAATATCCTATCTCTTTCCGCCTTCTCCCTTTCCCTAGCCGCTGTTTCCTGCTGTAATCTATCTTGCATAATGGTCTCAAGAAGACCCCTAACAAATTTCTCTTCATAATTTGGACTACTCACGATTAATTCCTTTAGATGGATTATTAATGCATCTGGGGCGGGCTGTTGACCTAACCTAATCACCAAACTTTTCATTTCTGCTTTTCTCCCCCTGCTTAGGTAAGCCATTTTTACCCACTATATCAATGACAAATATATAAGCACAATTTAAAAAAACTCAAAACAACTAATACACATTCAATTGAATTCTCTTCGTGAAACCCTGTACTTTACAGTAGAATCATACACATAATCAAACAAAATACCAAAAATTTCATATATAATACTTTAGCTTAACTTTTCAAAATTGCAATAATAACTTTTCCAAAATCAAAACATTAGTTTAACCTTTTTAACATTCAATAACACACAAAAAATACTTCTACATAGCAAGTCGCTAATTTATCGTTTATCCCGCTACTATAATTGAGATATACAGCTTGTATATTTTCCACAAAGGCACTAGTTTAGTCAACCTTTTTTTTAAAAACTCAATAAATAACTAAGTAGCAAACGTTAATTAACATTTATACCGCTACAAGCATTAACTGGAATATACAGTTTGTATATCCAACACACAAAGGAACTAGTTTAGTTGACCTTTGAAAACAATTAGAACCTTCTAATTAGCAACGTTAGTTAACGTACAAAAAACTCAATACATGCTTTAAAAAATTATCGAGAAAAAAAATACCACTGTATCCATTTTTTTAAACAAACAGTTTGCAATAGGTAGCTGACCTACAAAATAAAAACTCAACAATAACTGTTTCAAAAAATTATCGAGAAAAAAAATACCACTGTATCCATTTTTTTAAACAAACAGTTTGCAATAGGTAGCTGACCTACAAAATAAAAACTCAACAATAACTGTTTCAAAAAATTATCGAGAAAAAAAATACCACTGTATCTATTTTTTTAAACAAACAGTTTGCAATAAGTAGCTTACCTACAAAATCAAAAACTCAACAATAACTGTTTCAAAAAATTATCGAGAAAAAAAAAACCACTGTATCTATTTTTTTTTAAACATTTTAAACAGTACAACCAGGGTAGTTTTTACCCTCCATAAGAATTACAACCAATTCTTGCAGCATAGCTAGTTTAGCACATGTTAGATATACACACTATGGCTCCAAAATACACTACTTTTCCCCACAAAACAATTGCACTGATGTGTATTTTTCCAGCAATACATCACAACTTAAAACTTAAAACTATTTCCGAAAAATACCTATCCAAAAAAAAATACAATGCAACTTTGAGTATCTAAAAGCAGTACTCACCTCTTTTTGCAGGCAACAGCGCAAGTATCATTGGTCACTCGCAGGCACTCTCCGAAACACAGATGACACACTAATACACTTTTACTTCCTGTAGCCGTTTTCCCTTCTCTGCGATCTTGACAGCAACACTTACAACACAAGAGCATCGGGGGGTCCACTCACTCCCTTCTACCTCGACGCTGGGTCGATGACCTCACGCTGAAACCTCCGCGGATAAAACGCAATCACTCCCCGAAAAAAAAGAAGGGGTTGCAAATTGGCATACCGAACTCTGCTTTCAAAAACGGATACGGATCCCATCCACTGATCACCAATTAATGATAGTTGTGGCGTCACGGTAAGTAGGTAAGGCGATTCTCTGAGGCGTTGCTAAAAATTACTACTATGGGATCCATAACAAAGAAAGACAGAGTCCTACATAAAATGCGAAACCAATTTTTAAAGCAGAAACTTAACGAGGAAATTTATTTACAAAAAATTTAACATTAAAGGGTACAACATATTTAGTTAACTGAGTGCAGGTTTAACAATGCACGCTCCGGGACCTATCTATTCCCAAACACCAGCTTAACAAACTCACAACCGCTCGGGTCGATGTTATACCCCGCTTTCTCGAAAAATAACACCAAGCCTCTCCTCTCGGCTGGAAAACTCCGTCTTCTTAAAATTCTTCAGGGGAACAAGGAATCCCGCGTTCGATGACAGCCTTGGACTCGATGGCAGTTTTATCGTAACATAGTACTTCTATAACGTCAGTTTGTTCTGACTGACGACCCTGAAAAGACATTTTTATGAGAGAAAGGGCGGCCGGCTCCACATTTTGCCGGCAAGGATGAAACGAGGGGTTTAGCAGCAGAACCCAGGAATGCCGACCCGTATGTTGAAGCCCTTTAACCTCTCACAGAATTTTTAGAAAGCAGGGTGTACGCGCGGCTTGTGTTTTCTGAAACTTGCAGCTGTGGACAGTTCCTCGTAGGAACCGCACAAAACACGTGACGTTACAGCGGTATCGCTGCTGATGCTATTAGGGGTTTTGCTTTGTCGGAGCAAAATTACACCGCAGCAATTAAAATTTTAGAATCCAGGTTTGGAAAAAAAGTTATGCTGATTAAAGCACATTTAAATAATCTTTTGAATATGAATCCTTTAAAAAACTCGGATGACTTATGCGGCTTACGAAATTTGTATGATAAATGTGAAATCGAAACAAGAAGTTTACAGTCAATTCATGTTGATTAAGACGAGTCTGATAGCTTACTTTGTCCCATAATATTAAAATTACTGCCTTCTGATTTAAGGGGACTTAGGACTCTTTAACCTTAAAAAAAATTCAATTTTTGAAGATATATATGCACTGAAGTGCCACTGAATTAGGGATAGCAAAACCTATGCAAATTGTGTAGCGCTGCGCATCATGTATGCACAAGTGAGGGCGCTGTGGTAACTGCATATATAGCGCGTACTGTGGTTGTTTTGAATTAGTTGTTGGAATTGCCATTATAGGTAAACTGCCTGATTTAGACGCCTTCGTTCGCGGACAAATCGTAGGTGCGCGACGCATGGGCCATTCAATTTCCGAAATCGTCAGACAGCTAGGATTTTCAAGGTCGACAGTGTCAAGAGTATACCAAGAATACATGGATGGTGGAAAAAAACTAGCAATCGGGCAAACTGCAAAGGAATATTAGCCTTGACAGTGCGTGATGAGAGACGGCTCAGGCGTATTGTACGTAGCCAGCGAAGCCAAACATTAGCTCAAATTACCACCCAGTTTAATGACGGTGCCAGTCGTACAGTCAGTAAACGGACTGTGCAATGCTCGCTTCCCCGTATGGGTTTCGGGAGCCGTCGACCTACGAGAGTACCATTGCTATATACTCGCCATCGGGCTGCACGTCTTGCCTGGGCAAGAGAGCACAGAGACTGGAGTGTAGAGGACTGGAAACGAGTAGCATGGAGTGATGAGTCTCGATTCCGACTACTATAACGAAGAATTTAGTTATATTCCTTTTAGGTTACTAAATTAACGTTAAATCTTAGTTAAATTAATTAAATACCTCAATTTGCTAGTTTTCCTAATAGTCACTTGCTTACTTTAACTTGGTAAAAGTGTTTGAAAAATAGCACAGTTTAATTTTTTGTTGGTCCCCCCAAAGTGTGGGAATCTCGCTGGTTATCTTTAAGCTTAAACTATTTTTGTGTTCTGGGAACACTATTTACAATCGCCACATCTGGGAAAATAGCCCATTAAAATCAGTCCGTTTCTTTTTGAAAAAGCCCTGTGGATCTTTAGAATTGGATTCCTTTTATGTATCGGCTAGGTTTCTAAAAAGAGCGGATATTTAAGACTTCCGGCAGTATTGCTTAAATTGCACTGTAATTGCTATTTAAAGCCGCCGTTAATTTAAAGCCGTTCATTAATTTAAATTTGCCGATCGACTGTCACCTTGTTAAATACCGACAGTCTTATCCATCTGTTAAAAAGCTTCCGGGCACTTGCTAGTCGTGGGAATCTGACCACGTGGGTAGGAGAGGACGCGTTCTAGTTCTCTCCTTCTCTCTTCTAATTAAAAATTGCGCCTCCTACGTCACTTGAAGGCTTGACCAATAGGGTGTTTGCTCCATTCGCGCTCTCCGCCGTTGGCGTTTGTATTGTTCCGTTTTTGGCGTTAAATCGCTCTACCTTGTTCTACCGGATATTTCGTACGGTAGGAGCAAAAAAACTCCGCCGAGCCTGTACGCTGTCTCTCAGCTACTTTTCCATACGTTTGCGTGGCTTGGCGATTTTTTCTAGTGTTCCGGTAACCCTTCTCCCCTGTCTTCTCCTGCTTCCTCGGTGGAAAAAATTTAGAGTGAGCCATATTTTCCTAAGAGAGAAGTTCGTATTTAAATTGTATACGTTTAAGCACGCTGTGAAGAATAGGAAATTCTTCAAGCAGTCAGTCGTGTGAATATTTGATGTGTCTTTGTCACCCCTGTCCTTGGCAACAGAGGGGGGCGAACCCTAGTGTCAAGCTAACTGACTGATGGTCATCGCCGGACTGAGGGCGGTATTTCCTCTGCTTGTCTATTGGCAAGAGGGTGTCAGCTGGAGACAAAGGCCACACACGGAGAGTCCGACATTCTTCATGCACAAAAGGGCGGTTCGTTACGCTAAGCCCTCGGCGTGAGAAATTCTCGAATGTTGGAAATAGCTGATGTCACTGATTTCAGCAAATCAACGTCGAAACACAAAAACCAACGCATGATAGGACGAAATATGTTCCAGGGAGGTGCTTAGAGTTTTCTTGGAGAACCTCGGACCGAAAAAGAGGGAGAGAGACTTGAGATCTACTCTCAGAAGGTGACTGATACCTGCGGCCTTGGGCCAGATTACATTTTTGTGAACTTTGAATCCCGGGCTTAGTGCCGTTTCATATAGTCAGTGAACTCTGACTGTTTGGGGAAGAAGTTTAACTCCCCGGTGCCTTAGGGCGGTTATGACAGTAAATTTTTGGTGTAACTGAAGTGTACATATTGTATATAATTAAATACATAATTTTAAAACCTAAACTCCGTATCTTGAATTAATCTATGTCCAGCTATCTGGGAGAAGTGTTCATATCGTCACAGTCTTATTATATAGATTAATTAAAGTGGTGGCAGCGGTGTTGATCGATCCCTCCACCTGAAGATTCCTGTGAGTAGTAATTTATACAGAGTTTTGCCAAGTTGGGCGTTCCGATCTACTTTCTTCGAACTGTGATTCTTGTAAATAGCAAGTTGGATTACTTTGCTGAACCTGGCTTGTGCGTGTCTACTTGTCGTCAAACTCCAATTCCTGTGAACTGAAAGTTAGAGAGAATCGTCGAGTGGTGCTTTCCTGTCTGCAATCTACTAGACTTTGTTACGTAGTGCACGAACTCTTGCTGACGTGCCGCTTCTTCAATTAAGGCGAACTGTTTGCAACGTTAAACAGAACCATTGTGGTCTTCTGTTCCGTCTTCATGCTGATCATCAAGAGCAGTCGTCAAAGCAGTGAGTACTATATGGTTTTCATTTCTCTATTGGGTTACTGAGGCAATTGAATAATAGTGTTCTTTTTTTGTGTGTCATTCAACTTAAATCATTGCTAGTTGTGTTTCATAGATAAAGTTGTGTTTAAATATACTAGTAAAACAAATCTTAAAAATAACAGAGTAAAATAATTTAGTTTTGTATAATATAAAAGTGTATTTGAATGTGCAAAGTTATTTAGTAAATCAGAATTGAATTTAAGCTTAAACTGTAGTGAGCTAATTAAATTTTTGTGTGTTTTGTGTTAGAATTGTTGTGTGTAAAATTTAGGGTAAGGTTAAATTCTCTAACTGAAATCATGGCTTATTTATCTAAAGCCCTTAAGGCTGATTTGGTTTCACTCGCGGAAGATCTTGGAGTTTGCACCAATTCCGATATGAACAAAAATGAAATTAGGAGACTAATAATGTCAGATGAGGGTTATGATGAAGAAAACGCGAAAGCAATGTTAGAAGCGATTGAACGTGAAAACCAGTTAAAGTTTGAGAGAGAGAGAGAAAGAGAGAGGGAACAGCGCGCTTACGAATTGGAGAGACTCAAAATAATAGGCTCAGAAAGTAGTACAGAGTCAACTCCTGAACCGTTAGAAAACTCTCTAAGGAGATCTTCTCCAGAAATGAGGAGGATGATGCCGAAATTTACTCTAGAGGAGACTGACATAAGTTTGTTTTTGGCTATGTTTGAGCTCCAAGCTAAAAATCTTGGGATAGATGAAGCAGAATGGGCAACCTAACTTCTTTCGTTATTGCCGCTAGAAGTAGGACAGATTGTTTTACGTGAGTCAGAACAAGACTCAAGAGATTATAAGTACGTAAAGAAAATCTTGCTAGACCGTTTTAAACTGAGTCCAGATACCTTTAGGCAGAAATTCCTGCAACACACCCGCAAAGCAAATTCAAGGTGGAAAGATTTCGCTTATGAATTGCAGAGCTATTTTAATGGGTGGATTGAGGGGCTAGGAATAAATACTTACGAGGCTTTGAAACAACTCGTGATTGCGGACCAAATTAAGAGACGCGTAAATAGCGAGGTGCAGGAACACTTCTTAGATGAATGGGGGAGCATTGTTTCACCTTCAGTGTTAGCCGAAAAACTGGATCGTTACGAGTCAGTAAGACAAGGTAAACGAATCACAAATAATGGAAGGAAGGAATTTCAGGTGTGAAAACAAATTGATTTGGGGTTTAGGAATGAGGGAAAAGCCAAACCAGAAAAACAAGTTTATGGGCAATCTACCTCCCCAAGCAAAAATCCATATCTAAAATAAGAAACAAAGTTTAAAGAGTTTGATAAGCGAAAACCTCTTCGCTGTTATGAATGTAATTCGGAGGAGCATTTACGTCCAAAGTGTCCTTTCCGAAAAAAGAGAGATGCGGAGACTCTGAATAATATTGAACAAAACGATGATGGGGACAAATGGTTGAAACCATATTTGAGTGTGGCCAAGGTCAATGGCGTCGAAACTCAAGTCTTACGAGATTCGGGAGCCACTTTTGATCTGGTCTCACAGAAGTACGCTCCGCCAGAGACCTTTACGGGCGAAGTCGTTTAGGTAAAACAACCCCTTGACACGGAAGCAAAATGCCTCCCTGTGGCCAGGATAGAGTTAGAAGGGACATTCGGGCGCTTGAATACAAAGGCCGCTGTGTTCGATAATTCGCTAAACCAAGACAGGTACATTTTGGGGAATCGTACTTTTGTTCTTCTTTGTGAAGGCGCGGGAAAAGGGAGTGGAGTTCAGGAACTAAACGCCGTCACGCTCTCGCAAAGCAAATCGAAAGAGAAAGAATCCGGGGTTGAGCCAGCTGATAACATTCCTGAGCCGGTTATTGTTCTCAGTGCAGAGGTTCCGATCGAGGAGAAAATAGACTTGCAGTTAGAGGAGCGGAATGTCGTGTCAAGTGACCCTAACCTGCTGATTTGTACACCATCAGAATTAAAATCCGCTCAAATTGAGTGTGATGATTTAAAAACGATTTGGGATAAATTGAAGACGGATGGGGAAAAAAACATTCAGGGACAGTATGTGACCGAAAACGTAGTCTCTCCGTACACGTTAGGGCGGTAAAATGCTCTAGAAAAGATAAGCGTTAAAGCAAAAGTAAGCGTTATCCTCAAGAAAGGCGATCGTGATGAGTTACAAATATCAGAATTGAGAAATCTGGAAAACTTCCTGTCAGAAGGTGGGGAAAATAACGAATATACTGTATCGTATCTTTGGAATATAACACGTAAATCAGCTGGTAGAATGTCGCCGATAGATCAGTCACTATGTTCGGATCTAGTCGATTTATTTAGGAGCCAAAAGAAATTCTATGTTTTGATAGGAATTCACAATTATCACAAGTGGGCTCATAAGTTCATTCTTTGTGCTCGACCTAGAGTCCTTGGAAGATTGTTAGGAACTGGTAAATGTTTTGTTCAACTGTCGTGCAACTTTTCATGTTTTAATTACGTAATTCTCTATATGTATTTTGGAACCTTCGATTACCTTGCAAGAAACGCGGGTTTTAGTATTGGATGGTATGAAATAGCGTGCGAATTAGTCTTAACTAACTTAAGAGACATGCTTACTCCGTATGTAAGGGAGAAGAATTCGAAAATGAAAGTGCGTTGCTTTAAAGAAACGTGCATTATCTCCGGATTCGACTTGGTCGAGATATCCAGTCACCATGTGGAGACTCCCGTCGGTTTTGACAGAGAATCGGGGATGAGTGTGAAAATTGTTCTGTATAAAATTAATTTTCTTTCTGAACGTGTTGGTATAAATATCAAAGTCGGCGGGGTTGCCAATGTGAACGTGAATGTTTCATTCTTGAATACAAACTATGAACCCTATAGAGATGTACCGGCAGAGCTTTTACCGGACTCACCCACCGAATTAAGAGGTATAACTCGTGTCTCTTCCTTTGTAATCTCAAATACAGATATTTTGTCCTCTGTGACCAATGGTAAATTGTTTATAAACGTTGAAGGCATAAATTATTTCCTACGAAGCAGATCAGATCTTTCAGTACATCTGAGTTACTTTACTTGGGACACTAAAACCTGGATTAACGAGTTATCACTAGATCGGAAGGGATTGTTTAAAGCTGGCAAGTTAGGTGTTATCACGTTGATTGTAGAAAGTGAAGGGTTTAAGGTTAACCGTTCTAGACTAGCAGGCCGATTTCGCTTCTTTTATGCATTATTTTATCAAGATGATTACCTGAAAAGCGTCCTCGAACTTCGGGACACTGGACCTCGTAGTATACGGATAAGGCATACGCTTATTTACGACGGTACATTCAGCCGCATACATGACCCTCCGTTAGAAGAATTCACTAAACTCTATAAAGTTTCTGTGAAGGGTAAAATTTAGTGTATAACAAAATTTCCCGCACCTTATGCGTCTGATTTCGAGCGCGAATTCATTACACAATGTGATGCCTCTCATGTTGTAATCGGAGTTGTATTAACAAAAATGTTTGGGGCAGAAGAACATCCTGTCTTGTATCTCAGTCGGAAATTTAGCCCAGCTGAGAAGAATTACTCGACAATAGAACGGGAGTGCGCGTCGATAATTTTCGCGGTTCGGAAACTACATTTTTATTTAGATGGTGCAAATTTCAAAATCATAACAGACCACAAACCATTGAAGTGGTTAAAAAATCACACCGGCACGAATTCCAGGATTCTTCGGTGGTCCTTAATTCTGCAACCGTATAACTTTACTATTGAACACCGGGCTGGAAAGTTTAACCAGAATGCAGATACGCTTAGCCGTATGTCTTGCGAATGAAGGTGTAAATAGAATTAGTTCTTACAACAATTGTACTTGAAAGTGTGTGTTTTTTTTTGTTTTATTTTTTTGTATGTCGTTATTTATGTTTATTTATGTTAGTTAAAGTATAGTAGTGTAAATTATGTGCTTAAAGTTGCTTGCCTCAGAGCTCAAGTGTAGAGGTGAAAACACATATATGTACCACACTGTATTCCCGAACTATGATGTAAGGGAGGGGGACGCTGTGAAGAATAGGAAATTCTTCAAGCAGTCAGTCGTGTGAATATTTGATGTGTCTTTGTCACCCCTGTCCTTGGCAACAGAGGGGGGCGAACCCTAGTGTCAAGCTAACTGACTGATGGTCATCGCCGGACTGAGGGCGGTATTTCCTCTGCTTGTCTACTGGCAAGAGGGTGTCAGCTGGAGACAAAGGCCACACACGGAGAGTCCGACATTCTTCATGCACAAAAGGGCGGTTCGTTACGCTAAGCCCTCGGCGTGAGAAATTCTCGAATGTTTGAAATAGCTGATGTCACTGATTTCAGCAAATCAACGTCGAAACACAAAAACCAACGCATGATAGGACGAAATATGTTCCAGGGAGGTGCTTAGAGTTTTCTTGGAGAACCTCGGACCGAAAAAGAGGGAGAGAGACTTGAGATCTACTCTCAGAAGGTGACTGATACCTGCGGCCTTGGGCCAGATTACATTTTTGGGAACTTTGAATCCCGGGCTTAGTGCCGTTTCATATAGTCAGTGAACTCTGACTGTTTGGGGAAGAAGTTTAACTCCCCGGTGCCTTAGGGCGGTTATGACAGTAAATTTTTGGTGTAACTGAAGTGTACATATTGTATATAATTAAATACATAATTTTAAAACCTAAACTCCGTATCTTGAATTAATCTATGTCCAGCTACCTGGGAGAAGTGTTCATATCGTCACAACCCCTTCAGTTCTTGGCCCTGGCCTCGACTGTATTGGGGGGCTATTTTATAATATATCATATGACTTGCTGTAGTTTAGACATGACCGGTCATTCTATTTCGTTAAGCTCAAGTTGAACTGAGCTGTATACTGACACTCTGTATATACGTATCCGGTATTCAAGAACCGGCTCAATGCTTCATGAAGAATAAATTTTTTTAATCATTACAACAGACTTGCAACTTATTTTAGGTTTTTTTTCAACTTTCCTTGAACGACCATCAAGATGACTTGCAGTGAAGATTCCTGAGGTTTTGACAATACAAGTTTTGTACTACGCTATATTCTTCCATCTTTTACGATACCGCCCGAACAGAGTAATATTTAGGGAATTCTTCAAGATTTCATCATTGCTGACAATCCTTTGCCTGGAGGTCTTCATATTCTGCTGATAGTTTAAGAATCAACTCGCCCTGATAAGTCTTCATTTTTGGTGCTGATGATCAACTTGCTGCTGATATTCAATCCAGAATTCCGGTGTGTTTTTTTAATGTCCTGCAGATGGTGTGCTTTTCCTGACTGACGCCGTTCTACAACATTTTTTTTTCAGGTTTCTTGTAGCGAACTTTTGTTGATACTCTTTTTAACAGACTTTCATCATAACAGTGAACTCTGATTAATATTGCATCAATACACAGGACTCTGTATCTTCATTGTGTACGAAATAGTTTCATCAGCACAGAACTATTTAATTATTTAGTGTTTATAAAATCACTTCCAGATATACCCAGCAACATCAATTGTACAGAGATAGATGCCTGTTAGTCACACAAATTTCTTCAGTACAACTACTTAACGCCGACGGGAGTCTGAGAATATGGCGTCAGGCTCATGAAGCCATGGATCCTGCATTCCTGGCTGGAACTGTACAAGGGCATGGTGGCTCAATCATGGTCTGGGGTGTTGTTTCGTGGCACAGTTTGGGATCTTTGGTGCGTGTACCAACCTCCCTCAATGTAATTCGGTACGTAGAGTTGCTGGTTGATCACCTCCATCAGTTTATGCTGTTCTGTTATCCGCACGGTAATGGAGTTTTCCAGCAAGACAACTGTACCTCTCACAAGTCCCGGTTGGCTACTGGCTGGTTGGATGAGCATTCCTCTGACTTCTCTGTCATTAATTGGCCACCTAGAAGCCCAGACTTAAATCCTATTGAGCATCTTTGGGATGTTTTGGAACAAAGCGTGAAAGGCCATCACACAGCACCAAAGAACCTTACTGAATTATGGACAGCTTTAGCCAATATTTGGCAAGAAATTCCCGTGGAACGTTTCCAGAAACTTGTTGAATCTATGCCTCGTCGTGTGGCAGCCGTTATCAAGGCCAGAGGAGGCCCAACTCGTTACTAGGTAGGTATCCCTAATTCAGTGGCACTTTAGTGTATATGAAAGGGCAATCATTTCTGAACACTTTACTTCCTAGCAGCAAACCGCATGAAAAAATTCCTATATTTACTTAAGTTATAGCCAAAAACGTAACCGAGCTCCAAATGAAAACAAGAGTTAAAGAGACACTGGAGTGAGCATTGAGTGTGGCTCGACTTTACCCTGTCACTTGCGGTTTGCATTTAATTCGCTGAACATCTGCAGTCTTTTTCAAACTCGAGAGATTTATTTTTGGGAGAGAAGTAGGAAGTTCCTACTCAACTCAGTTTGTTTTGTTTGCAAGCTTCCCTCGTGATTCTCGAGTCGTAATCAGTGAAGTTTGCTTAGCTCATTCTGATTTCGTTTGCTTTCGTTTCAGATTGAGATCAGTTATTATTTTGTTTACTCTTTATTTCAATTAATACTTTTTTAATTGAAATACATACATTCGTAAGTTTGTTTTCAAATTTTAAACAAATGGATGTCAATAAACGTGCATCGGGAAAACGACCGAAAAGATGTTATTATTACGGTAATAAGTCTTCTAAGAAGCAGAGGATTGCTATTTTGAAATCTGATGTTTCTGATGTTTTGACATCAAGTACACACATGTCCATAAATTAAGGATAATGCCAGCTCCGTCAAATAAAGGTACAGAAACAAAACAAACGTGACTTATTCATAAAGCCCATTTATTAAACAAAAGATAAAGAACAAAAAAGATGGTGTATGTATGATATCCTTCATAAAAACTACGATTTTTGCTCCCTCTGAGCAATTGTAAAAAATATATCCTTTACAAAAACTTAATATTACATGGTTGGTATGATGGTTAATACATTGCATGTCTCCCATGCGATGACATACAGTCCGTACAACGCCTAGGCAGGCTAAGTATCAAATTATCGAGCTGATCTCGGGGAAAACTACTCCATTCAGCAAGCAATGCTCTCCCAAGTTCCGGTACACATGCAGGAGGTGGTTGATGGGCTGCAACTCGTCAGCCAATCATGTCCCACACATGCTCTATCGGATTCAAGTGAGGTGAGAATGCTGGCCATTCCATACGGGTGATATCCTGAGATTGAAGGCATTCGTTTACGATGTTTGCTCGGTGAGGACGGGCATTGTCATCCATAAACACAAACTCTGCTCCCGTGGCACCCCTAAACAAACGTACATGTTGTTCCAGAATGATGTCCCGATAAATGTGGCCGTTCATGGTTCCGATTTGAACATGCAGATCTGTTCTGTAGCCCAGTATAATTCCACCCCAAAAGAGCAACCCTGCACCACCGTAACGGTGTCGTTCAATGATGTTATCTTGGTGGTAACGGGTACCTGGCGTTCTCCATATGAAAGTCCGAAGTGAATCAGACTGCAAGCTAAACCTTGACTCGTCGGAAAACATCACACAAGTCCACTGTGGTGATGTTCACATTGCATGTTATCTACTCCAGGCTAATCGCTGCCGACAGTGAGTTGCTGTGAGCGGAACACATCTGACAGGCCTGCGAACATATCGACCAATATTTCCGAATCGTCCGTACACGGTTTGCCTTGAAACTGTGGTACCCGTGGCTGCAGACAGCTTACGAGACAGGTCGGATGCTGTGCTCCGTCTGCTTCTTTTGGCAGTTACTGCCAAATACCGATCGTCATTCGGCGTTGTATCTCGGGAGCGACCTGTAGTGTAACATCTAATGACATTTCCATCATCTTGGAATCGTTGCAAAGCCTAGAGATGACACTTTGGGCAATTCCAAGTTCCTGGGATACTTCCATCCGAGAACGCCTACATTTCAGGCATCCGATAATTCTACCACGTAAAAAATCATCCACATGCGTCCTCTGTGACATAACTATTCGCTTATGGCACTGAACGGCTTACAGAACGCTTGTGAACAATTTTACTTCTTTGCCACCATTCCTTATATACCCCTCTCTTACACTCTCGTCACTGTGACGTACTATCGGCGTCATCTGGTGGCTTCCTGTAATTTGCATATAATTCTTGAAGATATGTGTGATAATTCACCAGGTGAAATTTTTACTTTAGAGTTCGATTTCTGTGTGATTCTGAATTATCCTTAATTTATGGACATGAGTGTATTTTAGAGAATATTGACTCTGAGTGCGATAAAAGTTCTCTTCGGAACTCCAGTGCTGTTGAGATAACAACAGAATGTGCTTCTTAGAAAGTAGTTAGGAGGCAAATGCAGTGTATATCTACCTAACGAAAATATATTTTGAGGCAATATAATTATTGACAAAAGTATGTTATTTGCATTTCTAGAAGATAATACTTCATGTAAAGTGTGCTCTGGAAATATCAAAGTGAGTGATAGAAGAATAATGGGATTGTTACCCTGCATTTCAATTACTTGCGAAAATTGTCAGAAGGACGCAAGTACCAGAAATTCAAAGCTCATTGGAGCTAAAAAAATATCCCAGAAATCAATAGACGAATTATGTATGCAATTCGTTGCATAGGGCAAGGTTTAGAGCCTTTAAAAACATTTTGTGGAACTATGGATTTATATCCTCCAGTATCACAAAAATCTTATGACAAAATCTGTGATAAGATAAATTTAGCAGCGAAAGCTGTTGCATCCAACAGCATGATAAAGGCTGCTAAAGAATAGGTCGAAGCTAACCATTCTACAGATATTATTGTAAGTGGTGATGGAACCTGGAAGACGAAGGGCCATACATCCCAGATAGGTGTGTTTACAGTGATCGGTTTCGACACAGGGAAAGTGTTAGACTTCGAAGCACTTTCATCGTCTTGCAGCGGTTGTCAGACATGGAAAGGTCCTCGTTCTGGTGTTGCCCTTAATGAGTGGAATGCCAAGCATTCTGCATATGTTCGAAAAATCACACTGGATCATCTGACAAAATGGAGGCTGATGGCATGGTGAATATATTTAAAAGGTCAGTGCAAGACAGAGGTGTACGCTATACAAAATATGTAGGAGATGGTGATTGTAAGACATATTTGTCAATTACAGAGTCAAAGCCATATAGTGATACCGATATAACTAAATTAGAGTGTGTGACATTTCTCCAAAAGCGAATGGGAACTCCACTAAGGAAATTAAAACAAGAATATGTAGGAAAGAAATTGTCAGATAAAAAAGAGCATTTCTGGAAAAGGACGATTTACTGATGCTCTCGTGAATCAGTTATCTGTGTACTATGGAAATGCTATACGAGAGCACTCCCATTCCTTAAAAGACATGAGAACTGCTATTTGAGCTATTTATTTTCATATGCGTTCAACAGATGCTGAGCCCCTACACAATTTCTGTCCTGCAGGCTCAGAAACTTGGTGTAAATATCAAAAATCTGTTGTAAATGGCACTGTCAATTCTTTTTGCCATAAAACAAGTGTGCCTGCTGCTATTATGGATGCCATTAAACCTCTTTTTAATGCTTTATCACATCCAGCACTATTGACTCGCTGTCTTGAGGCATTTACTCAAAATGCAATTGAATCGTTGAATTCTATGATATGGAGTCTATATCCCAAAACTTCAGGCTGTGGTCGTAGAATTGTTGAAATTGCAGTATATAAAGCTGCTATAATTTTCAACGAAGGTCGCAGAGGTAAGCTTGATGTAATGGAAGAATTGGGTCTCCAAATAGGTAATCATGCTATAGCAGCACAACTGCAAACTGATTCTTTACGTTTGATCAATACAGACAAACGGGCATCACTAATACAGTTGAGGCTCGAAGAGCCAAAAGAATTAAAAAATTGTCCACGAATCTAAAACACATTAAAAAGGAAGGTAATGTGTATGAACCAGGAGGATTTTAAATAATGTATCTAGTAAGCATATATATATTTTGAAGTCAAATAATTTTATGAAAGTAAAAAATGTTAGCTGTTTTTATAATTCATGAAAGTGAAATATGATAAAATTTATAATCACAGCTATTGTAAATATTAATGTTTATTGCTTTTTTTATTAGTATATGATCTCATAACCATTCGAAATAGTTTTACTATGAATATCGCTCTTAATATTTGTAAATGTGGAAAATTTATAAATTTTGATGGATGTTATAATGCTAAAATTTTGCACATTTTATATAAGCAAGATAGTTTTGTTTTCAAAAATATAAAAATTCAAAAATATAATTTTTTTAATATTCAGTGTAAGCTCTAGACTCTGAAATATAATTGGATACCAAAATTTTTGTTTTACATGCAGAAATTATTTTGTAATCATGCGCGCAAGCTGTCATTCTAATTTTCTACTCGACAAATGCAAGTTTAAAAAATCTTGTATAAATCAATTTTTTATATTATGCTTTGAATAAAATATAAAATGAAAGAAGAAGCATGCATCTATAACTGCCTTAAAAATTGTGTTTTTGTGATGTATACTTTTTAAGATATAAAATGACACAAATGTTCATTTTTTTTTTCATTTTTCGACATTTTAAGACTCCTGAGTCCCCTTAACTCTAAGCTTTTCACGTAAACAGGATGCCACGGGGTATATAGCAGCGACATTCTATGGAGTTAAAGAATAATGAAAAAAGATTGTAAAGATGGCAGGGAAGATTAAAGAAAGATAAAGAAGATTAAGACGGAGACCACAAAAAGGGGGAAAATTGATGAATTGATGAGAAAAGGAAGTGCAAACGGAGAAGTAGCCGAATTGAAAGGACTTAGTTAGATAGACACATCTGTTGAGTAAACTGAATGGTCAAAGAAAAGGGAATGCAGATGTGAAGATATAGTGATTAAGCGCGTGATGAATAAAAAAGAGGGAACGATGAATGGAGTAATGAGTTAGCTACGGGAATCGAAAAAAGCAGATGGAGATCCAAGAAATCAGAGGTATTCGTGAGAAGAGAAGTGATAATGAGTAAAGGCGACACACGCTCAGCGAGGGTGGTAATGGAATTTTCGAGAAGGAAGGAAGGAGAACCATTAAATAGACAGAAAATTATTTGGGCAATGGGAATGAGAAAAGAAGGAGGAGCCAACGAAGAAAGATGAAAGATATTAGAGAAGCAAGAAAAGATTGAACAAGCAGATTTGTTTTGGCGACGTAGAAATGAGAGACCAGCCCCATATGCAAAGAAACTGAAAGAGTAGACTTGATGCTAGCAAGAGATCGGAGCACGGCTTGCAGCGACAATAAAAAAGGCAACGGCCCGAGCAGATAACCAATCGTAGAATTCAGATGTTTACCGTTTCCAGTGAAGCCGAATAAGAGAGACGAATTAATTTGAGAAAGGAATCGGAGTGGTGTCGTGCAATGCGATAAAGAATGAGAATCACGAGCAATTAACTTCTACGAAAGCTGAGAAATTAGCACGGAGGCAAGTCGATAATAAGGGGAAGAAAACCGCACGAGACATGATGACAGCCTTAAATGAGCTACCGCTTCGAGGACACATCGTCGACATTCAAAGAACCAGCTACGGATGCAGAAAGAAGAGGTCTATGAAGAGTGAATTATCCGTCCCAAGGGACCGATTGATAACAGCGCTGGACAGCGGGAAGCAACGAGACCCCCCCAGCCTACCCCCGGCCGCAGATAAAAAGCGAGCATCACATCGCGGAACGTGCCCCAACACAAAAGACCCTTTCCTAGCTGACAACCAACAAGTCCAATCGGAGTTCATGAGGACGTTTAAAAATTCAACAAATCAGGTATGTGTGATGTTTATTATTTGATCACTAAGTGGTATTTTGCCTCGCTGCCTCTCATCCATAGTTAATTAAGTGACATAATTAATGACAATTGCTAAGTTGAATTATAGAAGTGTTTATTTAGTATGATACCTCATTGGTAAATAATTAATGATTAATAAGTAACCCATATCTGATCTCTCCCTAGATGAAGTGATATGATGACAAGTGCAAAGTATTATTTAGTATTATTATTATACTCTAGTTGTTACTGTTTATTCAATATGTTTTGATTTTCTAATATTTCATCGAAAATCAAAAGATGGGAGGAATGTTCCGAGAGCAAAGTTTAGGTTTGCCGATTGGCAGCGGTAAAAAAAGAAGAAAAAAGGAGAATTTCCCTCCGCTCACATTCAGAATCGAACAGAATTCCTCCGCCTTTTTGACCATAACTCTTTAGGGAATATAGATTTAATTTAAATGTTTATAAGTGCAGTGTCCGTGTTGAATAATGAAGTCCTGTGTATTACGTAATTTTGATTTCTTTGAACATTCGACAAATGGAGTAGGATAAGAACAGCAGGTGTCCAAATACTTATTGATAGATCTATATACACTGAAGTGCCACTGAATTAGGGATAGCAAAGCCTATGCAAATTGTGTAGCGCTGCGCATCATGTATGCGTATGTGAGGGCGCTGTGGTAACTGCATATATAGCGCGTACTGTGGTTGTTCTGAATTAGTTGTTGGAATTGCCAGTATGGGTAAACGGCCTGATTTAGACGCCTTCGATCACGGACAAATCGTAGGTGCGCGACGCATGGGCCATTCAATTTCCGAAATCTTCAGACAGCTAGGATTTTCAAGGTCGACAGTGTCAAGAGTATACCAAGAATACATGGATGGTGGAAAAAAAAACTAGCGATCGGGCAAACTGCAAAGGACAATTAGCCTTGACAGTGCGTGGTGAGAGACGGCTCAGGCGTATTGTACGTAGCCAGCGAAGCCAAACATTAGCTCAAATTACCACCCAGTTTAATGACGGTGCCAGTCGTACAATCAGTAAACGGACTGTGAAACGCTCGCTTCACCGTATGGGTTTCGGGAGCCGTCGACCTACGAGAGTACCATTGCTTTATATTCGCCATCGGGCTGCACGTCTTGCCTGGGCAAGAGAGCACAGAGACTGGAGTGTAGGGGACTGGAAACGAGTAGCATGGAGTGATGAGTCTCGATTCCGACTACTTAACGCCGACGGGAGGCTGAGAATATGGCGTCAGGCTCATGAAGCCATGGATCCTGCATGCCTGGCTGGAACTGTACAAGGGCATGGTGGCTCAATCATGGTCTGGGGTGTTTTTTCGTGGCACAGTTTGGGATCTTTGGTGTGTGTACCAACCTCCCTCAATGCAATTCGGTACGTAAAGTTGCTGGGTGATCACCTCCATCCGATTATCCTATTCTGTTATCCGCACGGTAGTGGAGTTTTCCAGTAAGACAACTGTACCTTTCACAAGTCCCGGTTGGCTACTTGCTGGTTGGATGAGCATTCCTCTGACTTCTCTGTCATTAATTGGCCACCTAGAAGCCCAGACTTAAATCCTATTGAGCATCTTTGGGATGTTTTGGAACAAAGCGTGAAAGGCCATCACACAGCACCAAAGAACCTTACTGATTTATGGACAGCTTTAGCCAATATTTGGCAAGCCATTCCCGTGGAACGTTTCCAGAAACTTGTTGAATCTATGCCTCGTCGTGTGGCAGCCGTTATCAAGGCCAGAGGAGGCCCAACTCGTTACAAGGTAGGTATCCCTAATTCAGTGGCACATTAGTGTATATGAAAGGGCAATCATTTCTGAACACTTTACTTCCTAGCAGCAAACCGCATGAAAAAATTCCTATATTTACTTAAGTTATAGCCAAAAACGTAACCGAGCTCCAAATGAAAACAAGAGTTAAGGAGACACTGGAGTGAGCGTTGAGTGTGGCTCGACTTTGTTTACCTTGTCACTTGCGGTTTGCATTTAATTCGCTGAATATCTGCAGTCTTTTTCAAACTCGAGAGATTTATTTTTGGGAGAGAAGTAGGAAGTTCCTACTCAACTCAGTTTGTTTTGTTTGCAAGCTTCCCTCGTGATTCTCGAGTCGTAATCAGTGAAGTTTGCTTAGCTCATTCTGATTTCGTTTGCTTTCGTTTCCGATTGAGATCCGTTATTATTTTGTTTACTCTTTATTTCAATTAATACTTTTTTAATTGAAATGCATACATTCGTAAGTTTGTTTTCAAATTTTAAACAAAAGGATGTCAAAAAACGTGCATCGGGAAAACGACCGAAAAGATGTTATTATTACGGTAATAAGTCTTCTAAGAAGCAGAGGATTGCTATTTTGAATTCTGATGTTTCTGATGTTTTGACATCAAGTACACACATGTCCATAAATTAAGGATAATGCCAGCTCCGGCAAATAAAGGTACAGAAACAAAACAAACGTGACTTATTCATAAAGCCCATTTATTAAACAAAAGATAAAGAACAAAAAAGATGGTGTATGTATGATATCCTTCATAAAAACTACGATTTTTGCTCCCTCTGAGCAATTGTAAAAAATATATCCTTTACAAAAACTTAATATTACATGGTTGGTATGATGGTTAATACATTGCATGTCTCCCATGCGATGACATACAGTCCGTACAACGCCTAGGCAGGCTGAGTATCAAATTATCGAGCTGATCTCGGGGAAAATTACTCCATTCAGCAAGCAATGCTCTCCCAAGTTCCGGTACACATGCAGGAGGTGGTTGATGGGCTGCAACTCGTCAGCCAATCATGTCCCACACATGCTCTATCGGATTGAAGTGAGGTGAGAATGCTGGCCATTCCATACGGGTGATATCCTGAGATTGAAGGCATTCGTTTACGATGTTTGCTCGGTGAGGACGGGCGTTGTCATCCATAAACACAAACTCTGCGCCCGTGGCACCCCTAAACAAACGTACATGTTGTTCCAGAATGATGTCCCGATAAATGTGGCCGTTCATGGTTCCGATTTGAACATGCAGATCTGTTCTGGAGCCCAGTATAATTCCACCCCAAAAGAGCAACCCTGCACCACCGTAACGGTGTCGTTCAATGATGTTATATTGGTGGTAACGGGTACCTGGCGTTCTCCATATGAAAGTCCGAAGTGAATCAGACTGCAAGCTAAACATTGACTCGTCGGAAAACATCACACAAGGCCACTGTGGTGATGTTCACATTGCATGTTATCTACTCCAGGATAATCGCTGCCGACAGTGAGTTGCTGTGAGCGGAACACATCTGACAGGCCTGCGAACATATAGACCAATATTTCCGAAACGTCCGTACACGGTTTGCCTTGAAACTATGGTAACCGTGGCTGCAGACAGCTTACGACACAGGTCGGATGCTGTGCTCCGTCTGCTTCTTTTGGCAGTTACTGTCAAATACCGATCGTCATTCGGCGTTGTAACTCGGGAGCGACCTGTAGTGTAACATCTAATGACATTTCCATCATCTTGGAATCGTTGCAAAGCCTAGAGATGACACTTTGGGCAATTCCAAGTTCCTGGGATACTTCCATCCGAGAACGCCTACATTTCAGGCATCCGATAATTCTACCACGTAAAAAATCATCCACATGCGTCCTCTGTGACATAACTATTCGCTTATGGCACTGAACGGCTTACAGAACGCTTGTGAACAATTTTACTTCTTTGCCACCATTCCTTATATACCCCTCTCTTACACTCTCGTCACTGTGACGTACTATCGGCGTCATCTGGTGGCTTCCTGTAATTTGCATATAATTCTTGAAGATATGTGTGATAATTCACCAGGTGAAATTTTTACTTTAGAGTTCGATTTCTGTGTGATTCTGAATTATCCTTAATTTATGGACATGAGTGTATTTTAGAGAATATTGACTCTGAGTGCGATAAAAGTTCTCTTCGGAACTCCAGTGCTGTTGAGATAACAACAGAATGTGCTTCTTAGAAAGCAGTTAGGAGGCAAATGCAGTGTATATCTACCTAACGAAAATATATTTTGAGGCAATATAATTATTGACAAAAGTATGTTATTTGCATTTCTAGAAGATAATACTTCATGTAAAGTGTGCTCTGGAAATATCAAAGTGAGTGATAGAAGAATAATGGGATTGTCACCCTGCATTTCAATTACTTGCGAAAATTGTCAGAAGGACGCAAGTACCAGAAATTCAAAGCTCATTGGAGCTAAAAAAATATCCCAGAAATCAATAGAAGAATTATCTATGCAATGCGTTGCATAGGGCAAGGTTTAGAGCCTTTAAAAACATTTTGTGGAATTATGGATTTATATCCTCCAGTATCACAAAAATCTTATGACAAAATCTGTGATAAGATAAATTTAGCAGCGAAAGCTGTTGCATCCAACAGCATGATAAAGGCTGCTAAAGAATAGGTCGAAGCTAACCATTCTACAGATATTATTGTAAGTGGTGATGGAACCTGGAAGACGAAGGGCCATACATCCCAGATAGGTGTGTTTACAGTGATCGGTTTCGACACAGGGAAAGTGTTAGACTTCGAAGTACTTTCATCGTCTTGCAGTGGTTGTCAGACATGGAAAGGTCCTCGTTCTGGTGTTGCCCTTAATGAGTGGAATGCCAAGCATTCTGCCATATGTTCGAAAAATCACACTGGATCATCTGGCAAAATGGAGGCTGATGGCATGGTGAATATATTTAAAAGGTCAGTGCAAGACAGAGGTGTACGCTATACAAAATATGTAGGAGACGGTGATTGTAAGACATATTTGTCAATTACAGAGTCAAAGCCATATAGTGATACCGATATAACTAAATTAGAGTGTGTGGCATATCTCCAAAAGCGAATGGGAACTCCACTAAGAAAATTAAAACAAGAATATGTAGGAAAGAAATTGTCAGATAAAAAGAGCATTTCTGGAAAAGGACGACTTACTGATGCTCTCGTGAATCATTTATCTGTGCACTATGGAAATGCTATACGAGAGCACTCCCATTCCTTAAAAGACATGAGAACTGCTATTTGAGCTATTTATTTTCATATGCGTTCAACAGATGCTGAGCCCCTACACAATTTCTGTCCTGCAGGCTCAGAAACTTGGTGTAAATATCAAAAATCTGTTGTAAATGGCACTGTCAATTCTTTTTGCTTTAAAACAAGTGTGCCTGCTGCTATTATGGATGCCATTAAACCTCTTTTTAATGCTTTATCACATCCAGCACTATTGACTCGCTGTCTTGAGGCATTTACTCAAAATGCAAATGAATCGTTGAATTCTATGATATGGAGTCTATATCCCAAAACTTCAGGCTGTGGTCGTAGAATTGTTGAAATTGCAGTATATAAAGCTGCTATAATTTTCAACGAAGGTCGCAGAGGTAAGCTTGATGTAATGGAAGAATTGGGTCTCCAAATAGGTAATCATGCTATAGCAGCACAACTGCAAACTGATTCTTTACGTTTGATCAATACAGACAAACGGGCATCACTAATACAGTTGAGGCTCGAAGAGCCAAAAGAATTAAAAAATTGTCCACGAATCTAAAACACATTAAAAAGGAAGGTAATGTGTATGAACCAGGAGGATTTTAAATAATGTATCTAGTAAGCATATATATATTTTGAAGTCAAATAATTTTATGAAAGTAAAAAATGTTAGCTGTTTTTATAATTCATGAAAGTGAAATATGATAAAATTTATAATCACAGCTATTGTAAATATTAATGTTTATTGCTTTTTTTATTAGTATATGATCTCATAACCATTCGAAATAGTTTTACTATGAATATCGCTCTTAATATTTGTAAATGTGGAAAATTTATAAATTTTGCTGGATGTTATAATGCTAAAATTTTGCACATTTTATATAAGCAAGATAGTTTTGTTTTCAAAAATATAAAAATTCAAAAATATAATTTTTTTAACATTCAGTGTAAGCTCTAGACTCTGAAATATAATTGGATACCAAAATTTTTGTTTTACATGAAGAAATTATTCTTTAATCATGCGCGCAAGCTGTCTACTCGACAAATGCAAGTTTAAAAAACCCTGTATAAATCAATTTTTCATATTATGCTTTGAATAAAATATAAAATGAAAGAAGAAACATGCATCTATAACTGCCTTAAAAATTGTGTTTTTGTGATGTATACTTTTTAAGATATAAAATGACAAATATTTCATTTTTTTTTTCATTTTTCGACATTTTAAGATTCCTGAGTCCCCTTAACTCTAAGCTTTTCACGTAAACAGGATGCCACGGGGTATATAGCAGCGACATTGTATGGAGTTAAAGAATAATGAAAAAAGATTGTAAAGATGGCAGGGAAGATTAAAGAAAGATAAAGAAGATTAAGACGGAGACCACAAAAAGGGGGAAAATTGATGAATTGATGAGAAAAGGAAGTGCAAACGGAGAAGTAGCCGAATTGAAAGGACTTAGTTAGATAGACACATCTGTTGAGTAAACTGAATGGTCAAAGAAAAGGGAATGCAGATGTGAAGATATAGTGAATAAGCGCGTGATGAATAAAAAAGAGGGAACGATGAATGGAGTAAAGAGTTAGCTACGGGAATCGAAAAAAGCAGATGGAGATCCAAGAAATCAGAGGTAACCGTGAGAAGAGAAGTGATAATGAGTAAAGGCGACACACGCTCAGCGAGGTTGGTAATGGAAATTTCGAGAAGGAAGGAAGGAGAACCAATAAATAGACAGAAAATTATTTGGCCAATAGGAATGAGAACAGAAGGAGGAGCCAACGAAGAAAGATGAAAGATATTAGAGAAGCAAGAAAAGATTGAACAAGCAGATTTGTTTTGGCGACGTAGAAATGAGAAACCAGCCCCATATGCAAAGAAGCTGAAAGAGTAGACTTGATGCTAGCAAGAGATCGGAGCACGGCTTGCAGCGACAATAAAAAAGGCAACGGCCCGAGCAGATAACCAGTCGTAGAATTGAGATGTTTACCGTTTCCAGTGAAACCGAATAAGAGAGACGAATTAATTTGAGAAAGGAATCAGAGCGGTGCCGTGCAATGCGATAAAGAATGAGAATCACGAGCAATTAACTTCTATGAAAGCTGAAAAATTAGCACGGACGCAAGTCGATAATAAGGGGAAGAAAACCGCACGAGACATGATGACAGCCTTAAATGAGCTACCGCTTCGAGGACACATCGTCGACATTCCAAGAACCAGCTACGGATGCAGAAAGAGGAGGTCTATGAAGAGTGAATTATTTGTCCCAAGGGACCGATTGATAACAGCGCTGGACAGCGGGAAGCTACGAGACCCCCCCCCCAGCCTACCCCCGGCAGCAGATAAAAAGTGCGCATCACATCGCGGAACGTGCCCCAACACAAAAGACCCTTTCCTAGCTGACAACCACTAAGTTATTTGATCACTATGTGGTATTTTGCCTCGCTGCCTCTTATCCATAGTTAATTAAGTGACATAATTAATGACAATTGCTAAGTTGAATTATAGAAGTGTTTATTTAGTATGATACCTCATTGGTAAATAATTAATGATTAATAAGTAACCCATATCTGATTTCTCCCTAGATGAAGTGATATGATGACAAGTGCAAAGTATTATTTAGTATTATTATTATACTCTAGTTGTTACTGTTTATTCAATATGTTTATTTTCTAATATTTCATCGAAAATCAAAAGATGGGAGGAATGTTCCGAGAGCAAAGTTTAGGTTTGCCGATTGGCAGCGGTAAAAAAAGAAGAAAAAAGGAGAATTTCCCTCCGCTCACATTCAGAATCGAACAGAATTCCTCTGCCTTTTTGACCATAACTCTTTAGGGAATATAGATTTAATTTAAATGTTTATAAGTGCAGTGTCCGTGTTGAATAATGAAGTCCTGTGTATTACGTAATTTTGATTTCTTTGAACATTCGACAAATGGAGTAGGATAAGAACAGCAGGTGTCCAAATACTTATTGATAAATCTATATACACTGAAGTGCCACTGAATTAGGGATAGCAAAGCCTATGCAAATTGTGTACGCTGCGCATCATGTATGCGTAAGTGAGGGCGCTGTGGTAACTGCATATATAGCGCGTACTGTGGTTGTTCTGAATTAGTTGTTGGAATTGCCAGTATGGGTAAACTGCCTGATTTAGACGCCTTCGATCACGGACAAATCGTAGGTGCGCGACGCATGGGCCATTCAATTTCCGAAATCTTCAGACAGCTAGGATTTTCAAGGTCGACAGTGTCAAGAGTATACCAAGAATACATGGATGGTGGAAAAAAAAACTAGCGATCGGGCAAACTGCAAAGGACAATTAGCCTTGACAGTGCGTGGTGAGAGACGGCTCAGGCGTATTGTACGTAGCCAGCGAAGCCAAACATTAGCTCAAATTACCACCCAGTTTAATGACGGTGCCAGTCGTACAATCAGTAAACGGACTGTGAAACGCTCGCTTCACCGTATGGCTTTCGGGAGCCGTCGACCTACGAGAGTACCATTGCTCTATACTCGCCATCGGGCTGCACGTCTTGCCTGGGCAAGAGAGCACAGAGACTGGAGTGTAGTGGACTGGAAACGAGTAGCATGGAGTGATGAGTCTCGATTCCGACTACTTAACGCCGACGGGAGGCTGAGAATATGGCGTCAGGCTCATGAAGCCATGGATCCTGCATGCCTGGCTGGAACTGTACAAGGGCATGGTGGCTCAATCATGGTCTGGGGTGTTTTTTCGTGGCACAGTTTCGGATCTTTGGTGTGTGTACCAACCTCCCTCAATGCAATTCGGTACGTAGAGTTGCTGGGTGATCACCTCCATCCGATTATGCTGTTCTGTTATCCGCACGGTAATGGAGTTTTCCAGCAAGACAACTGTACCTTTCACAAGTCCCGGTTGGCTACTTGCTGGTTGGATGAGCATTCCTCTGACTTCTCTGTCATTAATTGGCCACCTATAAGCCCAGACTTAAATCCTATTGAGCATCTTTGGGATGTTTTGGAACAAAGCGTGAAAGGCCATCACACAGCACCAAAGAACCTTACTGAATTATGGACAGCTTTAGCCAATATTTGGCAAGCCATTCCCGTGGAACGCTTCCAGAAACTTGTTGAATCTATGCCTCGTCGTGTGGCAGCCGTTATCAAGGCCAGAGGAGGCCCAACTCGTTACTAGGTAGGTATCCCTAATTCAGTGGCACTTCAGTGTATATAAAGGAAGTCGTCCTGACTTATTCACGTATCAACGCCCAGAAAAAACTATTGGAGATACAGATATCAAATTTTAGGAGCTTATTACTTTTGTGCTGAAGGCGTCATTTAAGAAGCGATTTTTCAAAATTCGTCCCCTAAGAGGGGGGAGGGGGGCAAAACGTGTTTTTTACACATTCCTTCATATCTCAAAGAAGAAAATTGATATCCATAAGATTCTTGCTCTAAAATGTAAGAAACATGAGTACCTAAAAACCAATTTAAGTTTTTTTTCAAAATTCGGCCCCCAAGGGGGGGGAGGGGGGACTAAACGTGTTTTATCTATGTATATAAAGGAAACAACGCCCAGCAAAAACTATTGGATATACAGATATCAAATTTTAGGAGCTTATTACTTTTGTGCTGAAGACGTCATTTAAGAAGCGATTTTTCAAAATTCGTCCCCCAAGGGGGGGGAAGAGGGGCAAAACGTGTTTTTTACATATTCTTTCATCTCAAAAAAGAAAATGGATATCCATAAAATTCTTCTTTTAAAATGTAAGAAACATGAATAATTAAAAACCAATTTCGAGATTTTTCAAAATTCGGCCCCCAAGGGGGGGGGGGGAGGAGGCTAAACGTGTTTTATCACAAATTCCTTCATATCTCGAAGAAGAAAACAGATATCCATAAGATTCTTGCTTTAAAATGAAAGGAACACGAATATCTAAAAATCAATTTCAGGATTTTTCAAAATTCGGCCCTCATGGGGGGGATTGGGCAAAACGTGTTTTCCCATATTCCCTCATATCTCAAAGAAATAAAACAGATATCCATAAAATTCTTGCTTTAAAATGTAAGGAATTTGATTACCTAAAATCGATTTCTGGATTTTTCAAAATTCGGCCCCAAGGGGGGGGGGGGCTAAACGTGTTTTTCACATATACCTTCATATCTCAAAGTAGGAAACGGATATCCATAAGATACTTGCTTTAAAATGAAAGGAAGACGAATACCTAAAAATCAGTTTCAGGATTTTTCAAAATTCGCCCTGGTGCGTCGCTACATGTTGTTTTGATTCAATCTGCGCAATGCAGACCGTTTTGTGAGTCAGTCGCTCATCTGCGTTGGACGGAGAAACATCTCCCCAACCATGCAATAAATTGTTTAAAAAGCATTACAAAGCGTGTATTCAATTTCTCATCTCGTCTCGTGTGCTTCCATGGTGCCTCTTCACCCGGGAATCGAATCTTCAGTCTAATCATATATTCGAAATGGATTTACTCGTACGAAAAAGATCAGCGATCAAGGGTAAGTGTACCCGACTTACTAATAGTGTTGAAAAACTTACAACATACGACGACGTCACGATTCAAATCTATGCCACACAAGCCAATGAGTTGTGGACAGAACTGTTAAATATACATGATGAAATAATGTGTACATGTAAGGAGAAATGCATTCAAGAGAACGAAAATGAGTTTAATACAATCGCGGAAAAAATAGACACGTTAAAAATAAACATAGCGCATATGTTTAAAGAAGAAAATAAATCGGTTGAAATCGAAAGTAGTAATAGAAATAATGTACATTGTAATATTAAATTGCCGCGATTAGATTTGCCCTCATTTGCAGGTAATTTTACAGATTGGATTTCTTTTCGGGATATATTTGTGTCAACCGTTCATGATAATTCTTCCCTAAGTAATGCTCAAAAATTGCAATACTTAAAATTATCGTTAAAAGGGGAAGCATCGACAATAATTCAGAATATTCAAATTTCGGATGCTAACTATACTAAAGCGTGGAAATTGATATGTGAACGTTTCGAAAATGTAGGTGAAATAATCTATTCGACACTAGATAAATTGTTTTCGCAGCCAGCATTACAAATCGAAAATGCACAAGGTTTGCGTAGAATGTTAGACGTTACGAATCAATGCTTAGACATTTTAGAAGTATTAAACCAACCCATTCAACATTGGGATATTATTCTTGTATATTTCTTGCGGAAGAAACTAGACTCTGAGACTTTAAAGGAGTGGCATCTGTCACATAAAGATCGTTCATTGCGAACATTTGCTGATTTCAAAGTTTTTCTCGAACAGCGCGCTTCCGCGTTGGCGTCGATTAATGTAAACAAACGAGGTTCGTTTAATGAAAACAAAAGTAAATCTTTCAGTAAAAATAACAACGTGTCAGCGCATTTAACTTTTTCTCATGCGTGTTTTTGCTGTAAAGGGCAACATCCTATATATAAATCTGATGATTTTATTAAACTTTCATTTAACAACAAAAAAGATGTTATTGCGAAGAATAAATTATGTAGCAATTGTTTACGAATGGGTCATCGCGCGTCAGTCTGTGCTAGTAGTGGATGTAAAATATGCAATTTAAGACATAATACGCTATTACACATCAATAAAAATCCAAACACAACGGTCAACGGTAGATCGGAACCAGAGGTTGATCCGGTGATATCAACACATTGCGCTCAACGTGAAAATAGTCAAATTCTTTTACCCACGGCCATAGTCAATGTTATCGATGCTAGCGGTAATTATCAAAATTGTCGGGTTTTAATTGACAGTGCATCACAGTCTTCATTTATAAGCGAAAATTGTGCTCAAAAATTGAAATTGAATAGAAAATCTGTTAAGTTACGCATTTCTGGTGTGTCCGGAAAAGAAACGGCAACCACTAACGGCAGTGTAATTGTAAGTTTAGTTTCATGCTACAGCAAAAAATCGCATATTTTAAAAAAGGTTACAGGTGAACTGCCGCAAAGTTCTGTGGATACAAATACATTGGATTGTTTTAATTCAGTAAAATTAGCAGATCCGAATTATCACTTATCGGGTAGCATAGATATACTTCTTGGTGCGGATTGTTGTTCAGATATTTTTGTCGGTAACTGTATCAAAGCACCTCACGAGTCAATTGCAGCACATGAAACAATTTTTGGGTGGGTTATCTTTGGGAAAGCCACACCTTGTAAATCGAAGCAACGTGTTGTTCATGTACATCATAGTAGTTCGGATATCGACTCTTCCTTGCAGAAATTCTGGCAAGTCGAAGAAATTCCTAATGCTAGTAAGTGGACTAAAGAAGAAATCCAATGCGATAAACATTTTCAGATCACACATTCCAGAGATAATTCTGGCCGTTACATTGTAAACCTACCATTTAAGGAAACAGCTAAACCTCTTGGGGAGTCAAGGGAGGTGGCAATTAAACGCTTGCAACAAATTGAACGTAAAATTGCACGGCATCCAATCTTAATGCAGAGTTATTCTAAATTTATGAGTGATTACTTAACATTAGGTCACATGGAAATAGTTCCTGAAAACGAGTTAAATGCTACCGTCGAATCTATGTATTACATACCTCATCATTGCATAAAAAATGAATCGGATCTTAAATTCCGCGTGGTATTTGACGCGTCTGCAAAAACTACGAACGATGTCTCATTAAATGATAATTTGTTAATCGGACCAACCATTCAGGATGATCTTTTTAATCTCATATTGAGATTCAGGGAAAGGAAAATCGCCCTAAAGGCAGACATTGTAAAAATGTACAGGCAGGTAAAAGTTTCTCCTAGCGATACAAACTTTCAGCGAATACTTTGGAGAAATTCTCCCTCGGAACCAATCAGTACCTACCGGCTGCTTACAGTAACATACGGAACTGCATGTGCACCATTCCTAGCCACCAAATGCCTTCAACAATTAGTACACGATGAAGGGCATGATTTTCAGTTAGCGGCAACGGCGGTTAACAAGGATTTTTATGTAGACGATCTGCTTTCAGGCGCAGACACCATTGAGCAGGCTAATCAATTGCAGGTAGAAATTAATGCATTATTAAAGAGGGGTGGTTTTGAACTAAGAAAGTGGTCTTCGAATGAACCACAAGTGTTACAAAATTTGAGCGATGATTTGTTAGACCTAAATCAATATCAGGTTCAATCCGGCAATACAATTAAAACATTAGGCATACAGTGGGACCCTAGGAAAGATGTGTTTTTGTTTAAGGTGTCAATTAATGGTAAATATGCATACAATTCTAAACGAACTGTTTTATCAATGCTATCACAATTATTCGATCCTTTGGGATGGCTTACACCAGTAACGATAGTTGGCAAAATTCTGATCCAAATGTTATGGAAAGAAAAGTTAGATTGGGATGAAGCTTTACCGTCACCTTTAGAAACTAGTTGGAACAACTTCAAAAACAATTTAAACGAGTTAGAACTTGTAGAAATTCCGCGATATGTTTCAATCGATGGCGCAGTGAAATATGAACTACATGGATTTTCAGATGCGTCTGAAAAAGCGTACGCTGCTGTAATCTATTTGCGAACAATAGATAGTTGCGGAAATGTAAGGGTAAATTTAATAGCATCTAAATCAAGGGTAGCTCCATTAAAAAAATTAATGTTACCTAGATTGGAATTATGCGGAGTTCATTTGTTAGCCAAATTGATGTGTGTGTTAATTTCTGGCACAAGCCTTTCATTCGATAAAAAGTGCTGCTGGTGTGATTCCACAATCGTTCTCGCGTGGTTAGATTCGCCTGCTAATAGGTGGAAGACATTCGTAGCCAATCGGGTTGCACAAATTAACGAATTCGTGCCAAATGCAATCTGGCATTATGTACCAAGTTTGGAAAACCCAGCAGATTGCGTCTCTCGCGGTATAAGTCCAAGCGAACTTAGAAATCATGATCTATGGTGGAACGGACCACCATTTCTTAATAAAATTGAATGCATTTCTCACGAACACACATGTACTGAAGATAATAAAATAGAACTCAAACGGGAAGAAAAAAGAATAACAAGTCTAGTAACTCAAACAATGAAAGAACCAAATGATTTTGATCTTCTGAAACACTATTCTTCTTTAACAAAGCTAAAACGAGTGACGGCATATTGTTGTCGGTTCAGTAAAAACTGTAAATTACCGTTAAATCAAAGAAATCTTGGATTTCTCACTGCCTCGGAACTTACCCATGCCTTAATGTTGTGGGTCAGAAAGACTCAAGCAGAAAGTTTTAGTGCGGAATTAGAGGCTTTACAAAAATCTAAACCACTTGCTGCGAAGAGCAAAATATTGTCTCTCAATCCAGTGTTACACGAGGGATTGTTAAAGGTGGGCGGCAGGTTAAGACATGCGAATGTTCCAGAATCACAAAAGCGTCCTATTCTCCTGCCTAAGGAACATCTTCTAACAAAATTGATTTTACAAGAAATTCATTTGAAAAATTTACATGCAGGTGCTCAATTGATGCAAGCATGTTTGACACAGAAATTTTGGATTGTTTCAGCCAGGTCAGCTATTCGTGGAATCATTGCCAATTGTGTAGTTTGCAAGCGGCATCGAGCTCAACACCTAACACAACAAATGGGTGATTTACCGACTTCACGCATAAACCCATCTCGACCATTCACACATTGTGGTGTTGACTACTGCGGACCTTTTTCTGTAAAAATTTCAAAATCTACTAGAGCAAAAACTTCAAAAGCGTATTTAGCTCTGTTCATATGTTTTGCAACAAAGGCAATTCATCTGGAACTCGTCAGTGACGTAACAACTGATAGTTTCATCGCAGCCCTCAAGAGATTTGTCAGTCGTCGAGGAAAGTGTTCACACATGTATAGTGATTGTGGCTCTAACTTCATTGGGGCCAATCGTAAATTAAAAGCTGAACTCTCATTACTTCTCAGATCGTATAAACATAATGATGAAGTGTCACGTTATTTAAGTGAAAACAGCATCGAATGGCACTTTAATCCGCCAAGTGCTCGTCACATGGGAGGACTTTGGGAATCTCAACATCTCAGAAAAATTGTCTCTAACGTAATACTGACCTTCGAGGAACTTTATACAGTATTCACACAAATCGAAGCTTGTCTGAACTCACGACCGCTATCCCCGTTGTCCAAGGATCCCAACGATTTAACAGCATTAACTCCTGGACACTTTATAGCTGGTGGACCTCTTACAGCTATACCCGAGCAAGACTACAGTACAACAAAGATGAACAGGCTCTCCAGATGGCAGTTAACACAAAACCTCGTCCAACATTTTTGGAATCGATGGAAGAAAGAGTACGTTCTTCAACTGCAGCAACGATCCAAATGGCAGCAATCAAAAGAGAACTTAACTTGTGGTGATCTTGTCCTCATTGTAGATGACAAACTACCTCCCACGAAATGGAAACTCGGTAGAGTTACCTCTGTGCATCCTGGACATGATGGGAAAGTTCGAGTTGTAACATTAAAAACTGCAGATGGCATGTTGTCACGAGCTGTGGCAAAACTATGCAAACTTTAACAAGATAATTTCATCAACTCTCATTTACGTGTTTTGTATTTCAATTCATTATTGTTTTGTTAGTTAATAATTCTGTTCTTTTTTCTTTCAGACATCTTCATGTTTAGTTGTAAATTTGAAAGCTCTTAAAGCTTTCAAGGTGGGCGGCATGGTGCGTCGCTACATGTTGTTTTGATTCAATCTGCGCAATGCAGACCGTTTTGTGAGTCAGTCGCTCATCTGCGTTGGACGGAGAAACATCTCCCCAACCATGCAATAAATTGTTTAAAAAGCATTACAAAGCGTGTATTCAATTTCTCGTCTCGTCTCGTGTGCTTCCACGCCCCCCCCCCCCCAAGGAGGGGAGGGGGAGCAAAACGTGTTTTTTACATATTCCTTCATATCTCAAAGAAGGAAATTGATATCCATAAGTTTCTTAATTTAAAATGCAACAAACGGGATTAATTATAACAAACACGATCAATGCCACGATTTTTCGACATTCGCTTAGATTTTGTAAAAATTGCTAGAAACAATCCAATAATTTGTATTTTTTATATATTTTTTGAACACCAAATAGGTGGTAGAGGAAAAGAGAGAGATCAACCTAAATTAAATGAAGCGTGGAAAGGTGTGTGTGTGTGTGTGTGTGTGGATTATAGATAATTCGGTTGTTTGTACATATTCATCTAGAGCTCGGGTTAACTCCATTAATTTTTATTATCCTGGGCAACGCCAGGAAATACTTTGTTTATGAAACCGGCGATTTTCACAGAGGTTTACGGGGAAGACCTGAAACTTCTCCAAGGACCGGAATCCAGAGGGATATCAAAATTGAAGGAAACATTTTAATGCTGACATTAGCATGGGGGGGGGGGGATTATAATATGGTGATGGGTTGCTGAGAAGTGGGGAGAGGGATCGATTGGCATAAAATTACAAGTTTACATAATATGCAAGTAAGCCTTATTAATGGTACGCCGTGCAACGCCGGGTATATAAAGCTAGTAGTGTATAAAATAACTATTAGCTTTGTTTCTTTCATTATCCTTATAATTTCCATGATCTTATGAGGTATAAGATTGTGCTTCTGATATTTTCTATTTCAAATGCTTATTTCAATTTAATATTGTAACTGTATTAATAGTTATATCGACTGTATAGTCAAAAATGTAAAACATCTTTGGATAAATTGTTATTTTAGTTTACAGTGAATAGAATGCATTAATCGAATATTTTACTTTTTTATTGGGAGCAAATTTATGAAGCATGGGAGGGGAGGCTATGTTTCCTTATTTACCCAGGGCCTAATTTGCGTCCTTGCCCCGGGGCCTATAATGCTTAGGGTCGCATTTAATGCCGATGATTTGCGAGAAATTATTATTCACAGCTGTTTCTCAATTTTATTTTCACACTTATATAAATGTAGAATAAAATTTAGAAAGATTTCCAATTTGCAGATAATTATTCGACAGAGAATCACGCTTCAAATTTAAACTAGATTTAATTTGAACATTTGAATCGAAATATGAATACATTAAGTTTCTTCTTTTTCAAGGTTACAGAATAAGCAATAAAACTGATATCGTTGAAGCCTAGTTAGAAGAAAATATACTTAGAATTTTGTTTAGAAACGATACAATACAGACTATTTATTATGCAGTTTTTCTTATTAAATTCAAATTTATCTATAAAAGGAAAAAAATTTCTTAGTATTAGACACAAAGAGCACTTTCTCTTCATAAAAATTAACGAAACAGGTTAGATAGTATGAAATCGGCAAATACAAGTTCGTCCCACATAATTGTCAGGAGAGAATGGCTAGGTCGCTGGCTTTCAGAAGTCTCGCGGGAGGCATAGGTATTTTTTGCCGTTCGATAGCCATTTTAAACTGTTAAGTTTTCGTTATTTTACAAGTGTTAACGTCGTTGTTGCAATGAAATTCAGGTCATCGTACATCAAACCTTAAATGCCTATAAGCAATGTATCTGCAAAAAAATATTCTAAATTCGAAAGGATTTTTAAAAGAATCTTATAAACATCTTGGGAATCGATATAAAAATAAACTACATAAAAGTTTTATAAAAATTTCTTCAGGATTTCGACAAGAACAAAAAATAAACTTTTATCGTGGATTACGAACCCTTAAAAATTTAGTACCTTCCATTAGATTTCGATATAAAATACGGCTTCCGTTAATGTAATCGTTTTGGATGCTAAAATGAGCTAATTTTTTAACAATTAGAAAATTTTCTTGATAAAAGGAAGCCCAAAACGTGTTACTAATCTGCTGTTCATATCATAGAAAGGGCTGATTTTCATGAAAGGTAATCTCTTTCTGTACTAGAGGTTTCCAATATTGCAACCATTCATAGCTCTTAAAGAGGGAGATCATAACAAAATGCCTTCAATAAGATTTTTTTCATGTAAACAGCTGATTTTCGGAACTGTTAACCGCCACTGGCGCGATATGTTTTAATCTTTGAAAAAACCCATTAACAAAAACATTCATTTTATTCATATAAAAGTCGCGAGAATTTGAAAGATTCTTAATAAATAGTTTAATGGCATTAAAAAAAATTATGAAACGCTTTGTTATAGCGGTTTCCAAAAAGAAGTGTTAGGAACCGAATATCAAAAGGTAGGCGGAATATAGATACTGAAAAGAAAATCATTCCAACTCTTGGGGATGTCAGGTGTGCATAGCTGCCAACCTCAGTGAGAGCAAAATCCTGCAATATTCTACCGTGCATAAAATAATCGACATAACACAAAACAGTATAGTAAGAAATCATAAAAGAATTATAATGTATACTTACTTATAGTTTATAGGATCTCTTTAATAATAGTACATAGTTCAAAATATTTCCTTACTGTTCAGCACATCTTGAAATTATAATATTAAAAAAAAGTTATATATTTGAAATTTGTACTCATACATTTTTAATGTACATCATATTAACAATAGCAGGGATCCAAGCAGTTTTGAGTATTTCTATTTCTTTAAAAAGTTTGTTTTAATTGCAGAAAATCTTGGAATTTTTGTAGCATTTATTGTAGCTGATTTTGCTCTTTTTAAAAATTCATTGTCAAATTGGTCTTTATAACAGTGTCCTTGTGGGTTCAATTTGCATATTAGCAAATTTTCTAAGGTTGCCCTTCACATAGATGTCCTGAACTGAATAGATATTTTTGTTATGTATCTAAAAATCCGGTAATAGCGTCCATTCCGGAAACCCGGAAGATGCATTAAAAATCCAGCATTGCCGGGGTAAATACGGAAAGTTGGCAGGTCTGGGTGCGACATTTATGGATGATAATAAGCAATGTGGTCAGTACTTTAAGCGATAGGCAGTAACAACGCACCAAATTTGATTGACAGCATTGATTTTCTCACATCTTACATCTACAGGTGATAATTAAAATCTTATTTTTAAATAGCCTGAACCATGTACATTCCCATGTTTTCAGATTGGTCCTAACCAATTCTGTGCTTAAGATATGTTACCTTTTTTTATCCAGAGAATTTCACTTTAAACATACACAGCTTCTTAAAAAATTATGAAAGTTGCATTGTTTCAACCCTCTAACATTATGGAGTGGGTCGGATCCCACCCAGGGCTGTGTTTTCCCCCCTCATTTCAAGAGATCGAGATGACAAGGAACCCTACCAGGCAGTCTTGCAACAGGTATGGAGCGTTTGTAGTAAATAGGAGTGTCTTTGTTGAAAAACATTCATAATCACGTCCTTTTTTTAACTTTAGATTTTTAATTTTCTTATTTCAAATTTGAAGGCTAAAAATGTCCGTATATATTGTTTTTACATTTTTGTGCTCGGGAATTTGGTTCAGTAACTCCTAACACTAGGTATTACATATTAGATATAATATATACAACATTCTATGTAAATGCCAGAAAGATTTTCTTTCTTTAGCAAACTTACAATTTGTTGGTCTTTCTTTCTACAAAAAGGTTTTTATTTCACGTAAAAATAATCAATGTTATTATACAACAAAATTACTTATTGTGTACTTATTTCTACTAAAAACCTCATAAAAAAAGACATCGGGTTAGATAAGACCTGACTGTACCATCTATTTTGTCTCAAACCACTGTACCATTAGAGGGTTAAAGTGCAAGGTGGAATATTTCTAAGACACCTGACAAACATATTTCTGAAACAAAATTTTAATTGGGAGAAAATTCCCCCCCCTACCCCCCATAGGTTTTCTAATGGGATTCAGTATATTGAATATGACAAGACCTTTGTTTTTTGGCACTACTAAATGCCCTCCCTCTCTTCAGTTTACATTCACCTACATCTCACACTCAAGGGCCCAATATTAATAGCTTAATAATAAAACATTCAGTCAATAACATTTCAACAAATATATGTAAATACATTGCAAAAAAAGTTGCTAAACATGCAGTTTAGAAAAAGTATTCTATCAGCATTATGCCAACACACCAATAGAATGTTATGTTTCTGTGAACACAAGTTCATTTTATGATTTTTGTCTCTTAAACTATCAAGAAACTATTGGCAAAATCTATAACATAGTTGTAATAAGTGTTAATTTACATGATAAAGTCTTTTTCGATTTTTCAGATATTTGGAGAGCAACATCAAATATACACACAGGAAAGAAGGGCACTAAGTTTAGTGTCTTTAAAAATCTGTGTGTGAACTATATTTTTTTCATTTACAATCTCCATTCATCAAAATGCATTCTAGAATAACATGGATTCATACTAATTTTTTTAAGAAAATATTATGGAGCTCTAAAATGTACATTAATTTTTAACGGACCCAATAAAATGTTTCTAAAATACCTTTGTTATTTAATAATAAATATATTTGTTACTGTAACAGCAATGCTCTCATTAGATGACTTTTTTAAAAGGTTAGAGTACCCAAACCTCTTATATAATAGATTTATTGTTAAAATGGCAATGTTGTACTAAAACACCAGATTTATCTTCAAAAAGTTGTCTTCAATTTCATCTATTAAAATTAATTCTTATGTTTCTTTTACTCATTACCACAAGGGGCCCAATTGTTAGCAGTTCTGTACCGTCCTGCTGGTGCCTAGGCCCCACAGCAATGACAATTAACCAAACTTGGGAAATTAACCCTCGGCTGCATATTCAGGAACTGGTCTTCAGTGAATCATGGGCCGATACGCGATGAGCGGAGGGTGCCAAAGTGTCAAAGAGAGTTACCACAAATCTTAATTTAATAAGTACATGTACCTTGCAAATTCTGCCTTGATGAACAAATGAATTAAAATCTTATTTGTGCTTAAAAATCTTACATGCAATTTCCTTGAAACAGGGGCCTGCTTTTAAAGTTAATTGCTGCCAACATTTGGTTATAAAAATTAGTGTGATTTAATGTGGTGTTACCAACAGTGTATTATCATTAACATACAGAAAAAATTGATAGAGAGAAAAAGATGAAATTTGTTAAAAGACAGGAAAGTATGTATCAAACTGCCTCCAGCTAAGAGAGGAAAAAAGTTTAAAAGGCAGTTTGGACTGAAGTTTCAAAATACAATATTTCACATAAAACAGAATTCATGCAACAATATTGTCATATCAATATTGCAACTATATATATATATATATATATATATATATATATGTGTGTGTGTGTGTGAATTATTTGAGACAGTACAATCTTACACACAGATAGCAATGCCAAGAATATACCACTATATTTGGAATTAAAATTTAAAAATTACTGCAAACAATTATTCAAAATGTTTTGTCAGCAACCTCAAGCTAATATATTCAATTATTTACATTTTATGGAATAAAACTTGTCTTTGAAGGTGGTAAAATGGAAAAAATGTAGACTGTGCATACAATTTAATTCTTTCGACTGAAAAAAATTAAGCAGTTTCAGGAGGTTTCTGGGTCCTTGAAAATGATAGCAGTTTCCAAGTATTGTATGAACCCTGATTAGAATAGGGAGATTGACTGCAGAATGAAAGAGGGAAGCATGACTGTGTTATTTATTCATTAAAGAAAAAAAAGGAAAGTATGACCAGACAGATTCAAAGAGCATAATATAGTTTATTATATGTTAATTTCATAGTAGCTCAAATATCACTGGCAACAGGATAAATGAAAGGTTGAGTGTTTTTGCCCACTATTCACAAGGATTTCATCCTGGCAGTGATAATTTCAGATGGGAGAAGGGGGAGGGAATGAGATAAGCTACTTATTATAGCTCTCACTCTCAAATGCAAATGTCCTGTTGAAACATTATCTGTTCCCTAATATATTATGTACAAGAATTTTTTTCTTAAAACTGAACATGCTTTATTTTTACAATGCTGGCGCAAATGATTGTTTTTTTAGACAAACAAAATACAATTTAGTTGTAAAAAGATCTTAACATTCCTAAATTTCATTCAAAATGTAAGACACAAAAAGTTTACAATATGTACAGAACAAGTTTTTGCATCAGGGACATAATAGGTAGCAATGTACATATAAGATGCAAAATGAGACAATACAACAAGTGGCAACATTCATCCCAACCCAAGATAAATCATGAGTGAAATGTTTTAGGCTAAACACTACCACCTTTGGTAAATCATAGTCAACCAAGGGAGAATAGTGAAAGCACTTTTCAATGATCAAACACAGGTGGGTTTTGAACTCTAAAATTTGTACATATCTTTGGGGGAGGGGAGGGAACTCATTTAATGCTATAGATTGTTTCTAATTAGTAATTTAATACAATAGATTGAGTTATCAAGTTGCATAGCTTTTTAATCATTTTTACAGACCATCCAGGTGCCATATATTACATCAGTAAACAAAAGACATTTCCATTTTCCTGAAATATAGACAAAATTTTTAAATCACAGGATAATTTTATTGGTATAATCAATTAACAGCACATCCAGTGCCCATATTATTCCTATCAATTTACAATAGAGATAAATTATTTTACTACAAATTTTTGTTGTATAAAACTGATAGATTAATGTATATTTTCCTCTATATTATCTGTTTTCCTAATATTTTATTCTTAATGTACAATAGTCAAAAGTATACATACTGTAGTCATCATTTTTGTGAATAGTAAATATTTCTGTTCAGTAATTACATGTTTTATGAAGAACCGGCAATAATGCAGAATGAATAAATAAATTCAATTACATAATCTCAAACATATATATATATATAACTTACCCATTCATTTTCATAAAAATCGGAGATAAAACCATTACACATTGAATTTTTAAGTTTGAAGGGGGTGGGGGGTGGGAGAGAAAGGAGAAGATAAGCATATTTGTTTACATCTATTGCTGGTATACAATAAATTTGGCATGACAATATGTTTGAGATTTGCCTAGCCACCATTTGACTAACTTTGGAAAGGAATGCATCTACTCGCATGTGTGTGCATCATACATGCATACAAGTACATAACATGAACTACTCAAAGCATGTATAATGCACACACACATGCAATTCATAACAGAATTTTCTTCTAGCAAAGTCAAGTGCACAACAGCCTTCTGTAGGTATAAGTTTGAAATGTTTACACCCAGATTAAATCAGCCTTAAGAGGAAAAAGTAAATCCCCTCCCAAAGTATATGATTTTAACAGTGAAGGGTATCTGCAAAGAAATGTAAGCCACTTATACAACAAAAAAGTACAAATAAATATTTATACAGATATCTATATAACACACAATAAAGCATTAACAAGAAATTATATTTCAGCACAATCCAGAAAAATATCAATTTTAATCTAGCAGCCTGAAGGCATTAGAAACTGTACTTTCCCCTCAAGGCCACTGATATATATATGACAAATACTATTCATATTACAGCTACAGGATAACTGTTTCAGGGATTAAATTATGTCTGCAATGGAATTTGTGTCCCCAATTCAACCAGAAACAGTAATACTTCAAAATCATTTTTAGACAATGAATAATTTGTGCAAGATACACAATTTTGAATCTTGACTATTTACTAAATGCACAAGTCAGAAGTTTCTATTACGCACCTGTAATGTGTTTATCAAAAGAAAAGTACATATTTCATACAAGTAAAAGCATTGTTAGAGATAAGAAATAGAATGTTGAAATCATTTTAGAAAGAATAGTCCCTTCCACAAACAGGACCATCCTGATCAAGACTGTATTTTCTTTTCCACTCAAATTTTTCAATGCATAGAATCTATAATTTAGCACAACCCAATTCTCCTTCCATAAGACTTTTTAAATTAATAAAAATATAATCTTGACATTCCAAAAACATAACAAATCATAATGTGTATTTAAGAAATTATTGCATGACAGGAATTAAAATATATTTTATGGCATATAAGACAAAAAAAAAAACAATTAACATTCAAGTGTTTTCACAAGATTTCAAATATTTATTATGCACTGTATAATCCTGAAATATGAAACCAAATCATCTGAAAATGAGTATTGAACAGAATTTTTTAAACAAATATGACATTTGGGTAGATCTCGGTTCACATCACATCACAAATCCAATACAGTTAATTCAAGAATATTTGCAGCAACTAGAATAAGTTCAAAAACTAACTGCTTTAACACAGAAATATCAGACATGCATTCTTGAACTTTAGGCCACACTTCCTAATACGCATATGTAAATATTCAAAAATGATTTAAAATGCTGGTATTCTGAACACAATAACCAGTGCCATGAGTAGAGTACCAAGTAAAATGTAATATGGCGATTCATTTCACATGCTGTATGATAAACTGAGAAAAAAGAATTGTATCCTACTATTAATGCATATTAAATGATATAGACGAAGTTTAAAGAATTTCAATAACTTACCTCACAATGGATTACACATTATGCAGATAATATAAAATTTTAATTTGAAAATATTTTTCGAAATTATTATGAACAGAGCAATAAACACAACTGGAATAATTATGATTAGTCTTACAAACAAGACAAGACATTTCTAGATACAAAGTTAATCACCTGCAATTAGTATAACTCAGGTATTTTAGTTTGGCAACTAAATAATTATTATTATTTAAGTAACTTAGCTAAGGAAAGCTAATGTACTAAAGAAAAATTAAACATGACTGCTACATGTTGAAAAGAATTTTTCAATTAGCTCTAGATAAAGTTTCATTACTCACGTGACATAACTCCTCCACCCCTGTGATTAAGAGGAGATGAACACATAGTTTGTCTAATAAATTACCACCATCCTCCACACAACATAAGGAATCCATAATAAATATGTTAATATGATGCAATATGCAATATGTACTGTAATTACATCATGCATAAACTATGATGTTCAAGAAAATACAAAAGATATCTGACATCAATAGAATTCATAGATAAAAATGAAAAATGATCAAGGAACATTTAACACCCAGGTTTTGGGGGCAGAGAAACTGAATATTTCGTCTGTTATATTTGAAGAATTTTTAACATCGTCTTATATGCCTTAAAATATATCTATACTATAAAATTATAATTACAATATATTTCACAAAACTAATCTGTTCATGCCATGAATAGACAAACATAAGCTATCAAGTATACAAGCAAAATTTATTTAATGACAATACAAATAAACTATTAAAACAGAACAAAATTTACTATGCATATTTTGTAATTTCAGCAATTATAATATATGAATGACCATACATATTAAAGCTTGATGAAATTAAAAAATTTAGATGCATGTTAAGACAGGATGAATGTCTTAACATACAAGAGAAGAAAAGCAAACACATTATATTAACCGAGCACCAATATATATTAAAAAGAATTTATAGAGTAATTAATTTGCCACAGTTCAACCAGGAAATGTCATATTCCTTTACATTGCATGAATTATCCAATTTTAAACAGGCATTTTGTTATTAAAATCTTGAGACTATACAGTTTTTAAAAGATTAAACTTTTACAAAATAAATTACCATATTTTTACTTAATGCAGCAGATCTCCTCAAACCTAATTGCCAAAAAAGAAAAAGGGAGTGAAGATAATCACTTTGGGGCAATTCTAAATACAAATTTAATCACACTGTATTTTAGAACTATATTTTGCACATTTTTCCTTGAACAGTGAAATTAAATTTATCTACATTTCAGTTCTATTATCTACAACTTGTTCTTCAAATACTAAATCATATATTTCTTATTTTGTTGCACATAAAGGGATAATTATGATCACAGCTGTACTGATATTAAACAATCCACATTTCTAAAAAATTGAATTTCAGATATAAAGTTATTTTAAGTACTACTTTCAAAAAGGAAGGAGAGGGGCTCAAAATTTGTTTCTATATTTGAAAAATTAAGGAATGTTGTCCTACTTATTGCTGCATAGATTTTATGACAAATGAATTATGTTCGACTCTAAATAAATTGGGAGTATGAATGAACAAACAACTTGACTAAAATTATTCCCTTCAACAAATAAACCTGGTTCATAAATATTTAACAATAGTAGCATTAAAAACTTGTCTTAACTTTTAATAAATAGTTCTTTAAATATGAATATTAAAAAAGATTTAATTGGCTCAGCAACAACAGGTGTGTATCCCTAGTTTCCATTAATACTTTTAACTGTTTTCTTTTTAAGAATATACACATAATTAAATTTCATAGAATATGCTAAACCAATTCCCTGGAATGTTACACTAAAAAAACAATTACACAATGTGTACAACACATTTTTTTGTCTCGTCTTTCCCCCTTTTTTTTTTGAGGAAGATACAATGTCAGATTACCTGACCTCTGTTTTTATCTTCTACATATCACAAAAGTAAAGAATTCTTTCATAATGAAAACATGATCTCAAAGTATTACTCTATGAATGTAAGAGGTATGGTCTTTATAATAAATGATATGATGTGCGTGTTATATAACTTACTTCGGCACAAATGACTGTACAAAACAAACACAATAAAGAGTTATTTCAATACTTTAAATTGAACATTGGAGATCATGGCAAACAATCAAAATGAATCCGGTAGAAAGAAGCCAGCTACCGTAATTTATATATATATGTATGTATATATATATATATATATATATGTATATATTTATAACAACAGAGGTACATTTGCTCTACATCAATGCAAAGCAAAAGCATACTCCACCTGTACAAATTTTAATACAATAAGTTACAGTCCATTCGTAAAAAATAAAAGAAAACAGAAAATAATATATTTTTCTTTGTAATAGTCTCTCTTATGTCCACTAGTAATACCTTTTACAGCTGGATATAAAAGTACTGGTAATAAAAGATTTGGTGGCAAAGATGTCTTTTGTTCTGTCAAAAAGGAAAAGGGGAGATGGAGAAAGAGAAAGAAAACTAGAAACTGCATAAATAGGTTATAAATTCTCAACATATTTATCAAGCTGCTCTTCTCGTGTCAGATGAGCTAAGTCCATGTTATCTCTAGAAGAGAGTCCCAGCTCCTGATTGACTGGGCTCTGTAACTGACTGGCTATACTAGGATGTGAAGACACTGGGTTAGTGAGATGAGTAAGCATCATATCATTATTACTAGTCATTTGATCAGGCCCAGTGAGCCCAGTAGTCCCAACCGAGAGACTCGGATGTGGTGACTGAGTTTGTGTGGGGTAATGAGGTGAAGGAGCAGGTTGTTGCCGAGGAGATGGGATGGGTTGATTTTGAGGAGTATTGTTCTGAGTCCTTGGAGAGGCAATAGGTTGTGGAGAGCGTACAGCTTGTGCTAATTGTGCAGCAGTTGGGGGTGGAGACCTAACTTGCTGCATTAGTTGCTGTTGAGGCGATGGAACAGGGCCTTGTGGATGACCCAAAATCCCCTGCTGAGGACTTACAGGAGGATGAGTGGGTGAAGCCATTTGTTTTATTTGAGGCTGCATTAATATTTGCTGAGGTTGTTGCTGAAACTGAAACTGAGAATTGTCACCTTGAAATCCCTGCTGATGTCCAAAACTCATAGGAATTGGCATACGTGGACGTTGAGGATACATGGGAGGTTGTGGATGAGGGAACTGATTAGGTTGCTGTTGTCTTTGCATAGCAAGTAAATGCTGTTGCTGCTTGTACCACACACTTTGGGGAGGTGGTGCAATCATATTTCCTTCATTTATTAACATCTGTTGTTGCTGTTGCTGCTGCTGCTGTTGCTGCTGCTGTTGTTGCTGCTGCTGATGTTGTTGAGCAGTCCTTTGTTTGATAAATGCAGCCATTAATTGTGGATTGGATTTTAGAATTGCTAGTACTTGCTGTTGCTGCTGGGCTGATGGTGGAGACTTCAACGTTTGGAGCAATTGTTGCCATGCCTGAGTTGGTCTTTGCATGCCTCCAAGTGATGGACCAGGATTAGGCATTACCTGAGGTGGTGGTCCCATGGCTGAATTTCCAATAGAATTGGGCATATTTCCTGGTCCTCCCATAAGCTGAGTCGGTTGTCTCATGCCCATTTGGGGAGCTGACTGAGGTTGAGGATTTTGATGAGGCTGTGGATTCTGAGCATAGCCTGATCCTTCCCAACAAGTTACATTGCCCATGTTAAGCATACGATTGGGTACACCTGACATCATCTGCGACATTGGTTTCTGCATCTGTGTTTGCATCTGTTGTGTTGTGGTCATCAATCCAGTATTAGCATTTGGTGGGCTAACAACAGGATTACCTTTACCATAATTTACAGAAGCAGCAACCATGTGAGGTGCAGTTTGCCTGGCAGCTGCAGCTTGTACTTGTTGAACAGCTTGTAAAGCCCCAACAGGAGGTCCTGTTGTGGGTTTCATGCCAATACCTGGTTGAGGTGGATGAGGTGATGAATGTGGTTGAGCACCAGGAGATGGCTGGCTGGAAGAAATGGAATTCCCAGGACTAGTTTGAAGAACAGCACCAGACACACCACGGTTTGTCATAGTAGCTATACGTCGTTTTAAAATCTGGGCTTGCTGTAATCTTTGCTGCAACTGTTGATGCTTCAGTTTATTTTTAATATTAAGGCAGAAAGGAACAGGACATTTTGCTTCCTAAAAATGAAAAAAAAAGATAATTCATAATATGATCAACTGCTTGACACAACAGTATTTGCTTTCAGAATATAAATTGGAAATTCTTGGTTAAGTACATAATCATCTATTCTTTTAATTTTTAGGCAACACTCAATCCTTTTAAACTTATGAGTGAATTTGTAAAACAATAAATAAGCACACACATTACACAGAACAAAATAAAAAATTAAGTCACTTAAAAATGTCCACACAAATCCCCTAAACTTGTGTTTGATTTGTGAGGAAGTAAATACTAACACAATTACACAAAAATTGAAATATTTTCAAGCTTATTTTACTTTGAAACCTAATAAGTAATCAAAAATTGAGAGCAATTTTCTGAAGCAAGTACCCGAAACCATAGCTTTCCAAAAGCATATATGCCTTAAAAACAGACAATAACACTACTGCAAAGGAAAATGCATGATTAATAGCATTCAGTTTAATCCTTCATGAATGTTATTTTAAATTTTTTTAAAATGTCTATATTCTGTTAAGATTTTTTAAACAACCTCCCTTTAAAGTCCTCACCCTTTTTTTTAATTAACTAGTACCTTGATGATTTAATCCTATACATAGGACATGTTCAAAAGATGGCTCTTATCAACATATTAAATGGATACATTTTGGCTGTTCCATAATTACTAAATTTTAACATTTGTAGAGAGTATTTAAGCTTCTAACCAGATGCTTTACAGTTAGACACTGATATACTAGAAAAAGTTACTGTAAACATCTATAGATAACCCTAATGAGTGATAAAAATTTATTCTCCAAGTAACTAAGATACAGACTGAAGACTAAAGAGTTCATTATGTAATCTACTTGAAATATGTATATTCAATTCAAACAAACAATGCAAGAGAATTCAGATAAACTACTTGAAATTAAAAAAAAAAAAAACCAATCAGTGTTAAATTTCAACCCTTCAATTCAGTGATAGTTTGTAACCCTCTTCAATCCAATGATCCATCTGAAACATTGAACATAATCAGCAAGACTCACAATACAGAATGTCATACTGCCAACCCAAGGCTAATTGTGTTCTTGATAAAGTATTGCTTTAATAAATGCTATAAAATATAATTGATAATTTTATACACTAGAACTAGATTATTTCAGAAACTTTCTGTATATAAATATTTATGCATGGATAAATTTTCTGACTATTAACAAGAATATTCTTAAAAAGATGCTGCAATAATGACATTTTATTTACTACAGACACCATGGGCAGGTTTTATATAACAGTCGATGAAGATATTGCTAAGTATTTAATTATCCTGAAGAGATGCTAATTTTTTTAAATAAGAATTATACAGGACAAAAGAAGCATTTTTTATTTTAAAAACTGGTCACTAAGTTTGATTATGAAAAAAATAATTTAAAAAGAACAAATTATTTCTTAAACAATTATAAAGCAAATAATCTCAGTTTTGAAATAAATCTTTGTTTTCAAGCAGGAACAAAATTAATAGTTATTTAGAAATATGACTTCACATACACTGTTAAGACATTTTTGGCATGATGATTGGTATATTACATGAGTTAGTATACTCTAGAAGTTAGCCATGGAAAAAAAGGTTGAGAGCTAAACTGTTGGGATACTCTACACTTTTTCTCCTTCTTGCCAATTTCGAAGTTGAACTTTGTTGGTTTTCCCGCACAGCGTGCGAGGTGCCGGCGTCGGGAATGTCGTAATGTTTTATTACGATCGCAAGTTGCGATGTTCGATTGCCATCGCTGGTTGCGATGTTTATATAAGTTTGTAATACTTATTTCCGATGCTTATATAATTTTGTAATATTTGTTATGAATTGTAAATGTATTTTTTGCCATACACTTTGTTTTCTGTAATTTATGCAAATCAGCCAGATGCCCACATGGGCGAATGTGTATAATGTGATGGTTTTGCTTGGCTCGCGGCAGGTCAGTCGGAGCGTTGTGGTAGGCAGCGAGCTATTGAAATGCTCGATATTATTTTGTTTTTGTGATGGTTTGCCAAATATGCGCTTTGTTTTTTAAGTGAAGATTGCCTTTTTTGCTTACTGTTGCTTTGGCCCACTGTTGCATTCTGTGGCGGTGTTTTGAGATACCTACCATTTTTCATTTATTGTTTCAACTTCGCCAACAAGGGTTATGGGCACAGAGCATTTAAATGCCGAAGAAAGTAAGCCTATTTTAAGAAAATGAGCCAGTAAATAAAAAGTTGTTATACTTAGAAAATATTTAAATTAAATTGCAATTTTAAAAAAAATATATATATATTTAAGATGGCGGTGAGCTGGACGAGCCATTTGCACATCGATAGGTTAAATGCAAATAATTATGTGACTTGAAAGTCGGATATTAAGTTTTTATTATTAGAGAGGAATGCATGGGATATTGTTATCGGGAAACAGCTTCCACCGGGAGACGATACTGCAAAAGGTGTTAAAGCCAGTGATATGATACTCGGGCCAGAATGGCGATGACAACAATTTACTTAACCATAGACCCAGAGTATCGGTCAATACTAGAGGACTGTATCGATTCAAATGAGGCTTGGAAGCTTCTGTAGAAGCACTTCCTACCCGACTCAAGAGCCAGACATAAGGCATTATTCAGCGAATTCCTTTCAATATATATTAAGCCTGATGAATCTATAAGCCAATTCTCATCGTGTCTATCTAGGATAGCTGAGCAATTGATAGATATCAATAAAAAGATTGATGAGGAATACATCTGCTTCCAGTTACTGAGATTCCTTCCAGACCGGTTTGACCAGATTGTACAAAGAATTCTCAGGTGGCCTGAAAAGCAGTTTGTCTACAAGGACATTGTCGTGGAGTTGATTGCTGGGGAAACTCGCCTCCAACAACGAGATCTGGACAAATATAAAGGAGATGATATAGAAGTCCAGCATACAACTAAATTAAAGCCGATAGCCAGTTGCGCATCGATGGTTTGTTGGAGATGCGGCAAAAACGGACATTTCCAAAAGGATTGTTGAGTAAATCTTAAGTCCAACCAGAATGAAAAGTGGTTTCACCCCAATAAGAATGTACAAAAAGGTAAACCCATACCACGACGAACGAGTCATTTCCCCTAGAATCCGTCTACTGAGAAAAAAAAAACAAGTTTAATAGCTCAGGCAAATTCTAGCAATAATAAAGATCGTGATGAAGGCTGGGTCTTTGATACCACAGCACCTCACCATTTTTGTAAAAAAATTAAGTTATTTTAGAGATTTTGAGCCAGTTTCAGGAGAGGACCTGAACGTCGCTGTGGATGGAGTGACCTTTCCAGTTACCTCTACAGGTAATATAGTTGTCCTTTGTAATAATATTGATATACATTAGCCAATGTTTTATACGCACCTGGTTTAAGAAAAAACCTGATAAGTGGTCCTCACTTTGATGTGGCTGGTGCAGTTTTTCATGGTCAAGGTAGCCGAGTGAAGGTGGTTGCCCCCAGTGGTAAGTTTATGTTTAATGCTCATTTGATAGATGGCATTTATTATGCCTTCCCTAAAGTTTTAAAACCTAATGATAATCAGGATTTCAAACAAAATGGGGGCATGGGCAAATTCAAAATACTATGGCTTTGCCAACAACTGTTGATGTAAGAAACATTGAAACGTGGCATGCCAGGTTTGCTCACATAAGCCAAGACCTAATCATAAACACCAGTTAAAAATAATAGCGTTAAGGGATTACCCGACTCAAAAAGAACATCTGACTATTTTGCGAACCATGTGAAGTCAGTAAACAAAAACGAATTTTTATTAACGGGTTGAAACCTCCCCCAGGCCAAGCATCCCTTGAAGAGGTTTTATTTAGGCATATGGGATCCTATTCCTGTACGGGGCAAAAATGGCAAAAAAAATTATGTCGTTTTAATAGATGAATTCTCGGGGGAAATCGGCCGTTTATCCTTTAAGAGATAAAAATAGCATTTTTGAAATTTTCAGACGCCATATTGTTAGAGCAGAAATGTTTTTAGGGCTCAAATTGAAATATCTACGTACCGACAATGGCACTGAGTTTAAGAACGAAACTTTTAAGAACTATTGTATTAATACCAGTGTGAAACATGAATTCACGAATATATATAGTCCTGAAGAGAATGGTGTTTGTGAGTGATTTAACCAGACTATCTTAAACTGTGTTCGAGCGGTGTTAACATCTAGTAAGATGAGTGCCAATTGTTTGCCAGAAGCGTGCATTTATTTCTCTTACACATGGAATCGCATCTGTCACAAAGATCCAAGTGAAGGCACCATTCGAGTTATATTGCGGAAATAAACCCTCCGTGAAACACCTCCGACCCTTCGGTATCACAGTATACGTTGGTACTCCTCCGCAGAAACGTCGTAATAAGCTAGAGGCCAAATCTAAAAAGGGAATCCTAGTGGGTTACGCATTGCGAACGAAGGGTTACAGAGTTTGGTTAGAAGAGTAAAAGAAGGTGGCGGAAACTAAAAACGTTGTCTTAAGAGAGAACGAGACTAATGCGCACAGTTAAGCAGTGATGGGCGACCCTTTTCCCGAATTAGCGACGACACCATATGAAACGTATGTGCCCGTTGATCTGGGGGTTAACTCCAGATTCAGAGCCGACGTCAGATAGTGAGTCGGCTGACAAAGGTTTTTTTTTTTTTTTTTTTTTTTTTTTTTTTTTTGGGGGGGGGGGGGGGGGGTCAAGATCTGTTCCTCTGCAGGATACACAGCTATCTCCTACCCCAACCTCATCTGAACCAGCTCAGTGATATAACTCATTAATTATGCATGCGTTTTTCTGGGCACGCGTAACCTGCGGCGCATGCTCCGTGGGAGCGACTGATAGTATAAATGGAATGAGTTTTTCAGCTTTCCGGCCAGACCAGAGCAGAGCAGTTCGACGACGTGCCGGAGCTACGGACGCGCCTGTTAAATTTTGTTAAAGGCAACAAATCTTGTCTCCAGTTTTAAACGATTTTAAATAAAAGGAGTTAGATGCTCATTCGCCTGGTCTTCATTTCCCGTACTCACCTGAGCTTTGCTACACCCATTTTTTATTTTTAGAGGAAGGCAGTTACACCTCATGTAACAGATGGTTATGGGCCCAGTTATGCCCTTCCCTTATTTAAAGCAATGGTGAGACACGAGGACCAGCGTCAACTAATATAGTAAAGCCGATCCACTGACTTGAAAATTAAAGCCGTTTGGCAACCGGCCAAGGTTTGAAGCAGCAAGAATCTATCAGAGCTCAGCGACGGGGGGTCATGGAATCGACGATAAAGAAGCTGAATAGTAACAACTATTCGAAATGGTCCGAACAAATGAAAGTAGTTCTTATGGACCGAGGGTGCTGGAAATTCATCTTGGGGACCGAACCTGCTCTAGAGGAGGGGGCGACGTCTAAACAAACCCGTGAGTATGAGATGCGTAAAGATAAAGCGTTCACGTCTATCTACTTGAATGTGGAGGAGGAGTATCAAGACTTACTGGCTGAGATTACTGACGGTAAAGAAGCTTGGAAGAAGTTGAAGGATCACTTCAGACCAGACACAAGATGTCGAGTCATTGAATTATTGGATGATTTTTTTGAAGAGCATTATCAAGAGGGAGAAGAGATAGGCCTTTATGCCGCTCGCCTCAAGAAAATTATTTTGCAGTTGTCAGAAGCCGGACGGCCGCTGGAAATGATCTTTCAAGCATTCCAGTTGATACGCCACTTGCCGCGGGATTTTACGGGTATTGTGCAATCTATTTATCGTTGGTCCGATGAGGAATTTACTTTTAGTAAAGTTCTAGATGAACTCTTAGTCGAAGAACGTAGGCTTAAGCAAAGTAAGCGTGATTTCGAAAAAACTGAGAACTCTGCTTATAAAGCAAAGTTAGAGGCGCCTAAAAAGGTAAAACCTAAAGTTAAGAGTGAAACCACTCGAGATAAATCCCCTAGGGGAAGGAAAGTAGGCCCTTGTTATAGGTGCGGTAGGCCTGGCCACCTCATAAAAGATTGCAGAGTTAAATTTAAATTTAAAAGAGAAAAAATTGAGAAAGAAACTCCCAATAGAAAAGCAAATTTTATTACTGAAGCTAATATTACCGAAGATATACAAGCAGAAAAGTGTTCGTGGATTTTTGATACCGCCGCGTCTAGTCATTTCAGTAATAATAGAGCTTTATTTACTGACTTTAAGAGAGTTAATAATACTAACTTATCACTAGCAATTGGTGATGTTAAAGGCAGTATTGAAGGAGAGGGTACAGTAAAAATGTATTTTCAAACAGAAGGGGAAAAGAAAGAGGTTATTTTGCATAATGTAATGTACTCTTCGAAATTAAGACGAAATCTATTTTCGGGACCTGCCTGGGAAAAACTAGGAGGAAAGTTTATAGGAGCGAAAGGGAAAATAGAAGTTTTCGACAAAGACGGGGAGAAGCTATTTTTCGCCCAAAGGCGTAATGGATTATATTATTTCAGTCCCCAATATTTGAAAAAACAAATAGAAAATGTTAACTTAACTATTTCGCAGAAAAAGGGATTAGAATTATGGCATAGGCGTTATTGCCATATCAACAATCAGTATATTGTAAATACTAGTAGTAAAGAGTGCGTAAAAGGATTGCCCAAACTAACTCTCGAGAAAAGCGATTGTGAAGATTGCAAGTTAGCAAAGTCGAGGAGTATTTCTTTTAAATCTTCATCAAAAACGAATTCACGAAAACCCCTGGAGTTAATACACATGGACGTGTGTGGACCACTCCCAAACGTATCCTTAGGGGGAAAGAGATATTTCCTGTCTATCACGGACGACATGTCCAAAAAGGTTACGGTGTACCCGATGAGGCAGAAGTCTGAGGTTTTTGAACTTTTTAAAAAATTTCAAGCGCGTTCTGAAAGATTCCTTAATAAGAAAATTTTGCGTGTACGCACAGATAATGGCATGGAATTCTGCCATAAGGAATTCGAAAAATATTTAGAAGATCAGGGAATCGTATCAGAGAGGACGAACATTTATACCCCCCAGCAAAATGGCGTAAGTGAGCGTTTCAATTATACGGCGTTAGATGCTGTAAAAGCGATGCTCAAAAGTAGTAATTTGAGCGATGCGTTTTGGGCTGAAGCGTTGCTCTGTTTTACCTATGTATGGAACAGAGTAGTGCATTCAAAGCAATTAAAAACCCCTTTCGAGTTATATGGTGGTCGGAAACCGTCGGTCACTCATTTAAAGGTTTTTGGCTGCACAGCCTATATCAGGATGCCTAAGCAATTGAGGAATAAGCTTCAAATGCGGGCTAAAAAGGGGATTATGGTTGGCTACGCAACAAAAACCAAGGGATATAGAATATGGGTCCCTGAAAGTCATAATGTCCTAGAAACTCTAAATGTTTCGTTTAAAGAAGATGTGGGGGAGATAGAAAACGTACAAAACCCCGAGTTAAATCAAAATATTAGAATAATTCCTGAAGAAATTGAGGATTCAGATTCAGAAAGTGAAACAACCCCGGAAAAGGCAGAAATTAGTGAACCAACCCAAGAAAAAGCAGAAATTAGTGAACAAATAACCCAAGAAAAAGCTGATAGTGGTAAACATAGGGTGAAAGACAAAGGGACAAAGAACCCTGGTCGAATCCCATGTAATCAAATTAAATGGATGAGAGAAGCCATATTGCGTAGAGATGGTTCGAAAACTGACATTTATTACCGAATCAACGGAACAAGTGTAAGACTTCGTTCACCTAAAGATGCCCAAAAATATTGTAAGGATAATAATATAAATTATGAGGAAGATTTCTTCAATTTTAGAACCACAGATTACTATACTGGCCCTGTAGGAAATGAAAATGCAAGCAGCAGTCTGTTATCGGCTTTTCATGTAGAGGTAAAGATACCTAGAAATTACAGGGATGTTTTGAAATCTCCCCAAAAGAAAGAGTGGGAAGAAGCAATGGGGGAGGAGATGAAGGTCATGAAGGATAGAAAAGTATGGGAATTAATCCCGAAACCCAAAGATACGAAAATACTGGGAAGTACTTGGGCGTATACACTAAAACGGAATGACAAAAATGAGATTATGCGTTACAAAGCGCGTTTAGTAGCCCAGGGTTTCAGGCAGCGTAAAGGGGAGACTTATGATGAAGTTTACAGCCCCGTTATAAGTTTCACCCTAATAAGAATGTGGTTTGCATTATTAGTATGCTTACTTGGCTGGACACATTGCCAGCTAGATATAAAATCTGCATACCTGTACGCTGACCTTAATGAAAGGATTTACATGTATCAGCCACATGGATTTAAAGACGAAACTTACCCCAATCATGTTTGCTTGTTACGCAAAGCTCTTTACGGCCTACACCAAAGTGGGCGAGAGTGGTTTAATGAAATCCACACTGTTTTACAAGATCTAAACTTCGAAAAGCTAGACTGGTGCAATTGCACGTACATCTTTGAAAAACGTGTTCTACTACTCCTTTATGTAGATGACATCGTTTTATTCGGTAAATCAGACCTTCACATAAGGGAAGTAATTAAGCTTTTAAAAGAAAAATTTGATTTGAAAGTGCTGGGAAAAACCCGAAAATTACTAGGCATTGAATTTCTAGAAAAGGACGGGAAAATATATATACACCAAGAAGGTTATATTGATAAAGTTTACGATACTTATAAGAACTATAAAATTCCGATAACATCATTACCCATAAGTAAGGGAACTCTCCTTTCAAAGATAGACTGTCCTAAAACGCACGCCGAAATGGAAGAAACGGAACGATTACCGTACCGAAATGTAGTTGGATGTTTAGCATTTTTAGCGGGGAGGACTCGCCCCGATATCAGCTATGCTGTAAACATCCTGTCCCAGTTTCAAGAGAACCCTGGGTTAGTACATTGGAACTGCGTTCTAAAGTTGTTAGGGTACGTACATGCCACAAAGAGTTTAAAGTTGAATTTGGCAAATATAGATGAATTAAATATCAGATGTTACAGTGACTCAGATTTTGCGTCAAATAGAGATGACAGAGTATCTGTAGGCGGAACGATTTTGTTTTTTGATAAGGTTCCTGTCTCCTGGCGAACTTTCAAACATAAATCGGTAACTTTGTCTACAATGGAAGCAGAATTCATCTCTTTAACAGAATCCTCGAAAGAACTAATGTGGATCTATCGCATTTTAAAAGAATGCAAAGAAATCGGCTTAGAAATCCCTGATATTAATTCAAGTGAACTTTTTTGTGACAACCAGGCAGCGATTAACTTCTCGAATTCGCCTATAGAAAACTCACGTTCTAAACATATAGACGTGAAGTTCCATTTTATCAGAAACCTGATAAACGAAAAAACTTTTCAGCTTAAGTTTTGTACCAGCAAAAGCAATTATGCAGATGTGCTGACGAAGCCTTTAACTAAGGAAGGTCTTCAAAAATTTGTAAACGAACTGTTTATCTAGTAGTTTTTTTTTCATTCTTTAAATGTTCCCGTTTTAAGTTTGTTTGTGAGATTTATGTCGTGCTGAAATGAAGTACTGATATTTTGTTAACACACTTATACTAGATGTGCCGAAAGTTAGTCATCGGATTAAAAGGTAAAGTTATACCATAGGGATATTAAAAATTGCTTGTCGAAGTGTTCTTCGTCGCAAGGGACGAAAGTTTCGAATCCCAAAATTTAAAATAGAAAGTCGTATTTTTTTATTTTTTTCTGCTACTCTGACTAACCAGAAGCTATATTCGCTTTGTAAATATATATATTTTTAGGTGCGTCTTGCTCGCCTTTATACTTGTATAATGATTATATTTTAAAAGGTTATGATTTCTTGCTAAAAAATCATGAAGTTTATGAATAGCATTTTTTTTTACAAATATTAGAATTAGAATGTATTTATACAAATATTAGAATAGAAATTTTCTGAACAAGTGTGTACATATTGGATTTAGTTTTCATATGTATTAAGTATAGTTTTACGTTTATTCTGTAATGTAATTCGAAAGCGTGTTTATACTAAAATAGTAGCAAATGTTTATGCTATAATGTAATTGGAAAGCGTGTTTATACTAAAATAGTAGCAAATGTGTGTTCTATAATGTAATTGGAAAGCGTGTTTATACTAAAATAGTAGCAAATATGTCTATTCTATAATGTAATTGGAAAGCATGTTTATACCAAAATATTAGCAAGTCTGTTCATTCCAAAATGTAATTGGAATCTCATTACTTTAATTGAAATGTCTTTCATGTTATCAGCGTATGTTCCAGTGAAAATGTCTGTAAAGCGTAAGTGTATAAACATCCATTAGGGCTTTCGCCACAAGAGCGGTTCGCAGAAACGAGAAGGGGGGGCCGATGTTAGCAATAGCGGCGGCATTGGTTATTTTGTTTACCGTGCGTTCTCGTATCTGCGAATCTTTCCCGAAGCAATCGCCGCGGGGTTAAACGTCATTAATTATGCATGCGTTTTTCTGGGCACGCGTAACCTGCGGCGCATGCTCCGTGGGAGCGACTGATAGTATAAATGGAATGAGTTTTTCAGCTTTCCGGCCAGACCAGAGCAGAGCTGTTCGACGACGTGCCGGAGCTACGGACGCGCCTGTTAATTATGTTGAAGGCAACAAATCTTGTCTCCTGTTTTAAACGATTTTAAATAAAAGGAGTTAGATGCTCATTCGCCTGGTCTTCATTTTCCGTACTCACCTAAGCTTTGCTACACCCATTTTTTATTTTTAGAGGAAGGCAGTTACACCTTATGTAACAATAACCTGGTAGCGTAATGCTGTGCCAAGACTGAAGGGAAATAAAACCGATGTATACAGTGGAATCTCGATCTATCGTTTTTGAAGGGACCGACTGAACTAAATGATGGATGCGGGAAAACGATAGATGCGGGAACATACAAAAAAATATTAACATACCTTAAAGTTTGATATCCCTAAAATATATTTACTCACATACATAGATGCATACATACCTGTAGTGTAACTGAAGATAAAATTACAAAGTTGTACTGAAATCCAAGATAATAATAATAAAAAAGAAATACACGTAGATACACAGGAATTTTGATTCAAATAAAATTACTTAATCATCGTTTGTTTTTGGCGATTTTCTCTCCACAAATAAACAATATTTTATTTTGTGTTGCAAATTGCATTCTTTTCGGTATCGGTTATTTTGTGAGAGTATAAAGAAGCGGCAGTCATGAATCGTTTGTAACTAGAACCATTCCATTGCACTGGATGGGGTCCGACATAAGACTACCAGGAAGTTCTGCTTCCGGATGAAATACTCATTGGTCAGTGTAGAACTGCAGTAATCACAAACTTCTCACACACTAGACCAAACACCAGGACGCCTCCATCCCAAGGCCAACAAAAAGCTGACTGTGAGCCATTGCTGATAAGAACAGAAATGTTGAATAGTCGGTGAATTTGGAATGAGTTGTCGAAAATAGGGTACTCCAGGGGCTAAAGAATTAAGGATCACCAACGACGAACAAATAATGGAAGTGATACAATAAAGCGAAACCAGGCTAAACAAGAGAAAACAAAAATACGAGACTGTGCATCTCAAATGTAATGCTCATTGTTTAATTAGAGCATCATTCTAGCCCAATCCAGACATTTATATTTCAGGTTCAGTTATTATGAAAAAATGATCGATCCGATAAATTAATGTAAAGCTGCGATATTCTGAACGAATATAGCAGGAAAACGATGGATCGAGGAACGATCCATGCGGTCTCTTTTGCTTGTTTTCTATGGAATTTATTCGGGACTGGGTGAAATAAATGATACATACGGGAAAACGATCGTTTGGGGAACGATCGATCGAGATTCCACTGTATTATTACCCAGACGGAGAAGGAACACATCAACCTCGACAATTCTTTAAAGATGTTGAGAAGTACTGCCAAGACAAGGGTCTGCTGAATGATGCATCCAAATTCGACTTTTCAGGAGAGCACACTTATACCGGTATAGTAAATCCAAGTCCTAATGTGTCTGCCTCTAAAGCCAAGACTAGCTGACTAGATGTTGTAATCCCTCGCACTTATAAACAAGCCCTGAAATCACCGCAGTTCCCCGATTGGCAAGAAGCGATGGAGGAAGAGATAGTGTAGCGTACTGGAAGTATGGGATAATTTTCCCCAAAACCTCACAGTGTGCGAGAAACACAGCTGCGTGTTAACGGGGCAGTTTTTGCCGGTTCCCTCCGTTTTTAAACACGTGCAAGAGTCTTGGCCTGAAGATTAATCTCTGGAATGGCAGTTTCCCTAACAAGTGGTGAGGGTAACTGTTTTGAAAACAGAAAAAGGTTTCTATCACCGTAATAAAGCTGTCTTCTCTTAGCGATAGCATCATACGAGTGACATCGGCGGGCTATAAAGTTTTGGCGTTAAGAAGAGCTGTCAGCCGATAAGGGATTTGGAATTTGTAAAACCTTCTTTTATTTGTTTTAAATGCGAGTCGAAAATGAAAATTCTGAAAAAAAAAAAATGTGTCTGACGGTTTTGTTTGGGTTTGTAAAAAAAAAAGATTGTAAGGAGTATGGTTCTTAATGGAGTTTGAAATGCAGATTCTCATTTAGGTCAAGTTAAATGACTATAGGAGGTTTATATTTTAACTTTTGAAATTTTGAAAAGGAGGAAGACTTCTGATATTGAGAGATCTTGGAAATTTAGTAACCATATTTTGAGCTATTGGAGGCAGTTTCTAAATGAGTCGAGTTTGGAATACGTGAGTAGTACGTCAGAAAAAATAGGGGGCACAGTGAAGGTGGTAGAAATTGATGAATTGAAGTTAGGATAAAGAAAATATCACTGAGTTCATGCAGTGGTGGGGATTTAGTTTTTGTGGAAATCCTGTTTTTATGGCTATTTAATAGTGTGAGCTCATGGCAGTAATTATAATGACATTTTTGATTGCAAATTGTTAGTGTAAGTCATTATAGTGGCAATGGTGGTGAAAGATTTGTGAAAGAATTATAAATGTTAAGGCTACAAAAAAGTAGAGTCTACATATCATACCAAATCCAATTAATGGGAAGATATTCTAAATTGTGAATTTCAAACAAAGAAATAAATATGCCAGTTACGCTAATTGAGTAGTAGAACTTTATACAAGTTATTAAAAAGTTGTATACGGCCTTAAATTTTCTTCCTTCTAAGGACCTCGTCTTATACCAGCCAAGACTACAAACTTTTTTTTACAAGGAAAATCACCTGTTAAAAACACACAACATATCGCATCAAAAACCATCTTTTAGAACTGAACTTTCTATTCAGGACTCTTAATCATCTAGGAAACAAAACACATGTTGCCACATCGCCATCTAAACCAATTTCCAACAATAGGCCCAAGAGCAGGACTTATTACTTACTCCATGGTAGATGCATTAACGTGCTTCTTGGAACGTTGGAAACAGGTCTTGGCTCTAGCCAAGACCTGTTTCCAACTTCTTCTGGCTTTTATCAATATCTAATTCCAACTGATTGGTGAGCTGAATCTGGCTTTCATCAACTCTACCAAAACCCTTCGCCATCGAATCTTATATAAGCTTAAGTTGTTCCTCCATTTTTCACGTAACTGGCATTCACTTAAAATCCCACTTCTGACACCAAAATTGTACCAAATCCGAGTGACGGGAAGATGTTTTAAAAAGTGATTTTCAAATACAGAAATAAATATGCCAGTTACCGAAAATTGAAAAATAGAAATTTATAAAACATTAAATCTTCAATATACTTCTTCACAACTTTCAGAAGAGTAGACAAAATTAAAACTTAGAATCTTCGCTGGAAGCTGAAGAATTCCAGCACCTAAGAACTTTTCTTAACAAGGAGGGATTTAGATAGTAATTAATACAATATAACAGTTATTAATAAGTAGCATACGACCTCAATCTCCTTCCTTCTAAGGACCTTGTCTTATACCAGCTGAGACTAAAAAGAACTTTTTATATGAATATCACCTGTTGAAAAACATCAACCGATTGCATCCAAACCTACTTTAGAACTGAACTTTATATTCCAGACTCTTATTCACCAAGGAAACAAAATCCATTTCTAAGAATAGACCCAAGAGCAGGATTTATTACTTACTCCATGGTAGACACATGAACGTGCTAAACCATTGTTTTATTTAATGATGACTCCAAAACATCGCATGCTGGCGATAACACACAAAGTTGGCCCCAAACTCATAACAATACAGAATAGAAATTAGGCTACCAAAACAGCTTACCATAGTTATAAACTGCAACAAAATAAAAATATAGACCTTAAATTGATAAAATGGAAATAAAATTATAGAATAAATTGGCTAGTGTACACATTACCTGACAATGTTTTGCATGATAACAGCATAACGCAACCAACTGTTTGCATATTGGACATCCACCATTGGTCTTTTGCCTGCAACTTTTTGAATGCTGAACGACTCTCTTCATCTTCTGACAACTTGGAAGTCGACAATTTGCATCCCTGCACTGGCAAGCATGAACAAGGTACTTAATGCAACGTTGAATTGACAAAAGACGCGATTCTTGAGGATTAGTCTGCTTCTGATCACATGTAGCTGATTCATCATCAAGTCCAAATCCAAGTTTTTCCATTTTATGATTATGACCTTCTTTGTCATAGCAGGCCACACACAAATCAAAGTCCTATATTCATTTGAGAAGAAAAAAGTTGTTATTGATAACTTAAATATGAATACTTCTAACCTTCGTATGCAACAAAGTATTCTATAACTATTATGCTAAATGCTAACAGGTTTATAGGTAAAATTAGGAACTTTCTAGGCAACAAGAATTAAATTTTAAATTTGATAAAGATTTCAGCCTTAGAAATTTCCATGGCAAAGGCAAAACCATTCATGCAGGAATAAAGAGTTGACAAGTTCTCATAATTTAATATCTGGTTCACTTTCATTAAAATCTCTATACTTTATTTTATTCTTTTTTAAGTAAGGAATCTACTAATAAGAGCATTCAATAATTAATACTAAATTATGTGAACAATGAGAGAAAAATCAGTATAATAAAGACAAAAATGCAAGGCAACTAATACTTACATCACATATTGTACAATGGTATCTTGTTTCAACATGCTTTTTACAATTATTACAGGTGTAAACAAATCTATCTTGCCCTTGATTATGTAATTCATATAACATAGCCATTGTAGAAAATTTGGTTCTTCGAAGAGATGAAAATTCATAATGTTTCTCTCTTGCTAAAGTTAAGAATGCATCCCTTCCATCCATCATATCACAAGAAATAAATGGATCAGGATCAACTATAGGAGGAAGGCTGGCAGCTGCTTGAACAGAATGCAGACGTATGACAAAAAATACCTAGAAGAAAAAATATTGTCATTATATTTTAACAATGTTATTTGGTTTATAATTGTTTAATATTCTGCATCACACTTAAACAAGCCTACGAATAAAATATATAATACTATTCAGGGAATTGATATGAAATTATAGTGGAGATGAAAGAAACTAACATACAGATTGAGAAGCATGAGAATGAGCAGAAGGAGGGAGATACTTCAGATCTTGGTTAGCAGTTAATTATTCAAACGTCAAGCTCGTAAACATCAAAGTCCCTTTCGGAACTAAATTTTTAATTACTTAATTTATATCTTATTAATCATGGAAGGACAGCATGTTTAAATTACATACTGTAAATATCTTTGTACATCAATTTAAAACTACTCATTATTCATTTGATATACAAAGTATTTCCTAATACAACCCTCCAAGAAATATAAAAACTTTACCCTTGTTTAGATATGTGTCTAGCATGTCTAGCACATTCCAAAAAAACTAACTACATGCATAGAAAATAAAAGCCCAAGCAATTGCTAATGATCACCTAACTTTTAGATCTAAATCATCAATAATTACATTTTATAAACTTTTGTCTAGTAAATTGGATGAAATGTGCATCAACAAGTTAAATTGCATTTGTTAAATTTTAAGCCCTTAGTTCAGTTCTTTTGGAGTATACAGGTAACCCTCCTATAACACGGTAGATATGTTCCTAGTTAAGTGTCATATGAGACTCAGAAACAGTTAAAAAAAAGGGGTGTTATGTTCTGAAAACTTACTAAAAACAAGCATTTTTTTTTAATTCCATATAAGCAACTTAATTTTTATTAAAACTTTAATTGTATGTATAACACAAAATGAAAAGAAACAAAAAATTATTTTCATTTAATGAGACCTTAATTTAATAAATTTATTCCTCATCACTGCTTAGTACAATCAAACAAGAATGTTTTTTCCATTGAACAATATCATCTTCACTTTAAGAACCTTTTTCTTCTTCATTTAGATTTTTTGCACCTTCTATCCTTTTTAAAAAATCTGTAATTTTGGTTTATTCGCTGGTTCTTAAAAGGTTCTTGTAGGTTTACGGTATGGAGATAGACAATTTTGCAGCTCCCATTTGAATTTTCGGCTTCTTTCAGAATAAGGGGTCTGCTTTCAGGAAAAATTATTCAAGATTTCAGCTAAGCTTAGGTCTTCTTGTAATTTTATATAATTATAAATGAATAAACTATAATTTGTTTATATATTTTCATATACAGCTACTATAGTTCATTATTCCTTCCCGTCATTATTTTAAGGTAAATTAGATTTTAAATGTGTTAAAGAAAAATCATGTTATCCAGTGCTATAGAAGTACAGTTTTGTACAAAGGTTTTCTCAATTTTTTTTATCATGTTAGAGCGAGACCATGTTACAGGTTACAGTGTTATATGAGCGTTCCCGCAATTTATCTTATCGTGTTAGAGTGAAACCGTGTTGTAAGATGCCATGCTGTAGGAGGGCTACCTGAATTTTCAAATTGTTCAAAGATCAAAACATAAAATATTTCATATTATTAAGCAGCTATGTAATACATTCAGGGTTAATAATATTCTTGAAAAATAAAATAGGTATGCCTTCTAAACACACCTGCATACCAAATCAAAAATGGAAAGAACTGGAAACTGCATTAAAATATTACAAAGTTTCATAACTAAAATATCAAATAATGCCCAATCAAAAATTTATACATACTTTTCCACTAAAGTCAATAATGATCACAGATTAAAATTTCAGATATAAAATAAGCTTCAGGGTTCATGAGCAAATGACATTTGATTGCTGTATGACAATAATTAACAGCTCATTTGTATCAAGAATGTGAGAAAATGGTTTGCTCAACAAAACTGAATACAGTTTGATTATTTAAAATGAAAAGAAATAAACTTACAGGGCAGATATATTATAGTCTTCCATGAAAAACAGAATGATGTGATTCTTAATTTTTACTTGCATAACATATTTTAACAAGATTAGTTTCTTGTAAGAGTATTTCAAAGTCATGGTCTTACATCATGGAGAAATGATTATCATACTTAAAGATCCACCCAATGGAAGTATCAGAATATTTGCTTTTGGTTCAATAAGCTAATTGCATTAGTTTAGTTTAGTTTCGTTTGGTTTGGATCACTGGTCAACTTTTTGCTACACGAGGGCTAATTAGACAGGGACCAAAAGTTTTAAGCCAATTCCAAATGGCTACAAACATCTATGACAACAGTGGGACTCGAAAACAAACCAAGAACAGGTGGTCTGAGAACAGATAAAACAAAGTTGCTTTTAAAGACAATGATTTATAAAATATTCTATGGACTTTGAACCAAACAATTCTACTTATGCATGCAGAAATAGTCAGAATGTAAGAGCTTCAAGCCCTCAAAAGCAGGTGTTAAAAATGAAGTCCTCCATGCCTTTAAGAATTCCATAATAAAGCTACATGATTATTTAAAACATTCACTTACTTCTTTATGTTTTTCCATAGTAGAATAAATTTTTGCAGACAAGTCATTCCCTGTATACGGCACATTAGATTTCTTGTTGTTTTTTCTTTGGTTATTTTTACTTTTATTTGATTTCTTGTTTCGACCACTTTTTTGACCTTTCTTTTTGCCCTATTAAAAGAAAAGAATTTAAAAATCAGAAAGTTACAAAATTAACAAACAATTGATGAATTTATCATGTGAACTTACAAACCAATATGTTGGTCACATGATTATCCCAATTATACATAAGAAAACAGAAAAAATCAATCACAAAGTGAATTTTAAAAATATTAGGTACAGTAGAGTCCCGATAATCCGAACTTCGGTAATCCAAAAGTCCACTTAATCTGAAACCAAAAATCTAAAAGAACTAAGTTTATAATAAAACGACAGTGATACTAAGTATTATAAAGTATATTTCTGAAAATTACAAGAAAATTCAAAGTTAGACAATGTACTGAACTAATTATTACTGAACTACATGGGTTTGAAAAAAATCTGTTAATTTATTTTGTCGAAGAAAAGGACACCTCTACCTCGAAGCCAAATTACGACAGCACGTTAGAAAAAGGATGTCCGCCGGGGGTCGCAGTAGAGTGTTGCTCTATGTAGCATAGCACTACGTCAAATACAGCCACATCGTCTAGGTGGGATACCCTCTGCTCACTGTCACCATCTGCTTTACGTTCACTCTTGTCTGAGACGTTGACATGTTCTTTCAAAACCTTTTCAACAATTTGCTGATCGTCTAAAATCTTACACTCTACTCTACTGTACTGTACTAGGCAGTGTTCCACTCTTTTATCACCCATTTCGTCCCGAGATTTGGTAATGTTTAGACCAGTGGTTCCCAACCCGTAGAATACTGAGGACCACTAAGCCAGAAATTGGACCATGTGCAGACTACCACACCCACTGACTTGAGGGCAAAACCTTCCGGGGGGTAAGGGTTCATAGAATATCCCTCAGGCTAAAGGGAAACAGGATTAACATACTCACATTCTAACATATTGTATTCTAATAACAAAATAATGTTAAACTTTTAAGAAATTTTAATTCAACATCTGATAGTCATTGGATATATTCCGCCCATCTAGTTCAATGGATATTGCTTTCAAAATCCCTATTTATTTGGAAACTTTTTTATATAATTGTGCCAGACCACCGGTTGGGAACCACTGGTTTAGACAGACTTTATAAAATAAACAGTGTAATCACTCATAATATGTAATATTTATGTAATAACATGTTATTATGTAATTTAAGTTTACTTTAAGAATGATTTCACTTAATTCGAAAAATTTGTTAATCCGAAAAGGGTCTGGTCCCTTTATTTCGGATTATCGGGACTCTACTGAACTTTCATAAATGAATTAGCTACAAACAGGATAGCTAACTGAAGTTTTATTTTGTGGTTCCTAATAGATCATGAACCACCAGGCAGTTAGTATCAGATGGTTCAATGTTCTATTCTATGACTCAAATCATGACGAATAATAAATCTTTATAAGGATGTACAAACTGACTAATCATGAAAAAAAGGAATTCTCTACACAAAATTAGATTGTTCACTCAGTTTCTTAAAGCCAAGATCATCACTGCTTGGGAACTCTTGAAAAAATTCTTAAAATAGTGATAAAAAGATTATTAATGGTGCCTGTATAGAAATATTGAATTTTTTTTAATGTAAGAAATGATTAACTGTCCTATTTCATTTGGATAGCAAAACATGAAGTAATGCAATCTCAATTAAAGAATAAAACATCAATGTTTTAATCTAGCATAAAGATTTTTCAGTAATAAGAGCTTCACTGGAATACATTTGCAGTGTTAAAATACATATACATAAAAGTAATCAATAAATGACTGTAAAATTCCAAGATTGTCACTAGCGTAAATTCTGCTTAACAGAATTTGCAACTCAATAAAAGCTTAGTAACACTTGATTGCTGTGTGAATTTTAAATTTTATCAACTTAAAAATATTATCATTATGATATTCTCCCCCTTCCCCCCCCCAAAAAAAAAATACATACACCTAAATTTAATGAAACTTTCAATTCCTAATACAGGTTATGTTATAAACTCACAAACACAAAAACCACCTTGAAAATTCTTATGTGGCCCACTCATGATATCAGCAAAGATCCTCACCAATTACTACAAGAGGTTGAACAAGACACCTTTCATGCTATAGAAATATGCTATATGGATCAAATAGAATTATAAATTTAAGCACATGAGATAAGTTAAATACAGTTCAAAGTAGATTCTGCATCACTCTGAACTCATATGCATGGAGAATCACACAAATAACCCTAAACCTTTAATCCTTTCGCGACAGTAGTTCAAATCACATGCTTTCCTCTGAAGCCGGAAGTGTTTCTCGTGAACATTCCCTCCAGGCTGGCAGACTTTTAAGTGCTAAGCCTAAATTTATGAAAAATACCAAAATAGTAACATTTACAAACAAATCTATTTATTTAAGCTATATATGGGTTACTTACACATTCTTATATTATTTCACCACTAAAATTTTTTTGTTTTACAGTTTAAAATATTTTTCACTGGGACATACTGTCGAAATCCTAGTCTCCCTTTCCACTGTAAGAGACTTTCATCAACTGATATATTCCTATCAGGAATATATCAAGAACTCTGAAAGTTTTGAATGATTAAATCTAAAAAAGGTTCAATTTTTTCAATCTTTTTAGCATCAGAAGAAGTAAAATGCAAGTATCGAATTTCGAAGCACTGGTCCCAACTCATAACCTTACTGAAAAAAGGTGTTGCAATCATGGGATTTGTTGAGTAGTACATCTTAATTTTTGGTTTTTTCACGATACCCATTAAAATTGTCAAAAATTAAACAAACATTTCTTCTTTAGTTACAGGCAAAAAATACTTTGAGGATGAACTGTTCACTTACCGGGTTTATGTACCTCTCAAAAGCATTAATCTGATTAGTATAATATAATACACATTAATTTAGTCATTAAATCCATTACAGTTTCATAAAAAAAAAATCTCAAAAAAATCCAATTCATTTGATAAGGCATCGACTTTTATTCCGCCTGCTGCTGTGAATGTTAGTTCAGTTAAAAACCTTATGTGAGAGGACCACGAAGAAGTACTGTCCCACTATATACTCAGAATAGAAATGTCTGATATATCTTCATCATCACATTGATCTGTGTTCCAAATAAACAGATTCACCCAACGAGATTTCTTTATCATTGTCACTACTTTCATAATCACTTTCAGTTTCAGACACAATTCTCATCAATTCAGAAATTTTGTCTTCTGTTAAAATATTTTCTCCATTTCGTCATATTAAATCCTCAAAGGAAGGAAATCTCACTTCAACAGGATCTGATTCTGACTCAAAACTAAACAGTGAACCCATATACCCAATGCTACAATCCCACCACAAAAGAAAAACAAAATTGCTCGTAAACAAAGACCATGTGCAAAGTTTAAATGCCCTACCCGCTGACAGCCAGACGCAATACATCCCTCCCTCCGTTTGATTATATAAAATGATAGACAGCATGTGATTCATACTAGTTTTGTTTTCGAATAGAAGGTCCCAAGTACATGTACTCCAAATTTCATAGACATACAGTGCTATCTTGTACCCCAAAAATTAACTAAATAAAACATTCCAAACTACTGGCACGTATACGTGACAGTCAGCCAGAAACATGGATAACTGCTGGCACATATATGTGACAGTCGGCCAGAAATGTGGATAGCTGCTGGCACATATACGTGCCATTTGCCGCAAAAGGGTTAAAGAAAGAGTAGTTGTCACAACAAAGGACTCCATTAGAGATTAAATAGTAAGTCCTACATTATAGGGCAAAAAAATTAGACTGAGCAAAATGATATAAAATGTAAAATTAACATTTTATAAAAACATATTATGGGAATGTGAAGCAACTATTATTATTCATACAAATTTCTCATACAACAGATTTGTAAAAGCTTTTGATCAAACCATTTGTAATGAGAACTAGCAAATTTCATAACTAAAGTGAATACAATTGATATAAATAAATTTTTAAAATGAATATTCAAGTAAAACATTCAGTTTAAAATTTTGTGAATGACTTATTAAAGAATAGGAAAACCATTCTAATTTTGTGAATGACTTATAATAGGAAAACCATTCTTGCTAGCATTTCTAAATAAAAAGGAGTTATTTTGTTTATAAATACACTGGGCACTTTAGGAAAGTATCATAACAAAAACAATAAGTACTCAAACAGAGAATGGAAAAATATCCAAAGATCTTACTCTCTCACAAATACTCCTGAAAAATCTTTTACATAGACAGGTATGAAACTAAACTGAAAAATTTTGGCAAGCAGAAATTCTCCACAACATAGAATGCTAGAATTTATCATTTTCCTCCACAATTTGCAGATGCATCTTGTATGACCCTAATGATCAGAAGATATACAGGGGTACATAGAATGCATTTTTGAAATTCTAATGAGCAGCAGACCCAATGATAGATTCACAGCATCAGAGCCCCCCTGGCCAATCCAAATTAACGGGCCCAGAGTACAACCAAGAGGCCCTAAAAGAATTTTTCTACCCTTGAATGGCATCTACTTTCAGCATACCTGGAGATCCAACTGGTGTATACTCTATATTGAGGTATTTTTACACCATAAATAAAATAGATTAGCAAGACACTAACTGATATATCACCAGATCATAGTATTCCATTAATTTCATTCACCTAAATGAAAATAACTTACTCCTTATCAATTAATATTTCTACTTTTTTGAAGCTACAATAGAATCAGTTAATTTTTCCTTGTCCTCTGGAAGTCTAAACTGGTTTGATGCATAAATGCAACATTCTTTCTAAAATTGGAATAATTTGAAAACGTAATTTTTAAGGCTGAAAATGTTTAAGGAAAAGCTATAATGCACCAAAAATAATAAAGGACAAAAATGCTTGAAATAAACAAATTAATCTAAAATTGCAAGTTTTGTCATGTTTAGCAATGACTTACCAATTTAAGCCATGAATTTTAAGTTTTTGAACTGTTAGTTGTTAACTTACGAATTATAATTTGTTAAAATGGCAGTTTAGTTGCAATTTTGCTGAAAACGATTGTTTTAGAGCAGCTTGGGGTAGATATTGAGAACTGAACACAGTGTTGCACAACCCTGAAAACCACCTAACTACTACAAGCTCTTTTGCACCCTAAAAGTAATACACTTTCAGAGAAGAATATTCTCAGGCAAAAATATATATCTGTATAAACATTAAACATCAAGTGCCCTCTAAATGAAAAGTCTTCGACATCAAATTTTTATGCCACTGAAAATATTAGATAGATTTTCAATTTTTTTAAAAACAGATGCTTTGACCTCACTCTTTGATAAAACATAATATTGGGGTGAAAATTTTGCAAAAAACTGATTTATAACAAAATAAAATACTAACATCCATGCTGTCCTCGCCTTCTCCATTTGCATCAGAAGCAGCAGCTGCAGCTCTTGCAGCTGCTTCAGCTGCAGCAGCTGCAGAGGCTTCTGCCTTTCTCTTTTCCTCTTCCTCCTGATCTAATTCCTTAATACTCTCTTCTAGAACATTAGGCCAAAAATCACCTTCAAAATAAGGCAATTCTGAGGCACTCTTTAAGTTATCCTCTGTAGCTTGCTTTAAAATATCCTACAAGAGAATAAAAAGGAAAATATTGAGATACATATACTTTTATATTAAAATTTTAGATAAGCAAAAGCAACATTTCCTTACTTTATAATCCATTACTATTCTATCCATAATGCCTTTATCTAGCATTTTTTTATACCACTCCTGAAGTCTTTTTGGTTTGGGAATTTTTTGTTCCGTAGGATGACAGTGAAAGATATAATCATCACCTTCACTTGGAGGACAAGCCCATATATGAGCCATTGTGTACCTAGATTAAAATATTACAAATATAAAATTTAAATATATTTTATTCTTCACACACAAAATATAACCATACAAAATTACATCTAAAAATGAGCAGAAAGAATTTCAAAGTCAAATGATGTATACATAAAGGTGCTTTACATTTTTCCCCCATCAATTTATTATTTTATCTACATAAGCAAATGAATATTTAGATAATAAACAAAATCTATCAAAAGATGCCAAGAAATAAAATTTCACGTCAATTTAAATATCTCAAAAATTGTTGAAAAAAAAGTTTCTTAAACTTGACAATCAATTTTTCTAATCAACAGACTCAAGCCAAATAGGCCTTTCCCCATATATGATTGATCTAAGAGGAAACATTTGGTTTACAGGAATTTCTCAACTTTTAATTTTAATATGCAAATATAGTCAACAAAAATTGTCGCACACGATAAATAAAAACATTAAAATCTATAGATTAACAATTTAGAAGCATATGGTTTAAATACATGAAAATAAGAAAAAAAATAGTATGCCTAAAGGAAACTGTCAAATGAGATAACTCAGAGCTTCAGGGACTTAGTATAACTGCTTAAAATATTAACTTACATTACCACATCATACTAGGAATGAACACTTAAATAGAACTGAAAGCTTAATTTCAAAACTGCTACACTTAAATGCCAACAAAAATGTAATAACTAAGTAAGAGACTTTTTATTAGATATTTTTAAGCTTTAAAAATTTCAAGCAATGCTGAAATTGCCAACAAATTTATGTGACATTTAGGGCAATAAAGTAGTTTAGGGCAAATACAGTTAATACATAAGGAAAAGCAAAAAGAAAATGATAAAGTTGGGTTCACAATACTTTTTAGAATAAAATCATAACATAAGTTTATACATAATAAATATGAGTTTTTTAATTAATGAAGATTTATGAATATTATATGACTAAAGATCATAATTGTTCATAACATGCAAGAAAAAAGTATAAATAGTTTTTGAAGTTATGATCAGAAGTACACTGCAAAATCCTTGTTATAGATTCAAGTAATACAAAATTTGACTATAATACATACCCTAGTTGTTTGGCATATTCTAAATAACCCAAAAGAATCTCATGATACACAGCAGTTCTATACTGTTTTGGACGAAAGAAGTGAACACTATCAAGGTATGCTATATACACACGTCTGAAATAAAGTAAAAAAAGTTAAATGTAAGACTTGGTACAATATCATAAAAAGATTAAAATATACTAAACACAATACACCAATACTGAAATGCAATCATACATGTGAATTATATTCGTAATCAACATGAATCTCAAAGGATTTTTTTTATTTCTTGAATCCATAGATTTACCTTCAGTGTAACTGAGTTTCCATAAAAATGAGAAATACATATAACAGGGCTTCTCTGAGGGCCACAATCTTCAATTAAAACAAATTAGCAAAATTTTCCCCCAAAAATTTTCCATTTATTTACAATGACACTGTAAAGCAGTGATGTTTTTTTAAAGGGAAAGGTCTGATTCAGAAAGCAAACTCGGTTAGAAATGTATCACCTTTAATTGGTAGAAATTGAAAATCACAGTTACTATGTACAGTACACAAATTCTAATAATGTCAATTTGTATTTTATCAGTCTGTGGTGTCACTTTTGGCATAATAATTGTAGTTTCATCAATGGAATAAAGTGATTTTATTTGAAAGTTTTTCTGTTTTTAATTGTTATACAATTCTGAATGAATACAGTAGAAATATTATTCTTCTCTAAATTTTTGCTCCGTTTTTGCTTTTACACATTGTTGGCTGCAAGTTTAATGTTTCTCATTTTCCTCCATTTCTCCTAAATTTTACTTTTGTTAAATTCAACATTTGGTTGGATTCAAATTTTGGAAAATGCATTTGTTTTTTTTCTTTGTGTCTTAAAGACCTTTTAAATAAAAATATGCAAGGGGGTGCAAGATGCATGAACACCATAGTAAGGGGTTCGCAGCTTGAAACAGGTTGAGAATCTTTAGTATATACTCTAAAACACTTACAGAAAAAAAAAAAAGAACTCGGTGTGAAAACTGAATTAAAGAACATATAAAAGTAATTAACAGTAATAATGGCAACAATGCCAAAAATTGCTAATTTTTTTAATTATTTCTTTTAAATAAACAAAAATTTCAAAAATATTAAAATGGATGTATATGGTAATACTTTACTCACTATGACTATTCATTTATTGCCAAGATGCGACACATTATTTTATTCCGGATTATTCTGCAGACAAATACTATTGAGCAAAACACAGTACCTTTACAACTGAACACACACAATAGCCACACCACCGGTCCCTGCCGGGGCACATTCAGAAGGCAGATTTTACATCGTTATATCGGACAGCAGCGGAACAGTGCAAAAACTGGACAAGGTTAATAAGAGAGGCAAGGAAGCAGAGCTAGGATGACACCAGGACAAGATATAGCCAGACAGTAAAAAGCACACCGAAAACTTTTGCAGAAGGCTATAAAGTGTAGGCGTGCTGACTGCAGGGAAATCTTTTTATTGGCTAGAATTGGGTCATCTGACTTTATTACATAAGGGTCGCATGACTTTCCGAAAAGCACACCGTGGCGAAAACACCATGTGGTACTGATTCGTGCTTTAAAATATCTTTAACGCACATGCACTAAGGGGTAATATGGATGGTTAGTTGATTAATTTCTATGTCGCAATTAGAGAAAGGGACTGTACTTTATTGAGAGGAAACAAGGATAGTTTTAAATATGCATTAGATATATAATGGTAGGCTGCTATTATCACATATATATATATATATATATATATATATATATATATATATATATATATATATATACATACAGAGGCTGTTCGCACATTTTTTAGACAATTTTGGTAAGCGGTAATAAAAAATCGATTGCTGCAAAAGAAATAATTGCAATTGTACTATGTTTTTAAAAGTCAAAATTATCGTCTGCAGCTTGAAAGTTTTGTTTTTATTCAAAATGGCGTTTTTAACAAAGCGGTGGTTCAAAGGCTACATTTATGCTCTTTCCGAAGAGAAATATGCATACTCCGTTATCCAAAAACGATGTGAGAGTCATGGTTTTGTGATATCTAAAGCGTCGATAGGTAATATCGTCAACAAGGAAGGAAAAAAACGTCAAATTGGAGCCTCAAGTGGGACAAAAATTCCAAACAAGTATCCAAGGAAAAAACGGACATCTTCGACTATTGCAAAGGTACGTTGTTTAACGTTAAAAGAAAATCCCCCTAGTCAAAGGACAGTTGCAAAATCATTAAAATGCTCGGTGTCCACTGTAAACAAAATGATAAACGTTGATTTAAACCTTAAGAAAGCGAAAAAAACGCAATGTCCATCGTCTTCTTCCAAATCATATCGCTGAACACAGGACATGCTGCAGAATTCTATATGAGAAACACTTATCCAAAAAAAATTGTCACAATAGATGAATCATGGGTGTATTTAAATGATTGCAATAAAAAAAAAGAGCCATTTATTATCATAAAAGGGGAGAAAAAAATTTAAGTACACGGTTCAAAGAATCGAAAGACAGTTTTTCTAAGGGATTCATGATTGTTGCTGGTTTTTCTTATAATGGCAAGTTAAAAATAAAGAGAGTGGAAAAAAATGTCAAGATTAACTCCAAATACTATCAGGAACATATTTCATCGCCAATTTTTCTGAATGAAATACCATCGCTTTACCCACAGTGCCATCAATCTGTGAGACTCCATCAGGACAAAGCTAGCAGTCACACATCAAAATCCACTGTTAATTTCCTAAAAGAAATGGAACAAAAAACTGGTATCAAGGCCATACCCTTCACTAATATCCCTACTAAATCTCCCGATGTATCACCTACGGATTTTTGTGCTTTCGGACTTTTAAAATCTGCATTATCCAAACGTCGTCCCAAAACCCTTACAGGACTCTGGAAAGCTGTTCAGGAGGAATGGGATAGAATACCTCTTCTGACACTTCAAAAGGCATTATTATCCTGGAAATTGCGGTGTCGAAAGATAGTTCAGAATAAGGGATGTCAAATAGAACATTTAAAACACAAGAATTTTATGTAATTTAGTTTTGTGAATACAATATACATCGTCTAAAAAATGTGTGAACAGCCTCTGTATATATCAAGTAAGATACCACGTACTGCAAAGGAGAAGCAAAAGTCAAAATTTTTAATTTAATCAACGAACTAAGAAAAAAAGCTATCTAAAGATAACCATACACTAATAGTAAAAGATAATTTAAAAAAAATTCATTAAATTAATCACCTTGTATTTGGCATAGGACATTCAGAACCATATTCTTGAACATGCATACCAAAGAAGCATGTATCCACACCATCAATGTCTTCAAATGCAAATAAAGCTTTAGCTCTGTATGGAAAAGTGTCAGGCCACTCTCCATTATCAACATACCTATTTATAAATTAAAATTGTCTTTACATACATGCACAAATGTATACAATGTACATCAATTTAACTTCATTATGCTCAAATGCCATTTCAATATGACACGAAATGGAGACAAATAAGGCTAAACTATAATTCTACAAATGCCTCTTTTCAAACATACTATAGAAATAAAACATTGGTGAGAACAACTCAACTTAGAATTAAAACTAGATAATACATACCTTGCTTTCATTCCAGGTTTTACTTCAACATATTTTTCTGAACTTGAAACTACTCTAATGGTGACTTCCCCAGCTCCACAGTCCTTTTTCTTTAAAAAGCTATTTACACGGTTTTCTATATACTGCCCAAGTTTTGATTGTTGCAACCCTAAAAACAAAAGCAAAATTGCTCTCTCATACCAAAAACTAAATAAACTGAAACAAGATAAATAATTTTACTTTCATTTATGCAATAGAAGTTACAAATAAATTCTTTGAGCTCCTACTTAGTAATAATTTAGTCATATTAAACATTTAAGTCCACTTCTAACTTTGATATAAACCAAACAACTGATTATGATGTATCATATAACACCACATTACAGATTATTAAAACAGAAAATTCTACATATTTTTTTTAAACCAAAGTAATGAATAACAGCAACAATATTCACTGTAAATAACCATGTAAAAACATTAAATTATTAAAAGAATAAGAGTCAACATATTCAAAATTTTATTTTAGAATTAATTGTTTGGCTGAAGTGGTCTACAAGAGTGAACACATTTACATGAACATATATTCTTTAAAAATTGCTAAATAGAAATACTTTGTTAACAATACACAATTTAAGGCATAAAAAATTAAATTATGCACAATTCACTTAATTCTTTCATCCAGAAAAAAGAGTAAAAAAAAATTACAGCAAACAAAAGATAAAAACTTTTAATTATCATTAGTAAAGGACACCAGTTAAGTTAATATGTCACTTTAACCTACTTTAAATACCTACTTAATCCACTATAAAAAAATATTTTTAAAAATTTAAATTATGTATCATCAGTTACGATATTTCCTTTAGCTAAGTAACACTTAACCATAACCATGAAAGAATGTAAGTAACTATTTTTACAAATTAACTACATTCATATGATCAAATGATTTTAATGAATCAGACCTTATGACATTGTGTTGTGTAGTTTGTAGACAAATGGCTCATCAAACGACAAATATTACTATTTGCAATTTACTAAATATTTGAAATATCACATTCATAACCATTTTCATTCCCAATATATCAGAAAAAATTTTCAAAACATTATTAAGCAACATTCTACTAAAGTAGAGTGATAACAACACAAAGCAGACCTTCACAGATTAGTTAACCAGCATATTTGAGTACTTACAGCAATAAGTGCGGATAAAAGCATGTAATTTGTGCACTTTTTACATAATACACATTATCAATTGTGTATATGGAAATGCACATTATTCCATAATGTGCATTTCCATGTAAGTTTTCTCAGTAGCACATTATTCCATAATGTGCTACTGAGAAAACTTACTTTTAGCAATTGCATCCTTTCTCACAATGGTAAATTTACAAAACTATTAGCACTAAAACTGCCACTTCTTTTGATTACAAATTCTACATTCAATTTTATCACTTGTCTTCATAACTATTCTAAAAATATGCATATGATTAATATTTAAGTTTATCTTTCTTCTTTTATTTCTTTTGAGTTACATATGTAGCATATATCGTTATTTACCACACAATTTTGGTATTTTTGCAACAATATTTGCTCTAGAGAAAAAAAATAAGTAGGAACTACATGGGGGGGGGGGCTAAGATATATTACAATGACAATAAACTATTAAAATCTGTTGTGTGGTTAGAAATATGTTCTGAAAAGCATACGCTGGAAGGAAACGTGTATATTTGAAAAAAGTGAACTATGAATTAGACATTTTAGTATCAAATTAAAACTAAAATACTGTTACAATAATTAAGAAGTAAAAATTACTGTACAATAATAACGAATAATTAAGATGCAAAAAAATTTCCAATTACTTCAATTTCTAAACTTAAATAATTATTATGCAAATGATACTAAGTTTAGTTCTTGTTTTAATAATAAAATTTATAAATGCACTAATTAAAATAGTTTATTTTAATTGTAAGTTGACTGTTACCCAAATCAATTTTAAAAATATATAACCCAGTAATTAGATAAGTTTTGTGGAAGTAAAATACAATGAAACTTCTCTATGGTGGCCAGTCATGGTTCAGAAAAAAAGTGGCTGTTTTGAGGAGGGGTGGAAAAGGGGGTATAACAACATTGGTTTATGGGGTGTATTAATTGGTTCTGCATCAAACATGGCCATTTAGAAGGATGGCCAGCTACAGAAGTTTCACTTTAAATATGAATTGGTGCTTAACATAAAAAGTATGTTTGAACACTAATGCAAATTCATTTGACAAATTACACAAATCATAGAATAGGAAAATTGAGTTTTCAATTTTACTATGAATTTTCAAATAAATTACTAAATTATGTCCTTTTTTCTAAGCTTTAGTAAGCACACAAAACCAGCCTTATAACTGTAACTATAAAGTGACAGCCATTATAAGATACACATACACAATTACTTCCTATTAACAATTAAATAACTATCTACTTACTTTTTGATGTAAATTTATTTTCCTTCCTCTTTTTCCCTTTGCTTTTCAAGCAATTATCACAAGTAAACCTAAAGAAGCAAAACATTAGATATTTGTTAATTTACATTTCTACACTTACATAAATTGTTACTTCAAAAATAAAAGACTTTCATACAAAAATTATTCCAAAGCAAGTTATGTTAGAAACAAATTAATCAGAGGATTTATATTAGATGCTGGCACAATATTTGTTTTGCTCTTTAAAATTACTAGTTTGATCTTATTTAAGAAATGTAAATACATTTTATATTAATGTTAATAACTCACAATAGTAAAGGCTTGCTGATGGCAATCTAAATTAACCTTCAGACTAATATTGTCGAGAACAAGGGACATAATAACACTCCACTTACAAGAAGGTAATCAACAAATTAACCTGGAAATATCATTACCTAAATATATGACATTTCAGGAATTACACGCCTGTGTGTATGACATAATGAAATCTCTTAATTTCAAGAAATTTCTCAAATTGGGGAAAAAAATTTTTTTTGTAATTTAAAACCATAAATCAAACTTACCTGCAATGGAAACTTGTCACTAACGGCCAATGAGGCCCAACCTCACCAATAACATTCAACCCTTACATCAATGACTTCCAAGTTAGTCAGATAAAATTTACAGTAATCTTTTGAAAAATTGTATAGTTTTAGTTAAATTTTATTTTAAATTTACTATCCCCCCCCTCCCCCGAAGATTATGTTGGTTAAGAGAACAAGTAAATGATGGGTTCATAAGAACAGCTGCCTAATGATTAGTCATTCATGAATCACTTGACTTCAAAAGATAATTTCTAGAATAAGTACCCTCAAATAACACAATTGTGGTGTTTGAAATAATTTATACACATGTGATATACATATGAGATAAACAAGCATTATATTAGACACCCATCAGAGAAATACACTACATGGATCTTTCATTCCAGCAAAATTTTTGTAAGACTTTTTTTTATAAAAATTTATAATTTTCAACATGACGTTTCCAAAAATTGTACACCAAAATTTTGTGAAAAATTTATATCTGTTTGATCATGTCATTGCTAATATACACACTATAAAAGTAAATCAGCTTGAAAAATATCACACAGCCTATCCAAGATCTGAACATTAATTATAAATTTACATAAAAATAAAGATCATCACATATCTGTAAGATCTGCAAGATATCAGTCAAACAATACATGTTTCTTGCATTTGAAACTGATGGACGGAAGAGCCCAATATTCACTGATTTTATACACATGCAGGAAATTACAAGGCCTTTATTCAAGTTTATCTATTAATTTTTTTAAACAAATGTTGACTTGAATGACTGTGGACACCATAATGTTGTAATTTGTAAATATTGTATAGATCTGGAGCAACTCGGAAGAGCTTTTACAACTAACCATGCACAGAAAACAAGACCTTATGGGGCAAAATTTCTGTAAACAATGAGAAGTTCTGAAAACAGTGAGTTATAAGTTAAACAGCGAGAAAATAGTCTTACATTATCTCTTTCCCTGGTAACATTAAGAAAACTCAATTCTATATAGTAGAAGTATTAGTAACTACTTTTGATAAGACCTACATAATAGAACAATTAAATTTCAATATTCCCATCACAAAAGCAAATAAAAATATTTAAATGACATGCTTTGACAATAGCTTTAGAAACTCATTATACATCAAAATTGCTCCAAAGCTTGTTACATTCACATGTTACAAATTTTTTAACTATTTTTTTAACATACTTTTTAATTCAGCAATGTAAAATCATTTTTCATATGGCATAACTTTCCACATATTCAGCCTATACACTGGTTTTCCTAGTTTATAAGTGAAATCTTAGCATTGGACACTTAATTTAATATATTTCCGAGTTAACACTTACAAAGAATAAATTACACATTTAAGTTAATCAAAGACGTAGATAAACAAAACTGATTTAAATTTAGTCTGCTAATAGCCTATTTCATTCAAAATGATATCTGTTTGCTCACACCAAGAAAAGGGTTTAAGGGTTATTAAATAAGAGAAAATAATACAAACCCCTCTGGCCAAATATGTTCAAAATGGAGGGCACATATTTGATGCAACTTTCTTCCACAATCCAAGCATTCAACAAACCTAAAATGTTAGAAATTAAAGTCACTGGTAAGAGATGACTGAAATTAACAAATAATATTTTCATCACAAAACACACTTTTTTTTTTTTAAGTTTCATAAACTTCAATGATAATACAGTTGCTCTAGCATAAGGGGGAAAAAAACTCACTGATTACATGCAACCAATATTGATTATACTAAGACTATTCACCTCTTCACACAAAGGAAGTATACCAAATTACGTGAAGAGAGAAGTCAGAACATACTTTACATATTTTAAATACCAACGCACACAAATGAAGAATAAATGACTCGGATATGGAATGAAAAGAAAATTTCCTTAAATGTCAAGTCAATTCATACAAAATCACATCTTTAAATTTATAAACATTAATTTATTTTTTTAAAAAAACATTTCTCAAATGTCAAAGAAAAAGAGCCAGAAAAATTTTAATACTTACGGCTCTTGTTCAAGATGATCATTTTTCTTCTCAGTAAACTGATCTTTCTTGATACTACTGTGAAAAGGAATAATGAACATTAAAATATAAAAATACACACAGCATCTAGAGAATAACAATTCACTTAGCATTTAATAATTAATAATTAATGCATGTAGTGCACTAGAAATATCTTTCTCTCCACATGACTTTTTAAAAATTGATGGTATAAAAATTTTAAAGTGAATATTTCAGATCAAGAATTATTTTAAAATCTATGTGCATAAATACAACAATATTATGAAAATTCATCTATTAAGTTTTGATTGAAATATATCTACAGAGTATTTAAAAGGAGAAACTTTTAAGATCAGTTTGGGACCTAAGCAATTTTTTGAAGTATAGAGCACAGAAAATGGTATATACTTTATACAGTAGCTTCATTTTTATGCTGTAACAAACATATAATTTTAATTATTCATCCATTTTTAAGGAGAGTGATGAGGTTTTGGCTTGTCAAAACTAAAATATTTCTCGGTATTTAAATTCAAAACTAAATTAAATATTTAAAAGAAAATATCACTTTTCCACAAAAATAATTTTGATTCAGTGATAACAAATCACAACTTTACGTACAGTTTCTGACTCATATACCATACTATTATTGCTAGCAGCACTACTATTATTGATGCTGAGCTTTCACCACATAATGTCATAACATATCATAAGAACATTAAAATAATTAACTCAATAACAGTGTGAACAACAATGTATGAATGCTCTAAATACCATACAAGCATAACTTACGTAGGAGGTTGAGTAGGATCATCACCAAGAGTAACACTATCACCCGGAATTTCCGAAAAGCACTTAAGACAGTAAGTATATCTAAAATGAAACAAATTAAATGCATTAATAGATACAGATTGAGTACTTCGTCAAAATTACAGAATAATTATTATCTTAATTCTCATTACTTTACAGTCAATTTTTGAAATGCATTTACTTTTAATGTTTTAACACAAAAATCCATAAAATTTATTTTAGTGTTTTGCATAACACTATAACTTCTAAACAGCTTTTATGTATAGGCAAAAAAATTTCACAGTCAGTCAGTTTTGAGCTTGAAAGAGTTGTACCAATCAATAAAGGCCTGACAAATTCTGCTGGTTATCTAAGGACGTAGGTAATCAAGCAACACATCAAATATAACAAAAACAAAGGACATCAGTATAAGAATCTACACCTCTACCTACCTACACCTACACCACTGTCACCAAGATGATTAAATGTAGTCTATGAATCTGAAAATTGAAAGCACCTAGCATAAGACCATGTCTACCAAAGAAAAAGTATATGTGGGCACACTCTTAGCAACCAAGAAACTTTTCATTATCATCTTTCATGAAAAGCTAAAGAAATAGTAAATTCACAGTTTGGCTTTCATTATTATTCAATTTTTTCAACAAGACCCTGTACTCTTACATCTCAAGTAAATCTAAAACTATTTTACTTGAGGTAAACATGGCTTAAGCATTTTGTTTTTTTGGGGGTGGTTTAGAATGTTTAAGACAAAACTGCATAAAAACCTTTCCAAAATACTAAAAGAGGTTTACTAGATAAACTAGTTTCATAATATAAATGGATGGTGCATCTGCAAAAGGATATAATGTGAAGAGCAGTAGGGATGTTTTTGTATTCATCTTAATTACACTGAAAATGAAAACACTGATTTCTTAATTAGAATAAGCAATTATGCAGATAAATTATCAATGTAACAAATTCTCCTCTACTCCCCCTTTACTTGTGCTCGTCAAGTGAAGAAAAGAATTAAACTGAAAACTTTGGTATAATCACAGTAAAACTTTTTAAAATCTACAATTAAAAGCTTAATAGAATTCTACTGTACTCAGGAATGTAGACAAATTTAAGAGGGGGAGAAAAAAACTTATTCTTTGTTATATACATAGACATCCAATCCCTCAAGCAGTTGATTTGATATGATTTTCAATAAAAGCACAAACTACACCACATAAAAGGAAATATAGCATTAAAACTAACTTAGGTTTTTCTCTTCCTAATCTTCATTCACAAGAGAAAGAGAAAAATATTGAACTAGTTGCTCCAAAATAGTAAAATACTGATTTGCAATGTACATTTGAAAGTTTTCTTAAACACTACAAAAATTAAGCAGTCCTCAGAAACTCCTTAACCAAGACACAGTTAATGTAAATTTGAATGGACAAATTCTGATAGCAGATTTTAACAAAATGGGACAAATAACAAAAGCTACAAATAATTTACAAACTTAAATCAATACCTATCTTGGTAACTCCAATATTTGGCATCTCTTGGTATGGTACAAAGTTGTTTCCCATAGCAACACAAAACCTGGGGCTGGAAAACATATTTACGGCCACAGCAATAGCCAAGGGACTGCATAACAGGATCAATTTCTTGTTCAAACACTTCAGCAAGCTATAACATTTAAACAATAAGATATTTTTTCTTAATGCACTGCAAGTTCTGTAATTAGTAGATAATTAGCAAATTAAAATACTCATAGTACACATAAGACTAACCTTAGAGCAATGCCTGTAGACTCTCGATGTTTTTCTATTATATAACCAAGCATTGTCAAACATGAGCCATACATCCTCTACATACTGCCATGGATCTTGATACTGTCCAGTATCTAGCTTCCGCTTAATTGTAGATAAATCCATAGGCCTTTTAATGATGTCAAAGTAATCCTGAAAATATAATTAATAATTCTGATTAAATACAATTCAGTTAAACACTGAAAATATTAATACTTATTTTCCCTATGAAATTAAGAGTAAATTATTTCATATTTTAAGATAACTAGAAATTTTATTCTAAAATCTAAGAATTAAGAAATATACTTCTAACATAAGCCCATTAACAACAAAAAATAATAATCTCCCATGAAATATAAACATATCAATCTTTGATTCAAAATTATGCTTCAGAATTTTATATTAAAGTGCTAACTACAGACCTAGCAACTCACAGAGCTGTGCATTTGTAAACGTTGTTTTGTTTTCCCCCCTCTCTCTCTCTCTTTTATTTATTTATTTATATTTTTTTTTTTTTTTTGGTGTGTGTGTGTGTGTGTATTTTATGTCACACAGAACAAGTTACTGTGGCAAATAAGGTGTATTCCAACTTTTTTCTTCTTAATCCTGATTAAGACAAAGAAAACAAAAGAAAAGGGATAGTTTTAACTAAAATATTAACTTCAATATTTAAGCCAATCATATGTACAATAGCTAATTGTTGTGAATGTAAAGTCTCCAATAATGACAACTTAAATTTCAAGAAAATCTTTGATATCTCTTAGCCTTGTATCATATGCTTAAACATAAATTATCTTATATCTCAGGTGATGGCATGTCTAATTCACACCTGATCAACGGCACAAGGCTGAGTAACACCTAAACTTAACATAGCTAAACAGAAAGAGCAAAATTGGCATAAAAATAGTTAAAATCGAGATTCAGAAGCTTCTTTGAATTTGCAAATTCCTACATATAGTTACGAATGAATTTATAAAATATACACATTGTTTACACAAGTAGCTTTTAATTAAACTAAACTTGCAATAGTAACCCAAAAGTAGGTAAATTTTCTCATAAATGAAATTAGATTCCCTATACCTGAAAAAAAAAAAAATTCTAACAGCATTTAGGAAATTTTCAATTCTGTATAATTTGAGTATGATGCACAAAAGTTGGTAAGCATGCAATTACTCCAATAACCTAACTTTACACTAACAGACCTAGTTTTAATATAGTTTTACTATTCTAATGAATATGATCATAAGTTATAAATATTCATAGAAGGTTTAAAAAAAAAAGTTATTTCAGGCAAATAAAATGATATGCAGATAAACTATTCTTAGTTAACATCAGAAATTAATTTTACTCCACAACTTGAAAATTCTGAATTTAATTTTTCAACACTTGTATGCAAATACTGATCTATAATTCACACCTTTATATGACAAGTATGAAATATTCCTTGTTTGCAGACTTATAACAATCATTTACAAATGCATAAACACTACATATATCATTAAAAGGGCATTAGAATTTAAAATACTAATTCAAATTCAGGGCCTAAGCCAAAAAAAAACTTTAAAAATTAAGCACTGATTTGAGTATCTTAAAAATGTGTGAACACGTGTGTATGTGTGTGTGTATGTATGTATATATGTATATATATATTTTATATATATGCACACATATGCTTATATACATAAGTATACATAAATACATATATATATATCATCGGTGTTCTGTAAAAAGGGCAAATATGTATGTAAATCTCTATGGATATTCGCCCTTTTTACAGAACACCGACCATACATACATACATATATATATATATATACATATATATGTATAAACTAAGGGCAGAAAAACATGCATAAATCATATTTTGAACACACACACACACACACAATGTAATGAGAAATCCAAATTACTTTGATAATTAAGATATTAAAGGGATAAAGAATAAAGAATAATCACTTGAATGAAAATACCATGCAAGAAAAAAATAGTATGTTAGTATATATATATATGCTTATTATTAATAAATTAAAATACTAAAACATTTTATGACCTGTAAATGATTAGCAGCATCAATTTTGACAATTATAACTCAGAAACAAAACATATGCAATTAGCTCAAAATACTGATCTTTAAAGAGAAGGAGGGGGAGGGAGAAAGAGTCCTCAAATTCAAAGGTATTAATTTCACATGCATTAAAATTAATAGTAGTATAAGATCAGAACTATGCAGTTTTTGAAAAATGAATAAATGTACATTATATATATAAATATATATATATATAAATGGATTTGTATTCAATGAAGGAAAAGCGGGGGGGAAAAGGATATGTAATGAGGGAAAAAGGAGGAAAAAAAGAAAAAAAACATGCCACAATCAGTTTTATATTTTCAAAATGTTGCAACTGTTAATCATAGGTTAGACGATGGGAGACTTAAAATTTATGAAACTGTTATACACATACAAATCATAAATGATAAATTAAGTATTATATAATTAGACATGTTAAATTCTGGCTAGAGTATGTTTATGACAAATAAAATTACATATATAAGACACAAAAAACATTTTTATTAGATCACATATACAAACATACCATGAAAGAAAGAGCAATGAAGAATTAGTGATTAAATAAAAGATTGAAAAGAGAGATATACAGGGGAAAAGAATACATAGTCACACAAAGAAGCCAGTTTATAGATTAAACAATGTTAAACAAGGATACAAAAGAGCTAAGAAAGCAAAGCTTACACTCAGAACAGAAGTGAATATGAATAGTAAGGTAAGAAAGTTTATAAATATATGGAATTTATATAGTGATTTTATTCATAAAACCTTAATATTTAAATTTAATAAAGCTAATACTCCCATGAAAATGAAGTAAATTGCTGAATCCGTACCATAGTGTCTTGTCTTTTGATATATGAAGATGATTCTTTGTGTCCTTTCGTCTATTAGAGGAGGAGAGACCATAATTTGGATAAAGATTTTAAAAATGGATGCTACATCTTTCTAGCACAGTGCATGAGCACCATAAAATAGCTATACCTTCCTTTCAGATCTGCATCCATGCTAAAACACCATCTTTAAACTGCTTAAAAGGTTAAGATTCCGTCATATTAAAATTGAAAGTACAAGAATATATTAATACCATAGGCACCCTTATATTTTGTTAAGGAAGGATTATTTTTTTTTAAAGGCAGAAAACCATGTATGTCTGTGTATGTAAACCATATACATTTACATTAAAATATTGACTAATAGCAGGGTTGCAGACAGTGAATGGAAGGATATTGCTACTATGCAGTCATTATAAAGCAATATTACTTCAGTTACTTAGAGAAGCAAACTATATGCAGGTTACAGGGAAAAAGAAAAACACTACGCTCTCAGAAAGGTTATAAGTCAACCTCAAAATATTAGAACAGAGAAAATTTAATAGCTAACAACAAATTATAAACTATATAAATATATATCAGTCAAAACTGTTCATCTTTCAAAAGTTGTCTTATAAGCCTTCCAAAAGCAAAAAAATTAAATGTTAGAGGCTATATGTAGTAAGAAAATCTGTTATAAAGACTATATTAACACCATGCAATTTATATAACATATGTATGTGTATAACATATATACATAAATTTTAATACACACACATACATAATTACATACGCACATTATATACACTAATTACATTCTCACAAATGCAGTTGCACTTAATTGATATCACCTTTAAAATGAGAGACATAAAGAAGTGAGAGATAATACATTTAAAGATATCAAAATTTATATGAAATTCTTAAAATCAATGTGAAATTTCTCAGATCCTAAATTATTAAGTAAGTAGGGGCAGCTAAATGGAACCTCAATATTTAATCTGGTAATAAAGTCAGGAGAGATAATTGAATGAAATAAATGCACTACTTTCACAATTTCAAAGATTAGCCAGAAAACTACAAAAGCTTCTTCAAGATATATAGTTTCTTATGATTTCTCAAAAAGATCGTTTAAACTGTTTCATGCCTATATTTACTCACAGATAAACATATCAATATATGAACACATGCTTACTTGTTCATAAAAGAATTTTGAAACATACAAAAATTTGGTTTCATGTTATAAATATCGGGATAGAAAACTGTCTGAAACATTTTATAAAGAGCAAATTTAAGAAAAAGTTATGTTACATTACTGAAGTTTCCTATTGGATAAAAATTTTAGCAATTAATACTACAGTCAAGTTATCTACATATCCTAAGATAGTGTGCATATGTTACATACAGTAGATAACCATACTATTCAGTCCTGATAATTCATACTTGTGGAAGTTTTATATTCCTTTTAACAATGAATTTAATAGGTACTATATTACATAGTATTAAAGGGTTAGTACTGAAATTGTAGATTTGTTCCTCTCACTCGTTTAAAGGTTTTCAGAAAAATGGGCATATTCCCAAATATTTGAAAAAAGAATTGCACTTCACTAATTTTATATATTTTTAGCAAAATATTTGATAGAATCCATAACATCAGATATTTAATTCATTCTTTAAACTTAAAAATTCCATGCTCTGAGTAGAAAATGTTTTCATAAGTAATATTACATCTGTAAACAAAAAAAAGGGAAATATTAAATCATTTTATAAGGTCTTGATTTCCTTAATTCCTAACAATAATGTTGAAAAACTTCAATAAATAAAATTCCAATATCATAAAAAGTCAAACATTTTGTAGGGTAAAAATATTGACACCTGCAGCAGTATAAAATACTTATTTTTTTGAAAGAAAAAGAAATTAGTTAATTCACTGTATGGTTAGACTAATAAAATGCTGCACATTATCTCTCACTATGAAGAAATAACATGTGAAGGATGTTGTGAAACATATGAGTGAATGGTTTTAATTTGCTCTTTAATAATATGCAATTACAATAGATCACTCATGAGTGGTTCAGAACCTTTCTTACTATATTAAAACACAGAACAAAAAAGCCACCTCCACCCCACCCCACCCCACCCAAGCTAATATCTGTATTAGAAACTATTACATGTTTAAATTAAAAATCACAGCTACCTACACATGTAAATATACTCCATTAATAAAGTACAAAAACATTTTGCTTAAAATATAAAATAAACTTTCAAAGCTAATAAAATAGCAAATTTTTACAATAGATTGCATACAAAACATTGAACAACCTTTAGAACACAGAAACTTTGAGATAACAACATAGAATAAGAACACTCAGAGTGCAGCCCATGGAACCATCTACCATGATTTAAAACCACTACTTTGATCACTGATACAAAGGGACTGATTAATTACAAGTTCTAAAACTTTGATTATTACAAACATACCAAAGTTGGGTTGTTGTTCTTTTCTGGTCCTTTTTTATCACTACATGTGAATCAGTATTCATAGGTTTAAATGTTTATCTTGATATACAAAATGTCTCATACTATATTCCCAGTTAATTTAAGGAGAAAAAAAATTACATACATGTATAATTAATGTCTGTGTGACCCTGATTATCTATGCATATTGCAAATATATATTTTGTATATCAAAGCTATGCATATTGCAAATATATATTTTGTATATCAAAGATTTTATAATAGTATGTTAGGTGAGATAGCAAAAAAATTCAAATATATATTCTCTAATTTGAACTATTAAGATATTAGTATCTCATATTAAGGAGATGACGTGAAATTTCAAAGATATGATCAACTTAATGACTCAAATTTATTTTGATGAAGTCCATTTCAAATACACTTCATACCTTATGAATGCATCAGTTTAAGATGTTATTGACTAGTATCATTATCAGATCAACAGCAGATAACCTGCTAATAAAAGATTTTTTTTTAAGCCAGGATAATTTAAATTGAAGTCATTAACTTCCAAAAAACTTATTTTCATTTATATAACATGGCACCACAAAGAAATAAATATGCTAATACAGCAAAACTCAATATGGGGTCGACAAGATTTTTCAAACATCTGGTATGGCATAACACTACAATAAAATAGGGATTGAAAAATTGTTTTAGGTATTTACATATTACATATGCATCATCCAAATAAGAACTGAGGCAGCACATGAATAAGCATAAAAGCTATTATATTCCATTCTGATTTGAAAATACCAAATTATAGTTGAAGTAAACAACGAAGAAAAAGGAGGGGGGGGGGGAAATTTCCACAGATGCAAGCATATCTACAGCTGAACAAGGTAAACTACAATACAGTAAAAACTCCCTGCTTCACTAAATAAATTTTAAATTTTCATGGAATTTTTATTGTTTTCCAATATTAATTTTCAGGGTCATTGAAAATGAAATTACATTACATTCTGAATTCAGAGAACCCTATAAAACTGAGCAGGGAATTAATATATCTGTCTTCAAGGTTTAAGGAAATTTCGGAAATTCAGTACTTTTGTCTTTATTTTCAGACTGAAATGTATCCAAAGTCTTCCCGAAGTAGTTTAAAAATTTTGGGTCATGAACCTAAAACTAATAATTTTCAAACCTAAAGCTTTTGACATTAATCTTTTTGCTAATCTTGATTTTAAAAAGGTTCAGCTTAACATTTTACTGAAAAATTTAAATGAGAGAGTTCTTCAAACAGAAGGTTAAAGACTTAAGAAATATATAAATCAATTTAAATTTAAAACTGACTCATGTATAACAAAAATTCTGTTTATCTTTAAACCTTTTTTTATTTGTTGTTATATATAACCTTTCAAAATCAGCTAACATGATCATATTCAAAACTGCCATAACCATCTCACATACCATTATATCATCAGCAATATCATCTGCATTATATCATCAGCAATATTAGCAAGGACATCATTTACTCTTTTTTTTTTTAAATATATATATAAAACAGCATCTTGCAAAATTTATAGATGACATTTGATGGAAACCAGCATTAGAGTAAAACCACGAAGATCCAAATACGCAACCATCAATGTAGACAGATGATCTACCAAGAGAATATTTTTGGGGACATGTATGCCAGTAATATATAACACCCTACTATTCAGATTTATAAAAAAAAATCTAGGTGTAACTTTCCAACAGCTATTAAATACATTTAAAGTAAGAGAACTTATTTATGAAAATTCTGCATTCACTCTCCAATGTTAGAAACTGACAGTATAACCTTTATTAATAAATAACTGAATCAAAAATAAATATATGTTAACTATAAGAATCAATCTAGAAAAGTATTGGATATCAATTCTATAATCATAATGGTTTGTTGGTTTAAAGTGCATTAGTCATCATCTGCAACATATGGGCAAAACTTCAATAACCATGAATGTCACTCTATTTGTATTTGAGTACAATGAAAAATTTAGAGAAAGAAGATAAATATAAAATAAAGCATGTAAATTTTCTTTAAAAATTAGAAACAGATGTCCAATAATCATGTTTCTATTAAAATGTTTTCCCAGTTTTATAAAAAGTATGGTTACCTTTAATATACACTATATATAACATATTCAAACACACTTAGAGGAAAAAATTGTAAAAAATAACTTTAACAGAATTACTAGTTAATACCAGGGAAGAGGAAGGTCTGGAAATTTATGAATTGATAGTGTGAAATATAGTCAGTAATTGCATACGAATTTTTACCATAAGTTAATTTCATACCACTTACTTTTGATACATTAATAGGCATGTTTTAATAATAAAAAATTTAATTTTAAAGTTGCCTGATGTACTGAACAAATAACTCATACCTCTAAGAAGCACTTGGCACAATGCAGAAGATGAAAAACAGGCGAGAAAAACTAAATTTACACATGCACATATAAAAAAAAGGTTCTAAATTCAAACCAAAACTCATTCCAAACGAGCTGATAACAGTGGATTTGTGACATTAAGGGAGGGTTAGGTGAGGACAGGATAATTTGCTCATTGCTACACAATTTGAAAACTATTTCTAATCAAGGAAAAATCAAATGTAACAGAACTGTTAAAATAGATTTAAATGATGTAGTTAAAGCAAAAATTAAATTCAATATGGTTAAATAAACAGTCTGAATTATGAATGCAATCAATTTCAGGACAAGTTCTTACTTCCCTAAATTATGGGGCTCAGCTGACTAGAAAGCTATGGACATTTTCGGAACATTTTGGCTTAACTAGCCGAGATCTATTTAAATTCCAAACAACTACAAACATCCATGCCTAATGTAGTTCCAAACCCACAGATCTGTGCCCTAGCCATTAACCATCATCCAGCTTTGAGATTTTTAAAATAAAGTTTGAAAATGTATGCACATAAGTGTGTGTATATACATGTACATGCATGTGTGTGTGTGTGTGTGTATGAGAGTATATATATATATATATATATATATATATATATATATATATATATATATATATATATATATATATATATATATACATACACACACACATTCTCTCACTCTTATGACTTTAAAATATAGAAAAAATTATAGTTAAATACAAGAATAAGAAAATAAATGGCAAAGTGACTTGATATCATGGCTTATTTAAAATCAGCATGCTTGATGCAAATTCTATATTACATTCATATTTAGTTATCTTACAAATAAAATAATCTGTTATAAAGCAACCCTTTAAAAGTGCTATGCCTAAAATTCAAATGTAATGTCAATGTTAAAAAAACTATCAGTCCAAACTAGGAAGTAACTTTATAATTATATAAATTTACACTTAAAGACAGGTAAGAATTTGATATTTGTTGTCCTCTAGAGTGGTGGTTCTCAAACTGCAGTATGAAATCATACCCCCCCCCCCTTTCCAGAAGCATGTGCATGACTTGCAGATACTACATGAGCAGTTCCCAAGGCAAATATTGCAAAACAAGACCTAAATCCAAACTTTTTAATTACCTATATTTGCCACACAATTTCAACTTGCAATGCTCAATAATGAGGTAAGCCACATGATCACTTTATGATTCTAGAACACTGTTGAACATGAAAAATAATTTCAAAATTTTATTTTCCTTTCTATCAGAAACTGGGGAGAGCTTGAAGTCTTTAAAAAGAAAAATTGAGTATATTTACATGTGCCTAAGAGAGTAACCAGCTAAAGCAAAAAAGCAACGACACCTTTAAACAAATCAATAATAAACATTTCCCTTAATGGCAAAGTAAAGGCTTAACTAAATAAAGTCCAATCCAGCAGCAGAAATTGTGAAGGAACAACTGTCATTCTTTACTATCTTAGAAACTAACATGGATGACATAAGATCAAACTTACAAATTTTGTTGTCAAAACAAACTGTTTGGGTTTTATAATAGACATGGTATTATTTGGTAAGTATATTTCAAATAATGTGGACAAAATCGATAGGGTAGTAAGACATTTTCAGTAATTAATGACTTCGACAAACCTCATAGAACTCATCACTCTGGGAACAAAATTTTCGAAATTATTTTCATGAATAAAAAACATTAATAACAAATCAATACATATAAGTTTTAAAAATCTTGTGAATGATTTCAAGAAATTATTGATATATACAATCCATGCTTTTAAAGCTTATAAAATTGTATTTTTAATGTATCAGCTATGTAATTCCTAACTCTCAATACAAAATGCAAAGATTTAATACATGGATATTTGCAGGCTCCTTTTTAATACCAAAAACAGCAGAAGGGGAAATAAAAAATAATATATATGATTATTCATGTTAGCTAAAATTTCATCTTTAAACTATTCTTTCAAATTTTTTTAATCCTCTAAATACACATAAGTAATAATTTAATTTAGAAGGATTTTTTTTGTTATGGAAGAGAGTTCTTAGAAAGGTCAAAAATTGACTCTGTAATAAACAAACTTAAAGGAAATATGAGTATCAATTTTATATATATATATATATATATATATATATAAATATGGGATTTAGGTATTTTCACTAGACTAATAGTTATGGCAAGCTACTGAACTGATGAATTCAATTTTCTATTTTTATTTTTTTAAGAATGCTTAAAAAGTGGAAACTCATATTTCCTTTAGGTCTGCTTATTCCAAAGTCAATTTCTGACTTTCCACGCACTCTCTTTCAAAAAAAAAAAAAAACAAAAAAAAAAAAAAAAAAAAAACTATGATAGTTAGAGGATTAAAAAAAATTTAAAGAATAGTTTAAAAAATTAATGAAATTTTAGCTAATATGAATAATCAAATCTATATAAAAAAAATTTTGTGATTATGCAAAAATGTCTGACCAGATTAGCAAAAACGTTTAAAGGGTATATTTGATGATATAAGTATATTTTAGTAGATTTAAGGGGTTTCCCAGTGACATTAAAGAGCAAAAATAAAAATTACTTTATTCATAATTTACTTATAATTTCTTTGTTAGTTTGTATTACATAACAGTAAAATATATATTGAAACCCATAAATATTAATCGATTTCTACAAAGTGCTCAATATCTGGAATAATTTTGCATACTATTTTAATCCTGATATGGATTTTTCATTAATTAGTATTAAACTTTGAAAGAAATAATTATTCCTTCATTGAATAGTTAAAAATGTTTTTTTTTTTTTTTGTAAAAGTAACTACTTTTTATACTAACTTTAGTTTGGTTCGCTTTGGAGTGCTACAATCATTTTATTACTACACGAGGGCTAATTAGACTGGGGCCTACAACTTAAAGCTGATTCTGAACAGCTACAAACATCCATGCCAAGAGTGGGATTCGAACCCAAAGACTCTGGTACATTATTATAAAATGGAGAAAATAAGATTGTACACACAAGGCAAAAAGAAAATCACAATAACTATCACTAATCTTAGGTTGTTTTTTTTTTTTTGGTAATTGAGATGCTACCATTACAAAATGAGTGGATTTGGGTAGAAGATAAAATGTGATGATGTAGATTGATTCATGTGAAATTTTTTAAATTACTGCAGGGAAACTGTAAACCATTGAAAATTATAAGCATCTGTAAGATTTTCAACAATTTTTTTTTTCATTTAATATGAAAAAAATGCAGAGACCTAAATTTAAGCTTATATATAAACAAATATCATACAATACCTCTAATGTTATGATCTTTAACAAATTGCTGCTTAACTGGAATTCGCGCAAGATACTTCTAATAAATGAAGGCATTTTAATGAAGTATTAAAATAATTACAAGTGCCTCAACCAAATATCAGCTGTGTTAAAAAGCTAACTGTGCATACAATTTTCAAGAATTTCACTGAGTAAAATTTGATACACAGGACTATGCAACACAATAACAACTTCATAAATTTCATTGTGTATGAATTTCAAATTATCTACTAATTAAAGAAAAATGTCCACAAGATATTAAATGCATGTTTAACCCTACATTAAAGTTTTCTGTAATGTTTTTAATCTCTTTATGTTCTTTGTGCAAGACATTATTTGTTAAGTCAATGTCTGATTATTACGTAAGAATGAAATTCGGGGGGGGGGGGGAGGGAAATCTTCAATGATCAGTCAAGAAATCATTTGGAACAATACACCTTTTATGCTTTAGAAGCTTGAATGAAATTGGAAAATAGACTCATTTTAGTTATTTTTAATCTAAAAAACACTTACAATTAATACACAACTCACTGTATTAATTGCATGCATTCAGATTCCAAAAATATTACCCTAAATTAGAAAAGGGGAATTAAATGCATGCGAGAAATTTAGGTAAAAGAAAATTCATGGACATTTTCTAAGCACAACTATATTTTTTTTTAGGAATTATTAAGACCTATTCTCAAATTTTACAACTTTTGGAGGGCAATTATAATTACTAGACATCCTACATCAAAGGAAATAGAGTGGAATAGACCAAAGGCTTAAAGATGTCATGTATTAATTAAATATTCATACATAATATTTAATCCTGAAATCAACTACAAACAGTTACTTTAGTGCAAAAGCTAAAATGTTAAAATTAACAATTAAGTAAATCTTGATAGCACTCAGCAAAATAGAAATATTACAAATAAATTTTTTTAAAAAATTATACTCTGAAAATGCTTGAAAACATCATTAACATATTAAATGTTATGATTAAATTAAAAAAAATTAGAATCAATAGTTTATTACAAGCACATACATAATAAACAATATCAGGCAATGATAACTATATAAACATGCTAGAACATTAAAATTCTGATTGTGACATGTTTCACGAAAAATTATAATAAATCAAAAGCAGATAAGATTATAGTTACAGGTATCTGTAATAACTGTGGATCTACAGGTTGACGGAAAGGAAGCGACTCTGGGTCTTGCTTGTATAACTTCTCAAGAGTTGGCATCAAAGCCTGGCGTAATTCATCAGGTTTAAAAGCTACAAATGAGAAAATTTTATTTTACTGACATTTTCAGTTCCTATAAAAGTATGATAGTGAAATTTAAATAGAAATTTGTAATCATACATCTAAATTTTTCTTAAACTGACATCAACAATTGGAATATGTATATAACATGATATTGTCAATTATGTGAACAGTAAAGCACAAAACATAAGAATACATTGTAAAAATTCATCAGCTACCCTAGAACTTCATTGATGGCCTGCATTTAAGATTAAAAGAAAGCTTTAGAAATTTAATAATAGTTATTTTAACACTTTAAGCTAACAATCCTGTTCCGCAAACTGAAATTCGTTCTCTTTCTTTAAACTAAGGACATCCAGGCACTACCACTACAGAACAAATGCATATTTAAGCAAATTAAAATAGCTAAGAGCAATAACACAGGAGTAGAGGAGATAAATGAAAATGTCATCAGCATCTTGCTGATGAACTGTTTATAACAGCTATTTAAATTAAATTTTATATTCCAACAGCTTAAAATCAATTAGTTATTAGATAAGAGTGAAGTTTAGAAATAAAAATTCTGAAATACACAAAAGTTAATCTAATGGTAAACTGCACAATCCTCTAAATAAGCAATTATCCTTTAGCGCAAATTCTATATGAATGCTAACAAAGCAGCCTATAAATAGCACATAATTGCTACATTTCAGAGCATTTTTTTTTCTTTGAAATTATTCAAAATAACTGCATAGCAACTTCAAAAAAAGTGCATATTTGTCAGACCAAACAAAGAATTACCCCCATTCTGAATCACAGTTGTTTATGACTTTAAATTAGAAATAACTTATGTTAAAAATTACTTATGAACATAATTTGCTGTCTCTTACAAATAAGATGGTTAATAATTATATCTAGTAAATGTATGCATAGTCTGCCTTTACTATAATGTACTCTCATAATGTAAGCAATTTCACTATATATATAATATAGATAACAATCCAGCTACGATGAGAGAATACATATTGAAGTTGAGCTTTTAGGTACACTGGGTAGGTTTCATGAATTATCCTAACAACTTCTCGGCATGACTACTCACATTAGATATTACACATTTAGATAGATAAAAATTCAAAGTAACATTACTTTTCCTATTTGGCCGAAGTTTTGGAGGAGGTTGAGATGCTTCACTAGATGAATCAGGTTTTGTTTCAGAGTTCTCAGTAGTTGTTGACTGAGGTGTAGATGGCTCTTCCTTTATAACAGGTTCTTCTTTAATGGATGAACCAGTAGCATAGCCTCCATCCTCTGGTTCTTGTTTCACCTCTACTTTTATATCTAACTTTGTATTAGGTTTCATTTCTATTGCCTCAGACTTCCCGCCTCCACATTTGACTTCCACATCTACTTCCATTTTTTCACTACAGTTACTCTCACCTGCAGATTTCTGAGAAGCAAAAGCAAATACTTTACCACCAGTTTGAACAGAACCCTGATCAGATATTGATGATACTGGAGTATTTGATCGATTTGTGTCAGTTTGATTAACCGATGTCACACCATTATCCTGTGGTAAAGTCATTAGGGGTTTAAATTCCTCATTACTATCTTCCACATTAAGTACTGAAGGCTGAGTTGGTTTTACATTTGTATGAGATTGGGTAGGTTGTTGCTGCTGCTGTTGTACTTGAGGGGGATGTGGCTGAACTTGATTTTGTTGAGACTGAGGAGTGGAAGGAGTCTGGGGACGAGTTCCTGGGACTGAAGCTGCTCTTGGTGGCTGCTGAACTGGTGTTTGCTGAGACTGAGGTTGGGGTGTTGATGACTGGGGAATCTGTAATGCAGCTGAATGTGAAGGCATTTGAGGAGAAAGGCCGGACTGGGGTTTAGACATTAGTTGATTTAAATGAGCTTGGGATGATTGTTGCTGAGCTGGTAGATGCTGTAATTGAGACTGCTGCTGCTGCTGCTGTTGTTGTTGTTGTTGCTGCTGCTGCTGCTGCTGCTGTTGTTGTTGTTGCTGCTGCTGCTGCTGTTGTTGTTGTTGCTGCTGCTGCTGCTGCTGCTGTTGTTGTTGTTGTTGTTGCTGCTGCTGTTGTTGCTGCTGTTGTTGTTGTTGTTGTTGTTGTTGCTGCTGCTGCTGCTGCTGCTGCTGCTGTTGTTGCTGCTGCTGTTGGTTCATTTGAATCTGAATCTAAAATAATAATATACATTACCAATGAAATAAATTATAAAATGCTTTTTTACTTTTCAATTAATGTGGCTTGGCCTAGGGAGGCGGTATCATAAGATAGCTTAAATTTGATCACTGCTAGTGAATGTATTCTACTCAAAATGAAGCAATTAGACATCCATTTATTACTTTTACATTGAACAAATGAATTAGCGATCAGCTATTTAAGAAATCTGTCACAATTTTAAAATATCTGAAGAAATTCTCACTATTAAAGTATGATTTACATCATTTAAAACTTGGCTTCTTCATAAGCGAATTCTGGTTGGAATCTTTAACTTGTAAAACTTTAATGATCATTAACAAGAGTTTAAAGCCTGGGGGGGGGGGGGTGAATTCTAGGATAAAATTGACTCTTTAAATTCAAAAATTAGGTAAAATGAGTCAATTTTTAAAAACTTGTGATCATTTTTTGTCAAGTCCAACATATTAAGTTATTCTTAATTTATAACTCAACAACTTATATAACTAATTCTGTACTATTTAATAGGATTAAATTTATACTTGTTAGTGAACAGTTTAATGACACATACATGACTTAATTCACAAGTGTTGCCATTGATCAAAGAATCTTAGTTTGTTATTTCCCAACATTCAATAGCAAAAATTAGCACCAAAATGCCAAACACCTTAAAACCCAAGACAAAATTCAAGGTTCAAGCTGATTTTTGAAACGATCTCTCAATATCCAGTTAATTTTTACATTCCTAAATATTACCCAGTCTGTGGCCACCCAAGTTTTTTTTCCTAATAAATAGCAATAACAACCAAGAGGGTATTGTAGTCTGCTAAACAGAGATCCAATGTTACAAAAGTTACTATTGCATAGATTAATAATTTCTTTTAACTTTGCTTTACAATATGTATATACTACCATTTTCATTTTGAAATTGCAGTAATAACAATCATAATTTACAAAATATATCATAAACAGATTTGCTGAATAAACTTTTTAATGAAAAGTTACTTGAAATAATGCAAAATTGTCATATTTTAAATACTTATGTCATAAAACACTTAAAATATTTTAGAGAAAATGATATAGTCCCAGATAAATAAAAGTAAAAACACTTACAGCAATTTGGCTCCTTTTGAAGGAATCTGACATTTGAGGATGACTTTGCTGAAGAGAAGAACTAAACTGAGATACAGGAATACCTCCAACAGTTGTAGGAACTGATGATGCATCAATAGAAGTGTTTGCCATTGTTGTAACAGGACCAGTAATATTGTTAAAATGTTGTTGCTGCATTTGTTGCTGTTGTTGCAAGCCAATTGATGGCAGTGGACTACGCCTTGCTTGGGGCTGATTGAATTGAGTTTGGTTTAAAGTCATATTTATTGTTGTATTCAGTTGAGAACCTGGAGAGAATAGCTCGGAGCCTCTAGGGGTTGTAGTATTTGTTTGCACAGTTATATTTGGTGGGGCCATTCGTTGCTGATTAGAAGGAATAGCAAGACTGGGTAAATGAGTCTGAGATATACCACCGGTAACAGGAAGTTCTGAAATTTGAGATAAAATAAATTAAAACTTTCATTTACATAGCAGTTTAAATAAATTACAAAACTCATGTTGACAGATATAAGGTTTGAATCTAAAGGTTACATGCTAAAACAAATTTTAGATATTACAATAGAACTTAGGATTGCTAAAAGAAAAAATTGCACAGGAAAAAAATATTGTTAATTTAGTTTTGATGGACACTATATAACAATATGTTAACAGTTATAGCAATTATCAGAATTATTAAAAATTTATGTAAAAAAATTAATGCATTAATTATTTTTATACATGTAGTAAAAAACATAATACTAAATTACATACTCGGACTTGGTGCTCCAGAATTGCTCCCTATTATTGGTCCTAAATTAGGACCAACTTGCTGTATTTGTTGCAATTGCATTTCTTTCCTTTTTTGGCGTTTTTCTTCAAGTTCCTTTTGAATTTTATATATCTTCTCAGCAAGGAGCTGATAATACTCTTCCTAAAATGAGTAATAAAATCAAACTCTCTGCTCATAAATGAATAATATTTATGTTTCAACTACGGTACAAAAAGTACGATGATGAAAATTCCAAACTAACACTGAAAAAAAAAAAATTTAAACCCTACAGTCTATGAATATGTAGTAGCTCATTCGAACAAGTATAAAATATTAAAAAGTTCATAGAAATTTCAGTATCATTATGTGTGTTAATCTATAAGTATAATTATATACTTTAATATACAAATATGAAAATATATCCTAAAATGTGTGATCATTAACATATATCTAACATTAAAATTTATATATATACATATATATATATACATGATGTCGTATATATATATATATATATATATATATATATATATATATATATATATATGTGTGTGTGTGTGTGTGTGTGTGTGTGTGTGTGTGTGTGTAAACTTTTTGAAAGGATAATGATCATTTCTTGCAGCATGATAGTCCTTACAAATGCTGTATTGATAATTTAGTATGGCATAATAATGTTATAAAACAGATCTTTCACTGGTCAAAATAGGTAAACATCAGATTTTAGTAACTGAGTGTTGGAAAAACTTTTCTTATGAAACTTAAAAACTATATTAATCATTCACTGAGATAATTTTCGAAGAGTTGAAGATTTGTAAGTTCACTGTCTCTATCTGGGAAGTGCTTGAAGTGAAATACTGTCAGACTTTTTGCTTGCATTTTCAAATTTCCAATCTTCCAGGCATTCCCTGACCTTCATAAGAACTCATAATAAAACATAAAATTGCACACACAGAAAAAAAATTACAAATATTTTATAAATTGTGTGTGAGTTTACACTTACATATACATATAGAGAGAGTGAGCATTTCCTTCAACAAAAAACCTAATGTTTAATCAACATACAGAAAAACTAGAAAGGCTCACTTAATTCGCAATTTTAAGCTGTATATGCACTTTTCCCACAAGTACAATATATGTTAAAGAAAACAAGGAGAGATTAACATTTCACACACTCAAAATTGAGTGTGAAATGTTGATGTGCATGCCTCCAAAAAATCCCCAGCGTTGTTACATGTTTTTTATTCTGTAAAGTTGTGAGTAAAAAATATTATAATAAATTTTATAGTTTAAGTTGCTATGGAAATTGGTAAACGTGATAACCTCAAAGTTAAAATCTAACCTTTTATCATATATTCCTATTTTTATTTCTCTATTTTGAATTTTAATTTTTTAATCCAGATAAGTCGCCAAAGATTATTATCGTTAGTACGGTTTAAAGTTAGTTCCTTTGGGTAGATTTGATTTCTAGTCTACTAATTATGGCAATTTTTATAAAAGTAAAACTTACTCTGCTATTTGCAGCACCATACATATCTCCTTCTACTTTACGGGCATATGCGACTAGATTTATCATTCTGGTATCTTGAAGAGTAGATATATCAGTCGTGGGGAAGATTGCTTGAACTCTGGAAAAGCAAATTAAAGAAATTATATAATGTACAACAATTTAAAAGGAAGAAAAAAAATAAAAGCAAAAATGATGTTGACTAACATTTTCTGCACCAAATGATGTCGTAAGTCCTGAGTAACTGACTGGTGCCAATCTTTAACAGTAGCAGGATTGTCAGGCAAACCCCCAGGAACAACAGCAGGTGAATTGATTAATGCAACATTTCCAGCTTTAACTTTGGACTGAAGATTATCTGCAAGAAGGAAATTCTGAGCAGACTGGCTGGCCATTGCACCACTACCACTATTTTGTAGAATAGGCCTTAACTGTACTTGTGATTGTGGAGTTTGAGCAGTTTGAATGTGATTAAGATTTTGGGGAGAACACTGTGGTGCTTGGTCATTAACTAAGGAAGAAATAAATCAAAACATTACAGTGAACATCACAATACAGCACAACATATATGTTTTTAAATTGATAAATTGATTAAAGGTTTAAATATAATTTAAATTTATCCACTAAAGCATAAAATAGTCACAAAATTAGCAGATCTTCTCAAACAATTTGTATATCTTAATGGGTCAACAGCTGAGCTATGCCAGCCTTTTTAGAGCCGGAGATAGCAGGCTTTCGGCAAAGAGAGGGGGTAGATCATAACGACAAGAAAAAAAACTTAGGCATATTTACAGCATATTGATTTTGGGTTAAATATCCATTCTGAATAAACTCTTTGCATAAAAATATAAATACATAACTGCATTTTAAAAAAATCTCACCATGAGGAACAGCAACAGTTTGACTCCGCTGTATCACAGGATTAATATTTGCACTACCATTACCAGCATTAAAAGGAAGTCCAAGGGCAGCATAGGCTCTTTTCATGTCTGCTGGTGCAAGCCCCTGACTTGTCTGATTGGTCTGAACAGTGGCAGCTAGAAGAGAACAAATAAGTTCTTTATTGGCTAATTTGTGGATAAATGGAATGTTAATTCAACCAATTAAAAAAGTTTGATAAAATCAAATAAAATTTTGGGATGGTTGAACTCTTAGATAAAATTGTAAAAAATACTTACCAGCTTGCTGTTGCCTATCTGAAGCCTGTTTAAGAGGCAAACAAACAGGACAGTCACACCTCGTACAGTTTTTCCAGTGTGAGATAATTTGACGAGATGATGAACAATGAGGTACAGGGCAAGATTTACCTGCCTGACAAGTTGTCATGTGGCTTAATACATGCTTCATAGTTCGGCAATGAGGCAATGAACATTGCCTCACCTCCCCATTAGATTGGTTTTCCCGTCTTTGACACTTGTGTGCATGTAGAAGAAGTACTAATTGTTGCTGTATTAACTTCCTTTTTTCAGGATCAGCAGTAGGTGCTGGAGGATTCACAGTAGGCCGAGTAACACTTACAGCACCAGGTAAACTTTGCTGCCCAGTGCTTTGTGATACAGGAAGATTAGTAACCGGCATTTGTGGCACAGACTGCTGCAAAATAAACAATTAAAAATTAGATAACTTCAAAAATAGCTAGAGGCTATCAATACCAAAATAATATTGGTTCCTTTTGATACAGATTTAATAATCACAATACAAAATGTACATAAATAAAATGGATTGGTGTCCAGTTTTCTCATTAAATATATTATAAATCATAATCAAACTATCAGACGAAAAGAATGTTTTGCAGAATTATGTACAAGATATATATACATATATATATACACACACAGATAGACCTCCTACAGCACAGTTTCGCTCTAACATGATAGGAAAAACTGCAGGAACCCTCTTAACACTGCAACCTGGTTTTCCTCTAACACAATAAAAAAATTGTGGAAACCTTTATACAACACTGTACTTCTAAAGCACTAGATAATGATTTTTGTTTAACACATTTAAAAACTAAACCTTAAAATAATGACAGGAAGGAATAATGAACTATACTGGCTTTACAAGAAAATGTATAAACAAATTATAATTTATTCATTTATAACTATAAAATTACAAGGACTACGCTTAGCTGAAAATCTTGAATCTTTTTTTTAATGCAGACCCTTCTGCTGAAAGAAGCCGAAAATTCAAAAGGGAGCTGCAAAATTGTCTATCTCCACACCGTGAAATCTACAATGACCTTGTAAGAACCAGCATACAAAACAAAATTACAGATTTTTTAAAGAGGACAGAAAGTGCCAAAAATCTAAATGAAGAAAAAGGTTCTTAAAGTGAAAGTGAATTCAACCAAAAAAACTACTTGTTTGATTATACTGAGCAATGATGAGGAAGAAATTTAATAAATTAAGGTTGCATTAAATGAAAATAATATTTTTGTTTCTTTTCATTTTGTTATACATACATTTATATTTTTTAATAAAAATTAAGTTGCTTAAAAGGAATTTTAAAAAAAAAAAAATTGTTTCTAATAAGTTTTTGGAATGTAACCCCCATTTTGTACTGGCTCTTGATCTCCTATAACACAGCATTTTCTAGGAACCTATCTACTGTGTTATAGGAAGGGTCATATATATATATATATATATATATATATATATATATATATATATATATATATATATATATATACACAGTGGAATACTGATCTATCGTTTTCCAGGGGACCAACTGAACTGAATGAACAAAGCAGGAAAATGATAGATTTGGGAACATAGCAAAGCAATATGATCATTGAAAATGGGTGTAATAAGCAACACATACGGAAAAATGATAATTCGGAGAAAGATCGATCGAGATTCCACTGTGTGTGTGTGTATGTATATATATATACATACACACACACACACATTAAGCAGAACATACAACACTTTCTTTGATTTTAGGGTATGAATTTCGTGGAAAGAAATACTCTAAATTAACAAAACTAATGATTTTATTTCTGATCAATAATTGAATTGCTTCCTTTGCAGCATCCACAATTAGTTTTATTTCCTTAAACTTCAATTCTGTTCAGGATTTTTACTAATTATTGAAGAGTAAAATTTTCAGCTGCTTGAAGGCAGTCTGATACATGGATGTTAGTAAAAGAAATGTACAATGAACATATCTGACCTCTTAAGATCTTTCTGTGATCTGATTAAGTGTCCAAGTATGTAATATTAAAAATCTGAGAAAAAACAAATTCAGGAAACACATGCAAAATTTCATTGAAATGAAAACAACTATATTAGTTTTAAACAGCTACATTACTAGTTTTTTCCGTAATCAAGAAGAGGTGAAATAATATGTAAAGCTAACAGCATATAGAGCTGGTTTTGCAGATAGCTATTAGCAGCAAACCTGTGATCTAACCTTAACCAACAAGCTGCATAATATCTTGTTGATTGAAGCTTCAATCAACAATCTGCTAACAAATAACCATCTTCTTTCACTGCTATTCCTACAATAACAAGTGTGTTCTACTGTTTCTCCAGATTTATGTAACTATGCTGCATGGATATATTATTTCTAGTGTACATAAATTTGACATTTAACATGTTATTCCACATTTCATTAAATGCTAGGATTATTTCAGTTTTATGCATCATTTGATAAGACAGTTTTGTTTAATTTTTTCTTCTCTTATTTTCAGGGGGGTGTCAAAAAAATGCTTGTATTCTCCCATGAACATAAATAAAAACTATCACAATTCGTATAATGAAGCATCTTGAAATGCTGCCCTTTTAGAAACAGGAGGGGGGGATCTTATTTTCTGGTATTAATATTAAAAATTCTCTTAACACTTCAGAAAATGTAAAATATGATTAGGGAACTCATAAGATTCCATTACTTTGTAATTTTTTTAAAAAGGTAAAAACTGCTCATTTTATGTGAATGTGATCCAAATTCCACATTATAAATTTTTTTAAATCATAAATATAAAATTCTTACATCAAACAGAAATATAAATTGCTGAAATAGAAAAAATAAAACTGATTTAAATATGATCAGCTACAGTTTTTATCTTAATGTATGAATGTGTATCTAGAGCAGGGGTACTCAAACTATGGCCTGCATGCACCCCACAGAGCTTTTATGTGCCACCCAAAACATTCATACTCATTATCAAGCAGGTGATTTTGCAAGCACAATTTCGAAAATATATGTCTAAAAATTACAAAACTAGACAAAAATATGCTACCTGCAGCTCATGTTGCTCACATCAATGTATGTAAATCATCCAATTCAAAGATGAAATATGTAAAGAATGTATATAGAAATCAACTTACTGATTCTAACCTTAATGGCATATCGAGAGAAGCACGTAGCAAGTATAAACTTGATTTGTCTAAAATTGTCAAAAGTTTGTCAATATTTTTTTTAAAAAAACTCATTTTTAAATAACCGTTTGAATACATTTAGTTTTTGAGTTTTACTTTTTACATTATATTATGAGGTATTGTGTACTATATTGCAGCCCATGTAGTGTAGCAAACATATGCATGTGGCCCAAGAGAAAAAAAGGATGAGTATGACTGATCTAGAGCATATTCTAATCTTGTTAACAGCTGAAATGTACAAATGCATTCCAACTTTTCTACAACATTATAAAAATATATATGTTAATGATATATTTTGAGTAGAAATGAGGTTAGCCAGATCAGGCTTATTTTTTCTCATATTTGGGCACTGTTGATGAGTACAAGAGCGAGCTTAAAAATTCTGCTTTCAGTATTTTGCATACAAAAACATCTTATAAGCTATTTAAATAATACAGGAAGATACTGATTTGATCTTAAAATAATACTGATTGGTACCCATCAAAAAATGACAGCTGGATAGTAAATGTACTAATACACAAATTATGTATGCACAAATTAACACATCATTGCCAAATGCTGAAAATCATAATATTAAGAATAGAGAAATACACTTTAAAAAATTACTATTACTATTTTTTAAAACACTTTAAAAAATTCCTATTAAACCCAATAAAATAGTCTTGCAAAATTTTGTTTGTAATTTAAATGTTTAATTTTTCTTGCTTTGTGTTTTTCACTTACTTCTGTAAGTCTCATGTTATACCTTGCGGTGCATGAGGAGTTTTCAAATGAAACAATAATTTAGAAAAAAAAACAATAAAAAGAAATATGGTTACTCAACAGCATGAAATAAATAATTCCCATCAGTTATAATTTTATATCTCACAAACATAATTAGAAATAAATATGGCAGAGAGAGCTAGAGAGATTCCTCCAAATAAACGTGCTTATGCATCCTCGTGCTTAGTAAGTATCTAAAGCCTGATTTAAACACCCCACTGAGCATGCACAGAAATAAATTAACATGTTCGCTGCCACTAAAATTGGCATATCCATCCTCAGATGGTGTCCATCGCAACATCACTATCTCCTTCCGATTCACTCGTAGAATCCCAACCGTAATCGTCATCGTCTGTGCTGTCATAATCAGAAAGATCACTCTTTTCTAATAATTCTAATATTTCGGCATCAGTCAATTTTTATTTGCTTTACTTTTCTTGGGTTGTGAAGATCCTGCCATACTTGTACTTTCCGCCACTTTTAAAAACGCACATAAAAAATTGAAGCACAAAATTCCAAAACCATGTGCTTAAAATATAAAAATAATGTTTCACTAACATGCCTCAACAAGATCTTCATTCAAACTCCAAGGCTGCACTAAATATAGAGCAAATAGCTTATCCTAGTCGACCGACGCACCAGAGCATGTCCGGTATGAGAGGTAGCCCTATGCTGACGCACTAGAGTGTCAGTGGCAGCGAACGTGTTAATGTGTTTATGCAGCCTCTTACTTATTGAGTATTTAAAGCCAGACTGAGCATGCGCAGAAAGCAATTTTTAAGTGTAAATTATAATGAATTAATAGAAATTATGGTTACAAAAACCAAATTTGACACATCTATAGATTACAATCTTTCATTTAAGACCAAGATGAAGTAAACTGATGTAGTAGTTTTCTCTCACTGGCTGCACATAAAGTCAGCTTAGCAACATAATTATATAGATAACCAATGATAATCGTATGAATATGAAATGTTAATATCTACAGTATCAGCAATTATCAGGGACAGCATAGATTTTTAAAAAAGAAAAAAAAAAGTGACCTATAAACTTTACCTCCATATGCTAGGAAAAAATATTTCAGCATTATCAACAGTATTAAAGTCAATTATAATTTCAATTTTGTGGATCCGGAAAACGAATAACGATTAACGAGTAAAGTTCATGCTTAGTCCACATTTTGATCATTCGCGCACATTAATCACGAGATTTACAGTTAATAAACAAGAAACACGTAAAGTGCAACACCTGAACCGCATTTGGCGATTTATCACTTGCGCCCCGCTAAATCAAAAGTATGAAAGTCGTTAGTTTATGTATTTTTTGCCACATAATCTAAAACAAATGCGATTCGAAATGTTGTCGAGCTGTGTCCTGATGCCGTTTATTACGCCATTTTGCGCTTCCCCATAGACGCTCTGTCATTTGGGTGTGACATCCACTTTCTGGATCAACAACGTGAAATTTGTGTTTCACGGTGAAATGTTCGTAGCCGGCATCTCGCAATTCATCCGATTTATACGCCTTCCAACAATCCGTGTAAATAGTTGTTCCTTCCATAACATTTTATTTTATGACAACCAATAAAGTTTTCGCCGATCGATCAGGAACTGTAACTAAAAAGCAATAGATTATCTGCAAAATCTGCCGAAAACCCATCGTTTTGGAAGAACCCGCCCAACGTTGCTCTTTCTCGAGTGAAAAGGCTTTCGTCTATTTCGACAACCTTGTCACATCCGCCGATTTTCACTGTTGACAAGCCTATTAAAGCTGCGGTGCATGTAGCTGTTCCAATCAACAGTCGTATTATGGTTCATCTTAAGTTGTAATTCGCAAAATTTTATGGATGTCACCTCCTGGCACCAGAAATATATGAGCCTCACAATTGTGAGGAAAGGGATTTTGGAACCTTAAAACCAATTTTGCTTTCACAATCCTTTTCTCTCACTGCAAGATCCTTTCCTGCAACGCCATTTCACTGTGTTTTGTTCAAAACTCAGTTTCATTTCATGATCTTTCGAGCACAACTGTTTATTTTTGATGATGCCTACTGTTTTAAATAAATCAATCGCAGACTTTTCATCCATGGGCAATTCCCAAATTGTTAAATCCATGGCAAGCGGCAAAAAAAAAGACCAACAACCTGCCAGCGAAAAAGAAATATGCTGAAGAGTTACGTATTCCTTTTCTCTCCGCACATACGCCATAAGTACTCGAACTCGAGGTGTAGTTAATTAAGCATCACTGGCGTCAATAATAGTTTGGCGATTTTTTTACGGCCCCCGAAATGGAGTAGTACCAACATTTCTAATATTGATACATTTATTACTTAAGTCTTTCCAAAAATATGAAAAGGAACCACAATGGATCATCCTGGAACTAGCTACGACCATTTCACTTGCAAACAAATGTTCAGCTACAGAATGCAATACTATTCATAAGCTAACACACAAGTATCAAGAACGAAAAAAAAAAAACAAGGTAAATCATGGACTGTAAGACAGTTTCTTGTTGCTTAAGAGTCTTATTACTTGTTATTTCAACTAATTATGATTTCAACGTTAAATTTGCCGATATGAGCGAATAAATGCAAAAATATTTTTTTACTACTTTTCGGCGAAAACTGTGTGATAAACGGCTTTTAAACCGAAATTAGGTGATAATAGTAATAATTTATTAACATAATTGCTTACCCAAGACCCTCCACGGTTTTTAACTGAGCGATCTCACTCTCGAAATTTGCTTATTGCTAAAGACTTAGGGCGTGTTTGTTCACATAGGAGTCCGTTGCGTTAAGGAAAAGATGACGTTGAGACGAAAATAAACCAATCATAGGCCTCCAAACGATTAGCAATGAAATTTTTAACACCTATGATTGGTTTATTTTCGTCTCAACGTCATCTTTTCCTTAACGCTACGCAACGGACTCCTATGTGAACAGGCCCTTAAGGGAATACAGTGCTCTAAACATCAAAATATCAATTTTTTTTTAATATTATTCATTTATTGACTCAAATTATTCATATACCATTTCTAAATATACTGACGAAATTTCAAAGCTGTGTCTTCTTCATTAAAGAAGTTATTAAAGTTTTTCTGCATAATTACAGAAATTTAAAGGGATTGCTCAGCGGCTATGGATGTAGACACTAGCCTTAAGAAATATCAAATTCTTTTATTTTCTTTTGCCACAAACCACGAGTGAAGTGAAGTGACGATTCACTATTACCGGCTCGTATTGTTTACAACGTTCTTGCTTGCGTTTCGCTGTTATTAGTTAAAACACTTTTTAAACATAGCTGTTTTTGAACTTCCGAGTACTGCATATTTTGATTTCTTTCAGTTTATAGTGTTATTTAAGCTTTTATTTAACCAATTCTTTAAAGAATCACTACGTAAGTTAATTTATTTATATATTAGAAATGCCTAGTCAAAGCGTTATTGCGAAAATAAAATCTTCTGTACGTGTTGTTTTATGTGAAAGCTATGGATTTTCCCACAAAATTAAAGTTGCTTGTGATATGTGACACATTAAATAGTGAAACTTTTACTTCAAAAAGAACACACGAAGTGATGGAATATTACAACAGTCATTCAATATCAACATGCGCGTGTGCAAGCTTTCTTGAGTTTCAGAAGGGGATATTCTGCTCTACAGACTTTTTGCATGTACACAAATATGCATGTAATGTCAAGCAGAACTTTCAATAACTACAAAAAGATGCTACACACATCAGTATCAAATGCAGCAAAAAGAAAAAAAAAGGGCAAGAAATTAAGAAATGAAATTCAAAAAGAATATGATGATTCGGAAAGTAGTAAAATTCTTGACATTTGTGTATGTTTTGATGGTACATGGCTCACTTGAGGACATTCTTCACAGATCAGTGTTAGCTGTGTCACTGACATACTGACTGGTTATGTAGTAGACTATGAAGTGATGTCAAAACGTTGTATTTTATGTCAAAATGCAAAATCAGATCTCAGAGAAAACTCTGCAGAATTTAATGCGTGGTATGAAGGTCACAAATATGCATGCAATATCAATCATACTGGATCATCAGGGGCAATGGAAGTGCAAGCAGCTATTAAACTGTGGTCAAAATCTCCGAAAATAGGTATGCATTATGCTACCATGCTGTCATATGGAGATTCTAAAGCATTTAATATCTTGAATGAAACAAAAATATATGGTGATGATTTTGAAATTAAGGAGGAATGTCTGAATCATGTCAGCAAAAGACTTGGGACTGCTCTACAGAAAGCTGTCAAAGAGTGGTATGCTAAAGGGCGTATGTTTGGAGGTAAATCCCAAGGAAGTTTAAAAGAAGAAACGAAAAAACTTCAGATATTATCAAAATGCTATTCGTCAAAATAAGGATAGTGTAAATAACATTAAAAATGCAATTTATGCTACATCCTATCATATCTCAAGCCACAGCATAATAAATGTCCTCCTGGTGAAGATTCTTGGTGCATTTATCAATCAGCAATAGCAAAAGGTGAAATACCAGGTTCATTTAAAAAGCACATAAAAACAGCTATCAAGGAGACTGATTTAGCAAAAACTTTGCCGATTTATCAATGACTGGCATCTAATGAAGTTTTGGAACACTGCATATGATGTTCAACGCAGAACTCAAACAAGAGCCTCCACAGCATAATAAGGAGCAAGTGTTCAAAGGAGACCTCAGCTTCTTTGCGCCGTGTCAGCACTGCAGTTAAGAGATGCAGTTTCGGAATTTGATGTTAGAACATTGAAATCACTTGAAAACATGCTGAAACGAACCTTCTCATCAGTAATCTATCATGGAACTTAGCTTTGTGGCAAGATTACAGACTGATTATCAAAGAAGAATAAAAATCTGAGTTATTTGAGCTAAAAAAAGAAAAAAATTGAACTCGCCTGTAAACAGAGATGCCTCTATAATTTAAAAAAAGTGAGGGGCTCATTTATAAAGCTGGATGATTTTAAAATTTCAAATAAATAAATATTTATTTGCTAATGGATTATACATGCTTGGTAAGTGGCATTTCTATTACTGAACACTATACAAGAATTTTTTTGATTTTTAATTTTTTGACTTTCGTATTTTTAAAATGAATAGAATTATTTCTGTTAGAGTAAGATGTATGAAATATTTAAAAAATACTTTCATTTATATATCAGATGTGACTATGAATGGAATTTACAGCACATATATGCTCTTAAATTTTTATTTTCACAAATGAAAACTTTAAAATGGTGTTTCTCCGTGTTCATTTTTCTCGACTTTAATGAACTAAACATGCTATGGCCTAATTTAAAATTAAGATGGAGGTTTTAAAATTTTTTGTACATAATTTTGATTATGTGTTTGATAAAATTGTGCATGGGAATTACCATTAGGATTTAAAGTTATTTTTTTTTAAATGTTTAAACATAGAATTGCTAAGATTTTCTCTTTTTCACTATACATGACAAGTAAAAAAAATTGTATCAAATCTAAAAACAGAAGCATCTAAAAAGTTCATGCAGTATTATGTAATATATTCCAAGGAATGTATTAAAAAAATTTGGAGCAGGAATATAACAAATTTAAAAAAGCATTTTAAAAAATGAATTTAAAAAAAAAATTATTTTAAGATTTTTTTAAAATTTTGTTTATAAATTATTGTTAAAGTCAACCAAAACTTACACCATAAAACTTAAAAAAAAGTTGGAAGAGTACCATACTGTATTAAGGAAGAGAATGAGGAGACTAATACAATGTTAGCTTTAACTAAGAATTTTGATACTTATCTAACCAAGTGATTTTTTTTAAATGTGAAACTTTAAGTGTATATATATATATATATATATATATATATATATATATATATATATATATATATATATATATATATATATATATATATATATATATATATTTGCGAATAAATGCAAAATTTTATATATTGTAAAATTTTTTTGCGAAATTTTGATATTTTTTTATGCGAAAATTACGCGGCCCTAATTATAGTCAATCAAAAAGTCTTACAGAATATCAAAATGCTCCATACTAATATTTGTGGAAAACTCACTTGTAATATTTGTATATAATAAATTTCTGGACAAAAGATCACAGCTTGGGCTAAAAAGCAGACAATATATTTATAATGATAATGATGTTTTAAAGAAATATAACTATTTTAGCTAAATTCTATGTACAATGAGCATTTAATTACATCATATTCAAATTATCAACACTGCTAATTAAGAACTTAACACTTAAAAATAATACATTTAATGTTTTGATTATTACATATATAGATTACCACTTCTATTACATTGCTACCAAAATTAAAGGTGTATAATAAATATCCTTAGAGCAAGATACCAATGGAGTTTTCATTATGTATTTCTTTATCTGCATGCTAATTGCAGTTCATACTTCTTTTTTTGCAATAATTAATTCCCTGCTACTCATTAAGTACTTATGTCAATGTTTATCTTAACTAAGAAATTTTCTTTCAAAAATTAATATTTATATAATATACAGTGAAGCTTTTCTATGGCAGCCAGTAATAGTTCAAAAAAAAAGAAAGAGAGAGAGAGCTGTTTTCTGGGATAACTGTCGAAAAGTTTTCCATAACATTGGGTCTCTGGAGTCTAATTGGTCATGAATAAAATAAGGCCGTTTAGAGTTATGGCCACTAGAGAAGTTTCCCTGTATATATTTATTTATAGTATGGATAAGAACATCTTATAAACATAAATACTGAAAATTTTAATATCTAATTTATATTTTACAATTAACATTAAAATTACATTGTAAAATATTATAAAAGAATGATTTAAAATAAAGATAAATTAATGATTTTTAATTTAATCATGATACAGGTTTTCTTCCTCAGGAATCTAAAGATTTTCGATATCTGCTTGACCCTCCTTTCAGACACTGCTGTTTGTCATATTCGATTCATTTGATGTTACAAATCCTTGTGATCTTTACACAGGAAAACACATAGCATCATAACATGTTCTACATATCGAATTTTCTCTGTATCAATTAGACTGTATGTAATTATTTAAATATCAATAATTTGATAATAAAAATATGGAGTACAATTAAATAACTGATAAATTTAGGGTTTGCTTTTTTAACTTCAGACTTTGTTTTTCTTCCAAAAAAAAAAAAAATCAGTTGTATCACTACTTTTCAGAGGCTTGTTGATACTTTTTTTTTTAAACAAGTTGATACTGGTCACAGTAAAGAAACTTACTGGGGTCAAGGCGTTACACCAGAACCCTGTAAAGCTCATAGGTTCAGGGAATCTTACCCTTTCTTCGAATATTTTCTTTCCTGTTATATGATTATTTCTTAATACATATACTGACTACAGAATAAGTTTATTTAATAGGTATATTCATATATACTGGGCAAATATAAAGTGCCCAGTAACCATTTTTTTGGTGTAAAAAAGTTATTAATCTATTTGATATTCAGATTTACTTAAATAATTGAACTCAATTATCTCCAAGAGGATCACCCATTTTACTGACTATCAATACATCCCAAAAGAAGACTGAAATTAATAAAAAAAATAACCAGAGAAAATACTAACAGGGTTCATAAATATAACATTATTTCCAGAAGAAAATAGCTTAAAATTTGTTGAAAAATTTAACTATAAATAAATCACTATACACAGTCTAATCTGTCTGGAAAAAAATTATACTTAGAAATTGTTTTGATGTAAGGAGTTTTTCTGCGAAATAACCAGTGGTTTCAATAATCTTCAACATCTACTGAATTTTGAGAAATGAATGTCTGATAGATGGATGTCTGACAGGTATAGACATTATACATCATATCAAAAGATTCAAACATCATAAAACCATGAAATGAGGGTCAGCACTAAAGAAAAATTATTGGTTTTTGTTAATACCCCAATCAACCACTATAAATTCTATCTATACCACTATATGTTCTTAAACTAATATAATTACTGAATCTGTTTTATAAACTGTCAGAAATTGTTATTTAAAATTTGATTAGAAAATCTGGAATTGCTCTAGACCAAGCCTGCACAACATACAGACCACATGTAGCCTGCCAGAACAAACTCTATGGCCTATGAAGATGCACAATACTACAAATCTAAAACATACGGAATATTTTTAGACTTAAAATATTGCAAAAGGAATATATAAGCAATGGATATTGATATTTATTTAATTCTTATAAGAGAGAAAAATTTATTTGTTAGAAAATATTTTTTGCTATTTTCTCATGGCTCCATAGCAGCTTTCCATAAAGCAATATGGCCCTCATCACATTTTCAGTTGTGCAGGTCTGCTCTAGACGACAAAGCAAATTATATTTAAAAGATAACTGATTAAAAAATATTTGCTCTTAAATATTTTTCTTGTTCATATGTTTCCTTGTTTATTAGTTACATGAATATTTTCTAATTGTTATAGTAAATGTCTCCCACAACCTCAGTATTTTTTTGTTGAAAGACTTCTCTTAAACTATGAAGGAAACAAAGTAAAATGCAAAGTAAGTTTAATATTTATCACAATTTAGAATATTAATTTTGGTTATTTACTATTGAAGAAAGTTAAAAAGGAAAAAAACTAATAGACATATTTAAAAAATTAAACATCATATACAATCAGAAAGTATCTTTTGAGGAAGTATAAAATATGCTAGCATGTCTACTATCATTCATATATGTGACAAACTGCTCTCCCTCCCCTTCTGCAGTATGTATGTTATCTTCAGTTTAGTTTTCTACTAAAGATTTTTTATATTATCTAATTATAATGACTGCAGTATTGATGACTTTTTTTTCTACTAAAACATTCCTCAATTAATTGTTTCTATTTCATAAGCAATAAATTTAGAATTTCAATGTCCTTTAATTCATTATCATCGGATAAATATAACACATCTGGATTTGTTATTCTTTTGTCCACAACAGATTTTACAGGTCCTAACATATTTTATGTGATGCCAAGTCAAGTCACTTAATCTAACAATTTTTTTTAAACCATATATTGTAGGGGTTTTTTTCTCCCATATATATATATATATATATATATATATATATATATATATATATATATATATATATATAACTGAAACTAGGCTCTTAGCAGGAAAACATCAGTAAAGTGCCAAATATGCAGGCAGTTCTGTCCCCCCCCCCCCCATCATTTGTGCAAGTTGTTATATGTTACGTTATGAGCTAATTTAACTGCAATCATGGTGAAAATTTAGGAATGGTCTTAGGCAGAAGTGATTGAAGTATCTTATTTCCATATTCATGGGATTTTACCTGCTCAGCACGTCCGCCAGAGGCCAAAACATATGCTCAAAATGCAATATGTTAAAGGTTATGGCAAAACATCAGAATTTGAATGTGAAATTGGTTCCACAGTTCTTGATTGCTAAAAACATTTTGAATATATTTTTTATAAATTTTTATTTTGTCTTTTGTACAGAATTTTATTTATATCTAAAATTATTTTTATTGAAAGCTTGTTCTTTATCTATCTTTTCCTTTTTTTTTAATATTCTATGCATTTTCCAGATATTTGTGCTTATTTAACATGTGGCTGCTCAAAATTGTTGCAACAAGCAGTATAAAAAAATAATTTTTTTTAAAATGCATAGTAAAACTAAGTGTTGGCAAGATAATATTGCACAAAGTGCAAAAAGATACCAGGTTTTAGATATAATACATAAGAATTTTTTTTTTAGTATGTATTTTAAATGCTTCAATATTTTTAAGTGCAGAAGCAAATATGCTAAAATTGCAAAGAATAAGCAAGATTTTGGTTGATGGGCTTTAATATTTGCCAGTGCAGATTAAATCATTTTTTTGTTCCCCTACAGATTCTCATGTGCCCTAGCCAGCAGTTTGTCAAAATTTAAAATTTTGGGGCTTAAAAATGTTTTCCAAATTGCCTTTTATAAGAGAGGCAGCAGTAAAATCAAATCAAATTCTATATATAATATGCTTCCTTTTATAGATGCCAACCATTTAATAACGTACAAGATAGAAATAAAAGTAAAACCATCTGTATGTAATCTAATGTGATGGAGTAAACATGGGCAAAAATCCTAGCAGCCATTCCTGCAAAATGATCTCTTGTATTAACTTATTGTGAGGGGCATATGTCATTGATCTCACATTCAAAAACATGTCAAATATGAAAAAATAATTTAAGTTTATTTTTTTTAAAAAGTCACTTTTCTTATTCCTTTAATCTTAATGTAAAAGCCAAGAGCAGAGATTTATTGTAAATACCTTTATGTTGAAATCAATTTAAAAGATATTTTAAAATAAAAGCTAACATACTGGCATGAGTAAATTCACAAATAAGGGATCTAATACCTTCTTTCCTAGTGTGGCTCAACTTTTAGCAACAGCATATATCTCTTTGTATATACATTGATTCGCTAAACTGATATATTCATGTCTTGAAAACCTTTCCTTTCAAATTCATTTGAATAAAAATTCTTTATTATTTTCACCTTTAAAATCTTTAAATTATTTTACTGAGAAAATTTTTAACTTGGTACCTAAAATAATTTCAAACAATTAAATCACTGGTTAATTTAGCACAGAGTATTATCCAATCTTTATAGTATACCAAAATAAAGGTTCTCTGATCGTAACTGAAATATTGACATAGAAAAAACACAATCATCTTTTAGATTGTTTATGAAATTTTAAGACATTTTTCTTAGGTGCAAGGAAAATAGTAAACAAGAACAATCTAACTACTAATAAAACATGTCCTTTTTGCATTTTTGTATGTTGACATACATGAACTTGATTTTTCTCATGTTTAATTCTCATTTCATGTAGTACATTTCCAGCAACTTTTTTGGGGGGAAGGATAATGGGTGGGGTTAATAAACATTATACAAGGTTTGTACACATTTCTAGAAGTCAAAAATAAATAGTTCCTAAGGACTTTTAAGGCCCTCAAATATTATTTAGTTTTATTCCTGAAGCTTAGACATTAAAGTACATTGGAGTATTAGAATTGCCATAACTTTAAGATAATTTCACTAAAAATATGAAGTTTATAAAGTCATTATCAATTCAGAAATATTTTTGCAAGTATACTCCAGTAAGTAGTTTCACAACATAACATTAGAGCAAATCAGTACATTATCATTTTGAGGTTACAGGGGAATTGTCAAAAAGTCATCTTTAATAACAATACAAAAAACAACCAAAACATCCACAAAGTGAGAAAACAAAAAATGCTTTTTCCAAAGCCAATTGCTGGCAGTCATAAAATGAAAATTCTTGCACACTAAGTCGAAAATAAGTACTTTTTAAGGGCAGAAAGGTAAACGGTAAAAGGAAGGATCTCAAATACAAAAATAAGAACTTCTTAAAGTTTTTTTAAGGGCCCTTAAAGACAAATTAAAAATAAGGAGTTCCTATTGACTTAACAAACCCTGTATAATCATCATTTGAAAAGGTTGGTGAATTTTAGAGTGTAATGGTAATCTCTTGTTATAAGGACCTATAATTTTAAGCTGATTCTAAATGGTTACTGTGGGACTTAAACCTGTAAATTCTCATACTGAAAGCCAAACATCTGTTGAGCATGTTTGCTTTTAACTTGTCAGACTCAACCTGCAATAAATACCTCTTTGAAATTTTAATTTGAATTTTCATGACTAAATTTATTCACATTAAACCTCTACATTCAGGTGGCAGATGCATAACTGAGTACACACTAACAGTAGATCCCCCCATCCCCAAACTTCCTGGTGATTAGGCATAAAATTACATTAAAATATTACAATAAAGATGCTTTAAGTTATTTACTTACAATTACTTTCAGTATACTTAAGAAAGTTAGGTGAAATAATGTGCTATCATATATATATATATATATATATATATATATATATATATATATATATATATATATATATATATATATTAAAGATGACAATAGAAATTAATATATGCATCAAATAAAATAAATAAAGGACAGCATATAAAATGTTTTGAGTATAGTATATAAATGTTAAGATTTTGTGTATGATTAAGTATTTAAATAGTCTGATGCACTTGTAATTAATGTAATCCAGGTAAAAAATGTAGAGGAAGGAATTTAAGCAATTCAATAAAGCATACATGCTGACGTTTAGATAAAACAACAACAAACTACAAACTATAAAGGTTTATTTGCAGAGATAAAATATGATCTGATAGTTATTTTTTACTTACCTTTATTTGGATGAAAATACATTGAAAAGAGTTAAATTAGAAATATTTCAAAAGATGCTTATCAAATGATATTTTGAAAAAACACAAGATACCTATTTAAAACAAGAAATAACTTACAATTCAGAAATATTTAGATTGACATTTAAAAAGAAAAACTAGGGTAATTATAAAGAAATCCTGTAAGAAACTCCCAGATAAGCTTAGGTTTTCAGGGGTAAATTTAGTATTTCTATCGACTTTAATGGCAATTATCATTAGTTTAGTAAATTCCAGTCTTTTCAGATACATATGATCCTTAAATAAGAATTTAGTATATGCAGATACTGTTTTCAGATTATTTTTAAAGTATTGCCATAATTGTGTAAAAATGAAATTTAATTCTGATCAATTCCACACCATATAAGAAAAATGATATACCTTCCTTGCTTCCTGCATATCAACTGAAGTTTAGGAAACATGCAGGGTTTGTACTCATAATGAGTAATAAAAAATATGAATTCTTTAAGTCCTAAGGTAGCATTTTAAAGGACATTGAAAATTATTTAAAATTTATTTTAATCTGAAGGTTTAGGCATTTAAAAATGTTCCAGCATTTAGATCCTCAATTTTTTTTTCTAAAATATCAAGTTAATAATATTTCACAAATTTTACAAGTTGCAATTTGTTTGGATTTCCCAACTTATAAAACTTCATAAATTTACATCAGTATACAGTGTCATAGCAATTCATTTCAGTAAGCATTTTTTTTTTTTAAATTTGGAGTTGGGTAGTGAGAGGGATTAATGAAACAAGCATTCTGATCCTGAATAACAATAATGCAAAAAAATGACTAGAACACACAAAAAAAGCATCTCAATCATTCCAAAGCCAATCAGACAGAAATAAATTGAAAATTCTAGTTCTTTCAACTCAAAAATAAGTTCTATCTAAAGACTAGAAAGTAATAAAAAAAGACCTTGAATGCAAAAATAAGTGTTTTCTAAACTTACCTTTAAAAACAGAAACTGAAAATAAATTCCCAAGGTTAATTAAGAACTGCATGAACCCTCTGACTACCACCCAAGTTAATAAACACTTAGTTTCTAAGATTGCCTATAATGCTGTCACTACACAATAAAATGATAAGCATGAACTGACTTTTTTCAGTCTTATAACTAACTATTAACTGCTTAACAGGCAAGCTGACCATTGTGGTCAGCTTGCCTGTTAAGTGGCCAGATCTTATACTTTCCTCCAATGTAAAGTACTCAGTGATATAGGCTATATAAGCAAAAAAAATGCAGCCATAACTTGCCAATTAGAGAACAATGGGGAAATATTAACAAAATATAAATTAAATGTAGTTTTATATTTACAATTAACTTAAAATTTACTTCTTTTAATCACTCAAAATAATTGTCTTGGCACAATATATAAGGTACACCTGACTAATTGTGTTAATAGCATTTCTGGTCTAGTATTTTATTTACAAATCGGAAAAATCTGCATGTTGTCATTTTTCAGTAAGAGAAGATCTACAAATTCCAAATTTAATAACCTATTTAATGGCTATTGTCAAAAAAATGTCTTAGTTACAGCACAAGTTACTTTGGAAAGCTGCATTAAATTTAGCAACTCTTAAAATTTGCTATAATTAAGTACAGTGATTTCCGCTTATAAGAATCACGTTTGTTATTACTGTTTTTGATTCTTATAAGTGGTTGATTCTTATAGCCGAAATTTAGGTTTTTGGACAGGCACACACACACACCTATATATACATATATTAGATAATTTACTATAAAATACTCTTTAATTTACGTTAATTATCTTTTATTAAAATTATTTTTAGAATTTTAAAAATACAACTTAATTTCTAGACCTAAAAGTAGATACACATGATTATAGTAAGAGAAGAAAAATTTCCAATATTTGTTACAACATACCTGCTTAACAGTTTAACATTTCAACTACAGGAAGGGTGCAAGAAAAAGTTTTCTATGGTAGTTTGACGTAATGAAGTTTTCAGGAGGCTGTTTATACCTCTTTCGATACCAATAGTCTCAGACCAAGATTCACCATCTAGCTTACGTTTCACGGTTTGATAAGGTGCTGAATCTAATAATGTCACGTTTTCCTAAGTGATAGTGGACAGTTCCCCCCGAAGATATATGCGTTTCAGGGTTCAGGAATTCGCAACCAGGATGTGGGAGATGGGAAAAAAGAGTCCCTGTCATTCTTTGCCACTGGAGAAAAGTGAAATCGGATCCACACGGTTAGGATGCCCCTGGGTCAAGCTAATAGGACAGTGTTTAGCTAAAGCGTTTAAGGGGAAACTATTATGTTATGCCTAACAAAGAAAGGGATGCATTTTACGACTGTATTCCATCCCATCTTATCACTCTTTCTTTTAAAAAGAATAAAGAAAGAACTTCGTACCTTTTAAGGGTTTAAGTGGCTTTTTTGATAAAATGAAAGGAAAGCGAAGAGTGTAAACTGATTCTTAAAACCGGTGGGTTGATTCTTTAAAGCAAAAATTTTAACATGGAAAAAATACTTTTGTTTTCGCGATATTGATTCTTATGACCAGTGATCACTATAAGCAGTGGTTACTGTATATTTAGATAATTTTATCTAAGTAATATAATAAAGCTGACTTGGTTTATTTGAGCCATGAAAATATTCAGCTTTTACACTCTTTGATCAGAATTTTAAAACCCATTCGTATCAGAAGAGTCAGTTTTGTGCGCAAAATTAAATGCTGTCTTCCCCGATTGTTAGCATGGGCAGGACCAACAACACCAGTCTTCTCAGTATGAGGTCTGTCTCAAGAACAGGCTTAGGTGCTATTACATTTGATGTATTAGTTGTCATTTTATGTTTCAGAGGTAGTTTATTTTTTTTTTTTTTTAATTAAAGCTGCACAAACCAAATTTATGATCCTTGCTTTTATAAATGTAGATTGATACTAGTTATGGAAAGAGAATTCCATGCAAAATTTAGCATAACTATGCACAAAATTAATCAAGTTTCTATTCTCTGTATGAATAAATTATGCCATTTATAATTAAAAGCATAAAAGTATAAAAGTATGCCATTTATAATTAAAAGCATAATTCTATATTTTGATGGTCATTTAAAAACTAAACATTAAAGGAAAATGGATAGCATTTTGTAAGATAATGTGTATGTTCTGAGCAAAGTATTAATTAAAAAATTTTTTTAATTAAAATAGCCTTTGCAAAATATATGTACATAATAAGGCTATGAGGAGAGAGATAAGATCAGAAGAAAAAAGAAAGGATATATGGGTAGCAGCTGAGTTACTAACAAAGCTGCTGAAAAGGTAAATCTCAATGAGTATCATAAAACTAAGAATACATACCTTTAAATTAGCACCTTGATTACTCAAAGGATGTCCTAGAATATTCTGATGAGAATGGGAAGTAAGAACAGCAGATGAAACATTTGGATTTACTCCTCGGTTCATGCTTAAAGAATTAGCATTTCCAAGGGACATAAGACTACCATTGATTAGTGATCCAGTATTTGGTTGCTGCGTAAGCTGTGGTGATACAACAGCTACAGGAGGATGTTGCAAATTACCTGCACTACTGTTACCAGCAACAGAGGTTGAAAGTGATACTAAACTACCTTGGGAGCCTATTGTACCACCTTTGCTCTGCATTAACAGCATATTATTGTTCATACCCATTGTTCCAGTTGTATTGCTTAAACTATTAACAGTACTGTTAGATATATTTGTAATAGCTATACTGCCATCACTAACATTTATGTGGGCTGTAGATGAAACTGGTGTTCCAGATTTATTTACAGTACTATTTGCAACATTTAAATTATTTGCAAGTGGACTTTTCACAGACGTTATTGAAGGACTGGGAATTCGTTGAGATGTAGGTAATCCAGCATGACTTGGTGGTGCTGACACATTGCTGTGAGGTTTTGTCTGCAGTAATTGAGACAACTGCTGATGTCTTTGTGTTGCCACACTTCCAGCAACACTACCCTCTACCGGAACAGTATCACTAGTTCCATTGAATAGATTCTGTGTAGATGATTGTGAAGACTGCGTTTGTGGAAGATCTGGATCAAGAGAAGACCCTATCAGCTCATCTGGCAGTTCATTCTCTATATCCCACACCAGGGATTTTCCAAATGCAAAATCTAGAATATAAAGAGAGAAGCATTACAACAGATAATTAAGATTGAATGTATCACAAATTATATTCATCCAAAGGTAATAGAGTGCTTGCAGAACTACATGACTGGAAATTTTTTTTTAATTTTTAGAGAGTAAAACTTGACCTAAATTTGACTTCCAATTGCATGAAATTTCCAAACAAAATGAAAAACAGCTAATCCAAGATGGTTAGGAAAAGCTACAAAAATCCCAGTTTTGTAGCAATTATTATCCCCTTCCCCTTCGTAATGTGAAAATTCATGCATCTACATAAAATATCAATAGGAAAGTATCATAATAAAATCTCATAAATTCCCCCTGAAGGATTTTGCAGCTTACTAAAAACTTCCCATTACAATATTCAAGATTTCTTAAGAATTAAAACTTTCCAATGAGTTTAAAAAGTTTTAAGCATAGTATGTAAATACACATGTATATCCAACCTAATCCACAATTTTATATATATAAAAAAAGATTAAAAAAATTATGTTTATTCTGTTTCATCAATTAATGGAGCTAGTATTTAAAACCTAATAATCTTCATTAAACCATATATTAATATCACTGTTAATACTAGTGACCTTTGATGATCTAATCAATGTGTATTCTTTAAAAAAAAATTGATTTTCAATGATATATCATTTTTTTATAGGAACTTTAGTACCTCATCCAAAATCTTCATCACGTCTTAATTGAAAATAAGAATCTTAATTTCTGTCTTCCACATAAGCTACTGTCTTTACTATTATATTTAATTGTGAGAAAAAGCTCATTTTACATAACTTTTTAAATTTTTATTTATTTTTCAATATTCTTTATACATACCTTAAAAAGTTTTATTTTAACAAAAAATTAAATTATAAAGCATAATTTTAAATTTTTCACTTTTTTTTAATGATTTTCCCTAACAATATAAATACATAGGAAAATTTAAACATGACAGTGTTATTAAGCACAAATTATTCTAAAATTAAATCTTTTTAAGAGGGTCTTTGTTAAAATAAGTGAGCAGAAATAAATTAGAATGAGTTGTCCTACTACCTCACAAAATTAATTCAGTATAATTTGCAATTTAAGGAGTTTTTTTTTCCTTAAGAAAATTCAAATTATTATGCTATAATTTATTAAACAAGTTATAATAATCTCTTAAAAACAATCAAATTAGCTTTTTAAATAAAAACAATATCATTACTTAAATCAGTGATTCCTCTCTATTCTAAAATATTCAAATTTTAAAAACTTTTTAAATTAAGATATCTTTTGTTTAAAAGATCAATTTTGACTTGACTTTTGTGCAGACATTTTGTGTAAGTTGCACTCAAGTTCTTAATGTAACTTATTTTCCCAAAATTCAAAACCACAATGTAAGTAAATCAATTAAAGAACTTACTTTCCATGAATAGTAGGGTTTTTATATAAAGGTAAAATGCAGGTCTTTTTTATTAAAAAAAACTAATTCCAACACAATATAAGAAAGTAAATTATGATTTTAGGTACAGAAATTATAATAATTTATCATGGACTATATGCAAAATTTTGCCAAAAACAGGAAAAAAAAAATGAATTTTTCAATAGAAAAATATGAAAAGTTAGTATTTTTCTTGTTAATAAAGTAGAAAAGGGAATTTTATTTAAAATGGAAATTTTTACGAAAAATAGAAAAAGTCAAATTTTTTTTAAAGAAATCACTTTTAAAAAGGGGGGGGGGGAAGGGTTTTAATTTGAATTTGAGATATAATTTAACATTAAGATGAGAAAGATTTAATCATAAGAAAAATATATATATATACTGTAAAACCAGCAAATATTTGATAATATACAAATATACCCCGAAAATCATTAGTATTGAGGTGCAGCATATCTTGTTAAAGACAGGGAGAAAATAGCTAAGAAAAAAAATAAATAAATGAGGAATATTTCAAAAGCAGGAAAAGAGTCAAATAAGGAAAAGTATAGACCCTGATTTGTTTCAGAACATCAATTTCCTTTTTAATCTGTTAAAAATAAAATAAAAAAGAGCATGCATTAAACACCTATTTGCATGTAACCTATATATATTTAAAACTTACATGATCTGTAAGCAGATGACTAAACAAATTTGATGTCCATTCCATTTGCTGAATTCAGAAGATTTTTTTTCTTCTTTTAAAGAATCCATTGCAACAACAGGTATAAGCTAACCATCTCTTTTTATTCCCCATATTTGCTTACAGATTTTATAGTATGTTTGCTTAAGTAGATAATAGCCTTTGTCAAAATCATAATGCCTAAAATTAATGATTCTCCACAATTTTTGGTATGTATTTTTGATGATTTCAGATAGTCTAAAGGACCTATGCCCTTTAAATATTAAATACATAAGAGACCAGGTAAAAAAAAATTTATGTGCACTATAAAAAATATAAAACCTGCAATTGCTGTTAATAATAATGCTGATGTACTAAATATTACTTTAGTCTGAAACAGTTATCAACCACCTTAACTATTACATATATTTAAGTTCTTAAAGGACTCTATGGAGTCCACTTACATAAATCCCTATACACAACTTTAATGCTGTTTTCAAAAAATATTTAAGTTATCTATCAGATTCAAGTTTTTATAAAATTTTTAATTTATTCCGATTTCTAATTATATTACTTTACAATTAATAAAAATTACTGATAAAAAATTTTTTAAATATAATTAAATGATCTCTTAAGTTCATTTAAATTGACTTAAAACACAATAACATTATGAATGTAACTAGACTAAACTTGTTAAAAAGTAGATTAGTGCAAGCTGTAAATAACAGAGAGAAAATGAGAGAAGGGAGATGATTTTCTTATACACAAGTTTATTACTTCTCTTAACTAAAAGGGGGAAAAAATTTTGGGCCTCTTTAAACATTAAGTAAATAGAAAGGGTAATTTTTTGGTTGGAGGGTGAAACCCTAATTTGTCATCTAAAGAAATTATAAACATTTAGGAAACAATGTATTATGTTAAAAACCTGTTATAAGCTTGTAGAAACTGTTCTTATATAGCCTTCTCATGTAAAATAATTTTATTATTTCTTTATATCATGTATATCTTTTTATTATTTTTAATAGAAGATAATATACTATTTTTCCTCTCTATTCTTGAGAATGATAAATTGTCTGTTGTTCCATAAATAATATTCTTCAGTTCATTTAGATAATTCTAGGAACTTTAAGTCAAATAGCACCTAAGTATTCTAACAACATATATAGAAGAGCACTGTAGTATGTTAAATAATCATACAATATTTGTTGTAATATAGTACAATAAAACAAAGCTTATAATTTGTTTCTTCAGATGTTATACACAATTTTCTGTCACTTTAATCAATGGCAAACAGTTTATCATTACCCTTTATATCACTGCCTACTTTATTTCAGTGTGGAGCTCAAACATATTCACAATATTTTTTAACAGTAAGAGAATTTTAAACAGACACTGAGATAACCTTAATTCTCATAAACTTACTTTCATGCCCTATGTTCCATCTGGTCATACATTAAACAAAAAAATTTTTGTTTAAAAATATTAGATCAGAAGCAACTTTTCTCTTAATTTGAGACACCACATTTCTCTAAATAAGAACTTTGCATAAAAATTAAAATACTGATAAAAAAAAATTTTTAAGTTTTTTTTTAAATAATCCCTCATTGGTCTCACTTGTGGCACAAAATTTCTAACAATTTTAACTCGTAATAAACAATACATAAGTTTGCATAACTACTAATCATACAAACAAGGAGCATTTGCTAACAGAAAAACTAGTTGCATCTTTAACAAATGCATTGTAATGCAAATAAAGTTCCAAATGTTTTAATTAACTTTAAACAGATTTTAAGTATAAACATTGCAAAATACATGTTAAACCTATGATTAGCATTACATTGCACTATAAATAAACAAATGCATTAATTTATTTCAAAAGCAGCTCCCAATGCATTAATTTTTACACCAAAATGATTTGTAAACAATAACTTCATTTAATTGAAGAAATGGCATGACTACATGAAGTGAAGTTAAAGTTTTATGAGTCTAATAATCCTATGATTGATAAATTTAACTGAATAGTAAGCATGTTTCAGTACACTTCAGCTAATGTATGAGACATACATAAAAATGGAAAATGTATCAACATCAAGCTAAGATGAGTAGGAAGAGGTGTTAATAAAGTTAACATGTATACTAAATTCAGATGGGTTTACACAGACACACATAATTTTAAAAATCACATTTCGCAATAAGAAAGCCACAGTAATTCCCAACAGTCAGCAACAATTCCCAATTAGTAATAAATAATCAGAATTATATTAAGTGTTGCATTTATGTATAAAATTATTTTGCCACAATTAGTTGGATTTATAAGTTAGTAAATTAAGAATGCATGAAGAATAATTTGTTATACATCTCTTAAGATACTTTATTTTGAAATGTAGATAATTGCACTAACATTTCACCAAAATTTGACTAACATTAAAAGATTTGTTTTTCACATAAGGCATTTTTGATTTCAGATATAAACTTGTAAATAAAAACTTTTAAAATATTAATGTTAAATGTATATTGTGATACTCAAATACAACAAATTATGATACATCATGTTGAAAACAGCTTGACTTCACAATAAGCATCCATCATAATTGCATTAGCAATCTTGGTTGATATACTTGATAAACATTATTTTATGAAGTTCACATCAAAAATAATTGACAACTAATGCAAAATGAATTATCCAGCAGTCGACAATGTGTAAATAATCTTTAAATATCCCAACACGTTTCCAGCTGAAATATGTGTTTCAAATTATGACTGGTCCTAACTGTAAACAAGGACTTGGTAGCACCATGTAAATTGGACATTTAACATTTATCATTCATAAACATTTAGGATACGCTCTTAGTAGTGAAGAATAAGGCTGCATGAGTTAAAGCATGATATTCCTCAAGCGAAGATTTGACCTTAACACTATGCATACATAAATGGATTTAAAATGAATAAAAATCAATTCATTTTCAATTTTCACAGTCAAATACTAATACAATTTTTTTTTTTTTTTAAATACGGCGAATGACATGAAGCATAATACATTTGCGAGCCCCGTAATCATTTAACATATCAATCTATTATATATCTCGATTTTGATGACACACAAATACTTATTTTTATGTTCTCTTATAGATGTAAACTTTACATTCTTAGTCGCATTAACACAAAATAAACAACCAGAGACGAGAAAATCATTATACATAAACATAAACAGAATTGCAACATCCTGTCTCAATATTTACCTGCATTGTCTGAAATCGCGTTTTCGGAAAGTTTGGGCCGTTTGTTGGGAGGCTCAACCATATCAGCCATGATGGGTTTAAGCCTACTTGGAGATTTCACAAATGGCGTTATTACACATGAATGTAAATTAATGTACACATAGACGGTCTTGTTGTATGCCGATGTTCGGTGTTCTTTCGAAGAAGGAAGGCACACCTAGGTATCATTGTGTTGTTTGCCTACATACCGCTTGCTCAGCTTGAGTTGCTACGCCGAACGGGATCGTGCTGATCCTCCATCATACACTTGTACGTCCCTACATGACTGAGAGTATTATGAACCAATCATTTTGACTTCAGTAAAGAATGCTAATCACAGTCACAATGAAATCATCCTTGTAAACGGCGTACACGAGTGACAAAAATTAGAGATTTTAAGTATTCTAGCACATTATATAAATGAAGACTATACAAAATTCTCCTTCTCTGCTTCTCTCAAAATGGCGGCGATAGCTGAAAACTTTTCTGCGCTGACAGAAGGGAGAACGAGAAGTTCCGAATACATTCTTTACACCTATCACTAAAACATCTCATTGGGCATGGCATCTCACGTGACTATGGAGCCTCTCTTTCATTGGCTCATTTATTTATAACTATATATAATTATTTTACCGAAGGGATCCGAACATTGCCGATCTATATTACTGTTCTGACGCGCGGACGAACAATTACGCTTGAAGACCAAATGTAAAAACAAGTCACATCTAAAGTCTGGCATTAGGAGTTTCGGTCATTTAAAACATATAGTAACTATCTTTTCTGCAAATAC